>JAWDGP010001825.1:207500-267500 GCA_033675545.1 Elysia crispata
ATTCATATAATGTATTACTTATGTCTCCATAGATCGAGCACTTATATCAGCGCGGAAAGTACCATAAAGGGATCAGGAAGAAATTAAAAACGCAGAATGGGTCCATAGTTTTGGTACTATGAGGCTGCTTCGAAAGATATATTATTGTGCTCGTCTTAGAGATCATGATGGAAGCTATACTGATTATTAGGATGGCAAGGAAGAATAAGAGAAAAAAAATGTTAAGTTAACTTGCATCGTCCATAGTTTTATTTATCTCTGATAGGCTGGCTGAAGCCATGTTTGCCACATCATTGTTTTTTTTTTACTTTGAGACCAAAAGCTTAGCAGAGGAAATGTAATCCGATCAGAAAGAAGAAGTCATGAAAATTTTATTTCATTGTGTGAATCAGATCATAATTGATCTTCACTCCGAAGAAACCCAGTGCAGTATGAATGGCCATTTCAGTACAAGGATGTTTAAAGGACACCTAACCACGTTCTCTTGGCTTGATATCTCGCCTAACGCAATATTCGGTGGTTGCCGTTGGTGAAACTATCGTTACGGTAGTGATTCTATTGCTGCAGCTGAAGTTACTTTCACGAATACGGCGAGGCGTGATTTTTTTACTGCAATCAGAGAAAAGTCGCATTCCATTATTAAGGATTTGCCGTGAAGCCGTGAATGTGCTTTCATCAAAGTCTATTATAAAATGTACAGTGGTTATCGCCACTATTATCGCCACTATAATATAGTGAATACCTGGATTTCGTTGGGATAATTTCAGGGAAAGTTGCTTTTTCGTATAATGGAATATATATTTAAAAAAAAGATAGCAGAAAAAGGCGCTTATATTGGAATACGGTAATCAACCTCATACTGAAATATATAACAGCCCCTTGCACGCATGCGTAAAGGAATGGGATGTCAAAGAGCTGAGCTCCTGTCTGGCTGTGGCCGGTGGAATTTTTTTGTGCTCAACCTCGCAGAATTTGAGATACAGACACAGTGAGGTCAGCATGGTTATCACAGGTTTGGCTAGTGATCCAGACATTGATTTGGTAATCTTCCAAGTAATGGATGAGACAGATCTTAATAACCGATTCTATATTGGTTCGTATTCCTTAACCTGCCATAAGAGGGTATTGTAAGATATAAACTTTTTCACAAAAAGGTAAAAAAAAAAGAGAGGTAGAGGCGAGAGAGAGAGAGAGAGAGAGAGAGAGAGAGAGAGAGAGAGAGAGAGAGAGAGAGAGAGAGAGAGAGAGAGAGAGGGAGGGAGAGAGAGAAAATGGTAAGGGAGAAAGACAACATCATGCATAGAACTTAATGTCTCCAGATGCATTTTGGAATGAAAAAAGTTCAATCAAAGCATATATTGGGAACGGGGGGTGATGGTGATGAGAGAGAGAGAGAGAGAGAGAGAGAGAGAGAGAGAGAGAGAGAGAGAGAGAGAGATTGGGGGAGGGGTTGAGGTAGGGAGGTTTCATTTCCACCTCCAGCCTCTTCACGGAGACAGGACGCTGGCATCAATCAGCCACAACTAGTTTCCGGACCAATCAACCAATCAGCTCCGATCAGCGAGGTAGTCATCTTCACAGTCGATGTGAGTATAACTGTCGTCTCGACTAGACCTGAGAGACTAAACCCCCGACATTATGGGCAATCTAGTATACACCCAGGCCGGGATTGGCATTCACAAGTGAAGCATAATGATAAAATTGGGTCAGGGTGTCACCTCTGTCACGGCTCGATCTCACAAGACGGGCAGATTCGCCAAAGTGCTCATCACTCCGGTATTCTTCGAAACCCGAATTTAGCTCATATCGTTCCGCCTCGTTTCCCCCTAGCTAAATATAGACACGTCCGGTTCATTTCCGCTGCTGCAGTAATGGAAGCTCAGAATAAATGAGATGGGTCGTCACTGTCGTCTACTGACGTTGCTCCTTTGGAGAGAGAGAGAGAGAGAGAGAGAGAGAGAGAGAGAGAGAGAGAGAGAGAGAGAGAGAGAGAGAGAGAGAGAGAGAGAGAGAGAGAAAGGGGGGAGAAAGGCAGCGGAAGACCCTTTCTCTATCTATCTATCTATCTATCTATCTATCTATCTATCTATTTATCAATCTGTCTGTCTATTTCCCTCTAGTGCTTTTTTTTGGGGGGACGCATTGCTGAATCAAAGGTGGTTTAAATCTTACCTTCCTCTTTATACGATTCAACTTCCCTCATTAATGGGTGATTCTGTTGAAAAATCTGAAAAGAAACAAAGAAACACCAACAGAAAACAAATTCGAAATTCAAATGCGAGTAGAAACACATGAGCTCAAAGAGTAGAATGCTATCGTACTAATTTTAACATTTAAAAGCAAATAGGAGGGGGGAAAGGGATATATATATATATATATATATATATATATATATATATATATATATATATAGAGAGAGAGAGAGAGAGAGAGAGAGAGAGAGAGAGAGATTAATGGCATACAAGAAAAAAATGAAGCAAGTAATGTCTATCTTATTTTTCGATGAAAAGGGAAATCAGGGCAGTTTATTTTTTTAATGATCGTTCGCCGTATAATGCAATTATTTTCTTCTCTGTAACTTCGTGTAATCCCGCCCACTGCGGGATGAGGTTTGCTGCAGCTGGGCTAGTCTCATTGGGGATGTTTTTAATAAAGTTAAAATGTCCACATCGGCGGGAGACTCCTCCGAGCACCTAAATCCCAAGAGACTCTGAAATCCCGAGACATAATTATGTTGACGATTCAGAAGCGGACTAGATCCACGGTTCTGTCTCCACTTCCCCCTCACCCACTCACCGACTTTTTAATATCAAATAATCACCGATGCTGCACCTCCGGGGAGATTGAAAAAGTGCTGTAACAGAGCTCAGGCCAACAATTAATATCTGGTATGGCACTCTCACCAAAAGCTGCTCGCGCATTACTTTTGCACATCTAACATGTCTACGTCAGCACGGCAGAACTAAACAGGGCGAGACCCTAAACTAATCCACCGACTGGGGAAATTGGTTTTGGAACCCGCGAGGAATGCTAACTGTAACTCTTGTGGGCAGTGTCCTAGCAAGTTGCGGCCAATGAGCTACATGTAATGTATCACAATGCGATCAATCATAGTATGACTAACTTATGGGCATAGTGAAGATCCTAATGAATATGAATGGTCTGTGTAAAAAAACATATCCCTATCGTATTATTGATAATCTCTAGAATATCTAGAGACATCTTCTAAGCCATGAGAAGTCTTGGGATACAACGCCTGGTAACAACATGGAATTTCGCCACGCTCCCGCATATCGACAGTGTTACTGTCAGCAGTAGATCTAATCCGGCTGCCTCCGGTCTCAATGCTGAAAACTCCTTCCAACTTCTTTTACTTGTCACATACTAATTTTCATACTCCGATAATGTGTTCTTTGGTAAATTTTAAGTCCCCTTAGTTTCCAGAAGAATCATAAATAGAGACAACGACATTCCGTCAAGCCGAGGATATGGCTGGTGAGATGGGATCCGATCTTCCGAGTTCTCATGGTTCCCTAGCTCTAAGTCTAAGACTCTTCAACAGCAAGTGCGGCCAAGTTCGAAGCACATGTCTGCTGTCTCGGCTCGTCCACGACCATCTTTTGCTGCTTTCAAACTGGATTAATTTTTAGGTGGCTGAGAAAAAGTTTGAGAGTAAAACTTTGGTGGTGCTTTTTAAACAGATTCGGAAAAAAATCTTTGTTAATCACAAAAAATACTCTGATTGGTTGGCCTGCGTACCGTGTTTGATCTTTATGTGAATTAATATTCTTAATTAGTCATGTGGTTTCAGCAAAGCTATTATTCGAGTAGCAAGTAGGACTTTCACATTCATAGATGGAAAACAACAAGGATTAAGATTAGAGACCCAAAAACTACAACTCAGGAGAAAGTTCTGCATAATTATGACTGTTTCACTAACAGAGAGGACATGTATCAGTGTATGGTATGAAACGAACAAGAGAGCGCGGTGTTTGAGAAAGTTATAAATGGGCATACATTAAATTTGAAAAAAAAAAAAAAAAAAGAACACGCAGATTTACCAACATCCATCAGACTTACCTTTCAGTTTTGGTTCTGCAAACGACGCCCTGGTCAAAGGGACCTCACTCATACGGCATCGATTATTTGGCGCGAGTTAACCACCATCAGAGACCCTTGTAACCAGGCACATCCGGCTTCCTGTGAGACCGCCCTCGGTACAAAGACCAAGAAAAAATAACAAAAAAAACAAAACAAAACAAAACGTCGGCCATCGCGGAACATTAGCTCTGCGGCCATAGATCATACCAGAGGTGATCGGCGGGCTGTTCAGTGTCGAGCTATCATTTTTCATCTCGCTTCCATTCGTCTGTTCTTTCAGACAGTTTCTCTCCATTAACGGCAAACAAAAGTCGTGAGAATGGTAAAGGTTGAGGAAAAAAAAATATAAATAATGTCACGGCCTCATACGAGGAAAACAAGATTTTAAAATATCTTGAAAAGTCACCCACGCGGTTACGAACAAAACAGTGAATTAAAAAAAAAAAAAAAAAAAAAAGTTGGGTTACAGTACAGGAGCAATGACCTGACGTGCAACATTAACAGTACAATGGGACTAATTAGCTCTTATAATACCATATGAATCAATCAGTGACTTTATGGAAACAAGTGGCAAGGGCTGAAAGTTGCTTCGAAAGTCCGCCTAGAATTTTTTTTTTTTCAGAACTCCCTGATCAGTTAAGGGTTTTTCGAATTTTAAATAATTTTATTTTAAATCTTTTACTTTCTGCATAAGACGTGTCATTACCATAACGTTGGTATGTTAACATCAATACAGTCTGATCATAAACTAAACTCAAAACCTAAATTTTCTTTCCTTTCAGCTTTAATGTTCTATATTTATTCAGTCTTTTATCGTCCATTCCACTGGCTGTTTTCTCTTTATCTGTCTCCTGCCGTAACGTCGTAATATCTTTGCTTCTCTCAAGTGTATGCCCTGGGGAATGATTGCTGAGTGTAAATGATTTTCACGATTCAGACAATAGCGTGGCTATCGAAGCAGCATGATCCCAAGGGTAAAAGGGACAAAAAGAGAAGATAAAGAAGCTCTTCTCTAATTTATAATATATAAACTTAATTACTGTACTCACCGCGTTGCCACGGGCCAGGGGTGTCACGATTTCCTGCAAGCTGAGCCACGGAATAGACATCTGAGCCTGAGAAATTTTTAGAAAAAAAATAGTTTTAGATATATGGAGAATGAAAGAGAGACAGAGAAGAAAGAAAGAGAGAGCAAGAGAGAGAAAGAGGGATAGAGAAAGAGAGTGTCGGATAGAAAGAGAGAGACACAGAGAGAGAAAAATAGAGAGAGCCGGATAGAAAGAGAGAGAGACAGAGACAGAAAGGGATAGAGAAAGAGAGAGAAAAAAGGAAGACGGAGCAACAGAGCCAGAGAAGAACGGAGAGAAAGATGAGTTGAGCTGAGCCTAGAAATGTTCTAATTGGAAAAGTTTATTGGGTCAACCATTGGCCTCAGTGTGTGACACAGTGGATAATGTTCCTTTAAGTACCAAAGGCTTACAGTTACCAAAACATTGATAGTCGATACGCTTCCTGGCTTGAGCTGCTCACTCCAGGTGCTAGAAATCATTTCTGCTATATATGGTTTACACAACCTTTAAAGGCGTTCGGACAATGGGCCCTAGTAGAATCAAAGGCAATAGCGACAAGTTGAGGCTGTACACCACATCCAAATACAATTGAGACTGATTCGAAACCGGGATATTTGTAGCAGGTTCGCCACTATCTAGCACCTCGAGTAAATAAAACTGATTTTCAGAGGGTGCGTGTGTTTGAAGCAGCACCATCTATCTAGATAGATGGTAGAGGTTAAAAGTACCACTTGGTAGTGTCCTGTATCGACAAGCGGTCGACTTATATATCAATGAATCAATGTTGTACGGCTACTTGATATATGTATATAATGTGCCAAACCGCCAGGATATCTCAACCTTTATTTTTTTCAGCGACCGGTAGTGATTGTAATCTACACCATCAGACCTCAAGGCAAGCATTTTACCTTTAGTTTACCGATGAATGTGATCTTTGCGATGAATGCTTTAAAAGATGAAAACGTAAAATCTTTTCAGGAGTGTAATTAGATTCATCATGGGAAGGATGTAAGGTTTCCTCCGACATTTTCAGATATTACAAATGTAATTTTTAAAGGTCAAAGCAATCTTTTTTGTCTCTCCGTGAAAAGAGCGTCAGCATTTTCCAATTCAATTTTTTCCCGGATTTTTACTACTCCATTCACTTTCAAGATGGAGGAATATATTTAGTTAAAAAGTCTTATGGGCTGAAAAAAATAAAATTGCTTAATGCGTTCCGTTTAAAGAAAATGTTGGCCCCCATTTTGATACAATTTCTATTTTTTTTTTTTCATTTTTTTATTTATTTATTTTTTTTTTTTTTTTGTTTAGTTGTTTTTGTTGTTAAGTCTACATTTTCGCATGTCAAAGCGAGAGAGAGAGAGAGAGAGAGAGAGAGAGAGAGAGAGAGAGAGAGAGAGAGAGAGAGAGAGAGAGAGAGAGAGAGAGAGTAAAGGTGTGTGGGCGGAAGAGAAGAGAGAGTTCAATTAAAATATTATTCTTCGAGGAGCTAGGGGGCGTTACACTTCCAAGGGAGAAAATAAAGGAGAGAGAGAGAGAGAGAGAGAGAGAGAGAGAGAGAGAGAGAGAGAGAGAGAGAGAGAGAGAGAGAGAGAGAGAGAGAGAGAGAGAGAGAGATATCCAGTGACAAACAGGCAGCACACAGAAACAGAAACAAACAAGAAGCGACGGAGAGAGATACAGAAAGATACAAAATGATAGGACAGGCGTGTCCAGACAGAGACAGGGGTAGAGTCAGAGAGAGAGAGAGAGAGAGAGAGAGAGAGAGAGAGAGAGAGAGAGAGAGAGAGAGAGAGAGAGAGAGAGCGCAAGAGAGAGGGAGAAGGAGGGAGAGATAACACCGCAGACCGAAAAAAAATGAAAACCTTTAAAATATTAAAGCATGTTTCAAAACCAGGCGACGCTGTTTATATATTCTCCAAATTACTATGATGCCAACACTTATTTTTTTTCCCTTGCCTCTCAAATCACACCAGCCTGCTGAATAATTTATACGAAAGTGTTGTGTGTACAAATCATTTTTTTTAATTTACTATTATTAATAAAATTCGGGTTTTTTTTATGGTTTCTTTTCTACTTTCAGATATGAGTATCATTAAGAACAGAAACAATAACTATGTATTAAGGAAATCTTGTTGGCTTCGAAAATCTCCGAAGAGACAATTACCTATTATTAATAAAGAAATAGTAGACAAAAATGTCACTCCTCTCGTGAAGCTTCAAGAATAATTGGTATTGCGATACAGTTTCAAGAAGAATTTCTCAATTTCCTTATTTCATGTAAACAGAGAAAGGTTATTGTCAAATCTTTTGACTTCTCTATTCATTACAAGTACTAAAGAACGTTATTTAAAACAATAAATTTCTCTTGGTAGGGGTGAAATATTATAAAACATGCCATTGAGAAAGCAGAACAGATTTTTTTTCTTGGGGAAAGGGGGGGGGGGGGGGGGATATAATGGAAAGAATTGTTCGGAGCAATTTCAAACAGTGACCGTACCCCACTCGTCAACTAGCACGTTCCAATACTAGTGAAACAGAAAATAAAACAAAAAAGTAACAAACTACTCATTTTCCTCGGTGGGCAAAACAATGACACCAAGTGGCGAAGATTAGAAAACGATTCTCGAAATAATAGAAGCAAACCACATCCATCAAAGAGAGGAAAACACCATTGTTTAAAATGTCATGCTTCTATTGTCTCAAACTTATAAAGGTTCCATTGGATATAGTGCACTGCAGTGCAGTGCAGAGCAGTGCGATTCCGTATTAGCCATAATTTCTGACCTTTCAAGCGAACTAAAAAGTGCACAGTAGTGTTGAACCATTCGATACTAATAATATGAATGCAAATAAAATTATACCTTTTTTTATTTCATCATCACATATCATTGGTATTGATATGATAAACAAGACTTAAATACTCATAAAGAATGAAACCTACTTGTTCTCTTTCAACCATCACTAAACGTTCTTGTTCATTACTTACAGTGCCGTAAGTTTTATTTATATTTCTCCTTTTTTTGCTAGGACCAGTATTGATTTACAGTTAAAATCTCAATTTCAGGTGATCTGAAAATGTCAAAAACTCTTTGCTCTTCCATAAACTGAGTCCATTCAAAGTTTCCAAAAAAAAAAACAAAAAAAAAAAACACTACCCACGAGCAGTCAGTAAAGAATAGCTCAGAACAAATTTTTTAAAAAATCAAAAAAAAAAAAAAAAACAACTGGAAAATCTGGAAGTCCCTAAGACTCTATGCTAGAGACTGCCACGAACAATTAGTGCCAATATTTAAGCATAGTTTTAACCCCTCACTACAAGAAATTGGGATTCACATAAATTTGAAAATAAGCTCTGATGAGTCCCGCTTCAAGAATAAAAGATTTTTCAACTTCATTTTGATGGTTCAGGATCCGAACTTTGTCCATAAGAGCATGGACTTTTGGAGACGCTTCGATATTTCTAAATCATTTCGACATGCACATTGAGATGCAAAAAGGACATGATTTATATGCATGAGTCCTCTTCGTTGATTTATCGTCTGCTTTAAAGACCATTCAACCCAATCTCTTTGTTGACAATTTGTAGGAGATCAACGTAACTGCTCATACTGGATCTAGACTTTTTTTAGCTTCTAGAACAGGGCGTGCCAGATTTCGCCCAGCTATCTCAAAGTCTCTTTGTTATCAACACCGGATGTGTTTTTAATACTAAATGGTTATATTACAAGGCCACCATCTACTTGCTATCAGTTATTCTTAATTTCGAAAGACAAAGATTAGATAAATAGACTTGTAAAGAAAGCCGGGAGAACGTCAAAATGACTCCGATAACTCCCGTTCACCTTGTTGAAAACATTGCACTGTAGAAAGCGGAAACTGTTCTACAAGAGACGACACATCCGTTGAATACTGAATTTATGAATTGCATTTCGTAGGGTATGAGTCACCAAACTAGGGCAAAAGTAGCAAGAAATCATGCATTCCATCCACACAGCAATTGTAAAAGACGCAGGTCTCTAAGTATTGAAATTCCTCTACAATGTGCTGTGCCCTGCTTCTAGTTCCATTGTTTGTTACATTCTATTGAACTTTCATTAAAATTTCGTACTTTTTTAACAGTCTATAATTAGTCTGCGCTCTTTTGATCATGCGTTTGAATGTATAACTATTCTCCGTCTTCATATTTATTGACAAAAACGCGACATGCACCAAGCAGTTAAATAGTTTTGACCGGCACTGTTGCAAGTATGCGTTGGTATAATCTTTGAATACGGGCAAAGCAAATCGCCTTATAGTGTTTTATCTTACTTTCTTTCACATTATATTGCCAATATGGCTATAGTGTATCAAAGAAGAGAGGTTGAAACAATCATGAGGAAATTATGAAAGTTCAAAGACGAATAAAGTAGCTCCTCAATCACTGGAAACCCACTTAATCAACCCCAGGGAAACCGAACAATCAAACGAATCATTTCAAGAATTTTAAAGAACGACCATAAGGGTCTCTCTCAGGTTCTTGATTGCTCTTGATTATTCTAAAGAAAGAAGGGTTTCCTTGGTCTACAAAGATTGCGTAGTAAAAAAGTTTGGAAAGGCCAGAAACAAAACCAAATTGTCCATTTACCTCTCTTCAATTTGAAAATAGGGAACAAGCAGCTGGGGAACAAACGTCCAACGCGGTGAGCTCGTGTGGAAAAACTGATGGTGTATCCTCCCTAGGGGAGCTGGACACCCACGTGCTGTAACACCCGGAAGGCCAAGAGACGAGGAATCAATTAGGGCACCACATCAGTCTCTGCTTCTAGTTGTATCACACAATAACTTTAGGTAAAGTAGGATTAACGCTAATTTTGAGAGAAAAGAAAAAATATTCTGTCTGTGACGGTCTCCTATGTTGGTAGGGTTCTAATGAGCTTGGCTAAGAACCCCATATGGCAACCTGTGCTTTGACTGAACTTATGTCAGCGTGAAGCACAGAACATCTTGGATTCAAGGGCTCGTGAAATACAACTATGATTTGCGCTTTCTTTTTATTCAATATCACAATTACCCAATTGCACATGCGGTCGCAATATGGGACATCAGATTATTGAGTAATTTCCATGGCTATGTCAAGAGCGTTCCCAAATCTCATCAGAAGGTTATGAATTTCCCACGAAAGTGCGTTGGACGTTTTACTTGAAATTGTACAATATTAGCATTTGAGATTAGATAGATAGATTGAAATTTTTATCAAATTAGCGAACTCTTCTTTTTCGGGAGAAGGACCAATCGTATATGCAATCTTTTCACTTAAAAGCATAAATATTTCCAGTTTCCTTTTACAATTTTCTGGACCCCTGACATTATGCGCTATTCTGATAGTGTCGTTTATAATGAGCTTGCCAAGGGAACTAACTCGGAGTAAAGGTTGAGAAGCGGATAAAATAATAAGAGCAAAAAAAAAAAAAAAATTACCGGTATCTTCTTACTCTAAAAGAAAGGAATTCAGGTGATGCTTAAATAAAAATAGCGTCAAGCCTTATAGTTTACATCATTCTGTTTTGTTGAACATCGACTTTGTATCACAAAAAGTCTTTCCGAATCTTTTCTGTTAACGAAAACAGATCACAATATCACTATTTAGAAGAACGCAATACTCTACATATTGAGCCCCTTTGCTGAGAGCAGATGGTCGCACGATAAATGTTATTCAAGGGTCTCAAAAGACGTATCGCTGTGGGGTTCGAACCTCACTCAGACAATAAGTGTTTTTCGAGAGACATTTTTTCAGCAGCTGTGTTTTTACTTGACGAAATTAAAAAATTTGAAAGTAACCTTTGTGGACGGATGATATATTATTTACCAAAGACATGAAATGATCGTAAGAGTAAGTTCAGCTTTGCCTCTTTTTCCTCGGTTGTGATAAAATCTCCAAAAAAAAGTAAGTTTGTTTTGTGGAGCTTTTTTTCTTTTGTTTGGTGGATTTTTGTTAATTTTTGTTTGGTTTGGTTTTGGTATTTTTTTGGTTTGGATTTTTTTTTTTTTTTTTTTTTGTTATTTTTTTTTAGGGGGAGGGGGAGAGAGATTTAACCACAGACAAACAAAGATAGGGAAGCAGGATGAAAGAGATATGTCCGCTGAGATCTCTTGAGATCTCTACAAGAACCACGATTTCACTTGGTCTCAACTAATTTTGTCAGCACATAAGCCACGTTGCTTTCCACATCACCAAGTGACGCTCAATTTATTGCAGTTTAGATTCGAGAGATAGTAGTCTTTGAGCTACGTTAACTACAGATATTATGTAATGGCTTCTTCGTCAAGCTGCCCAAGGTATTATTCTTTTCTGGGTAACCCTTAAAAACAGGTCGGCATCATGTATTATTCCGGAAACCTTTACTCCTCCAGGCGTTACATTTCTTTTTCTAAAGAATAAATAATGACTTCACGGATAATAGGCGATTTATCTCTCTCACGGAACATTTCTTAAGGTCTGGTTTATGTGTGGGATACCCGACAGTCAGAGTCATCGTCAACAGAACTATGTTGTTGTTGTTGTTGTTGTTGTTTTTCAAATGTTAAGTTACAGGCTAATTTTTTTTTTTTTTTTTGTGGCCATTTCAAGCTACTCTATTTTTTATAACTTGAAGCTCACTCAACATCACTCGAGTATCCGCGCTGTTTCAGTTACCCGTCTTCATCTTCGCTTCGGTAAATGTGACACTCCTAAGTCTTTACATTTGCTTTACTCTTCGAGCTCTTTGTATGTTAAGAATTGTTTTCCTCTACATTCTCGCAATTTACTTCTGATGTGTTGCGGACGTCTCGAGGACAGGAGATTTTTACGACGAGTTTTCATACCTCTATGTTGCCTAAAATCACCATTTATAGCAGTATCATAATTGAAGACGTGGTAGCTGTAAGTTTCTTTCCAGCTTTTATAGTCTTTTGTGGTTTGTGATAAAAACGAGTCGGACGCTAGTCGGGTACATGGTCAATACGGCGATATTTAACGTATATTTAACACATTTTTTCCTATGGTGGGCAATTTTCTTTACGAGATATAAGAATCAAACTACATCAGATGTTTCGAAGGTGCAGTCAAGGGATATTTCATAGGCAGCTATAGCAGGAATGAGTTGCATTCATTGAGAACATCAAAATACCGATGTAATCGGTAATTGATCAAGTTTGTGCGATTAACATCATAGGGCCTGTATGACAATCTTAGCGGCCTTTTCAACCCTTGTGGATATTGAGGACTGGAGAGACCAATTGAGCCACGTCTTGCTAGTTATGCGATTTGAGGTCATCTTGCTTCCTGCAGGTCTTCCTATAATATTCTCTGAAAGGATGCGCGATAAGGATACCAACTGAATAGCTAACAAGCAGCGGTGAAAGACTACACATAGAGACAGCAGCTTAAAGGACTACAAATACACACAGAGCAGCTTTAAACCTTGGTTCTTCGGGTATATGTTGACCATGAATCGCCAAGCTCTTCACGGCTGTCTGTTGTACCTGATGTGGAGTATTCCATTCACTACCTCCAGCTGCTCCCTAGACCCCATAACGTTTATGCCCATTACCGGTATGCCTGCAGGGGGCTCTTGTTCCTCGAGCGCACACGGTTTGCTCACCACTGGGGTGCTGTGTGCCTCCAGGCCGGACTGCAAGCTGGTTTTCTGTCCTGGTTGCAACAGCTCTGATGGATCTTGCCGCTGTGTTTACTGCAACAATGTTCTAGACTTAAACACAGATTTATCGGAAAGTGACTTCGTCTTCAAGGCTCAGCTCATCGCGGGGGTCAGCGAGAAGGTTCTTCTGCCAGATGGACTGGTGGCCGGCGATATTATAATCATGACAGCCACTCTTCAAGACCTAGTTGTAGTTTTCAGTTTAGTCACTGCCTCAGATGATGTTCCTTTCTACCTGGAAATAAGCTTTATGGCTAGCACCGTAATTTCAAATTCTTTAATTGAAGATGTGGAAGGGGAGAAATTGGTGACCAGAGATAGATCGAATTTTGACCTCGAGAAGAGTGCCTCTGCGACTGTAATGTACATAGTGCAGGATTCGCAGTTCAAAGTTTTCTTGGACAACAAACTCTTAAGTACATTTCCGCTGAGGGTGAGCTCCCCTAGCTCTATTACTAAGATAGAAATTTCATCTCCAAACGAAGATCAACGAATATTAACATGTTACAAATAATTAATGTGATGAGGTTCATTTAGCGGGGTAAAAACTCAATCATATACCTATGCTAAAAGCATTTTCTTCAGTCTCTGTCATATGCAATTGATCTCCTGAATCAACCTTAAAGAATAAAAAAAAAAGCACTTCATGTCAGCGCCAATTCAAAAACTTTGAGCGAGGCTTTGCTTGTTTCTGAATTTCATATAATACGTCCACAAAGACTCGGTCAAACTTGTCTCGCGGAGCCCATGTTGAGTCGATGAATTGGAGACAATAGTGAGTATCTGCTAGAGTTAAAATGAACGCGGGAAACAAACGTTCATTAGGAGAACATTATGAATTGGTGGTCGTGCTATATCGATGTCTAAATGAATTTCGGTCAACGATCGAATACCTTGAATTGACAAGACTGAACTCTTGAATTACAACTAGATTAAACTAGTTTTGCATGGCACAATGATCGTGTTTTATGGAACACGCGGAACATAGCTGCTGTAGGAGAAGATCGACAAAGATTCGCTCTGAAGTCGCAAATTTGATTTATTCTAGAATAGCTTAAGATTACTTTAATCTCGTGTCAGTCGAGTCGATTGTGCCCATGCAAGGAGAACCAACAGAACAAGAGAGCACCACGCCAACGATTACTTTATTAAACTGTCTTGAACTGTTTCGTTCGTTCTCTTAGATCTATGCAGCTCTGTCGTTTTTTATAACTGCAGTCACTACTTTTGAGCCGCACATGGGATAGTATCGAATGGTCACTATCAAAAGCTCATATCTTCATATACAGGAAAAAAAGAGAATTCTTCAGGTCTCGGCCGGCTCATGCGTGCCATGACATTTAACGTCGAGAGGTAAAAATAACAAAGACCTGCACGCTGATGAAATGATGCTCCAAGACAAACAAGACAGTCACCACTGCGTCGATTCTAGATTTAGATTCGTAGAGGATAGATCTACATATTCATAAAAGATTGGACTGGAATTCTCAACTTTTTTTTAAATTATTAACACTATTATTATTATTATTATTATTATTATTATTATTATTATTATTATTATTATTATTATTATTATTATTATTATTATAAGATTGCCATAGATCTATCTGTAAAGCGATATGGGTTGGTTCAGGGATTTTTAATTTGGCGTTGCTATAATGTTCATGTTGTTAGGTTTACAACCCTGTTTATCCAGAAAAATGGTGGGCTAATTTTCTATCACAAAGTTTTCACTTATTTTCATATCTTTCATAAATTGTAGAAATTATATTCACCTTCTCTCCTCTGACCCCCCCCCCCACACACACACACACACCCTTTCCTCTCGATGTGTGCACTAATATCGTATTTTTTTTTCTATTTTTGGCCAAGCAGGGATCACACTTCATATTGTGTAGAGTAGCCTTTCGCTTGATTCAAAATGTAATGTTGTATTCCACTTTCCCATTTTTTTTAAAGCCCTCTTTTCACCTTGGGCTGTCTCTGATCTTTTGTGCCTGTGTTGGAAGATCCACTAGTGTTTATTAAAAAGAGTTTTGAGTTGATTTTCTATTAACCATATAAATGTATTTTCTTTTTTTCTGTCTATTCAACAATGGCTTGGTATACAATAACTTCCTGTAAAAAAAACTTTCCTTCGAGTATTAATATAGTTTCATTCTGCAATTAGATACATTTAATTTCTCGTCGATATTCCTTTCACTTTCTTCACAAATTTTTAAAATAATTGTTGTGTATGAATATGAGTAATAAATTGCTACAAAAAAGAAGTTTTCGTTACGAATCTTTATTCTAAGTCTTTATCTACTCTATTACTTCACATTGAGATATTTGTGCCGCTCAGTGAATAGATTTGCAAACATTATTTTGAGAAAATCCCGTTTTTAAAGAGTCTCAGGTTTAAAAATATCTGAAACAAAGCCAGATGTTTGTAACAGACGTGCAAAGACAGTTTTCAAGGTTACCGATAAACCAGAACACGCCAGTTCCGCAAAATTTAAATTAAAAAATACGTTGTCTTGTAAGTAATGGGCAAAACTTATATTTCAAGTACAAAATCAATAAAAAGATCTTTTCTCCAGTTCCCTATTACGGATATTTTTTAATTATCAGTTTGTTCACGAATGTGGTAAAATTTAAGAGACAAAGAAACATCCTATTGCAAGCAACGAGGTGTGGACTCAACTCAGAATGCTCTCTGGAAAGGAAAAATGAACACCACGGAAAGTTATTGTTGATTGACGAGAAGTAAAATGGTTTTATTCGATTTCATATGATATTGCGGCCGCACATCTTTTTCCCGGCTGCTGGCAAAGTGGTGCCCACTTGCTTTTCAAATGGTCTCTGGGGCGTGAAAAAAAAGCCTTTAACCACAGGAAAGAAACCCCGCTGTGAGATCGGGAAAGATCAAAAGAGCACAGCGCGAGATAAAACGGTCAGAAGCGAGGAATTGTTCAAGTTATTTTTACGCGGAAATCGAAGTGCTCTTTCTCATGTCTTGGCTGTAATAAAAAAAAAATAAAATAAAAAGTTTGTGATGCTGACCGATCTAATAGCGTTTCCTCACAATAAAATTTTTAGGGAGACAACTGATCTAATATGGGAACGGGCAACCTTTCCTGCGGCTTTCAATACAATTACAGCGGAATCCGCTTTAAGTCAACTCATTTAAGGGAAATTCTTGCTTAATATCAACCCGCATGGGGGATTCGCATTTTATTTCATTCTTTATTTGTGCAATAGTTAAAGACAAGACGGCTAATTATTCTTGTGCCCGAGGAGTTGACTTTAACCAGACTCCCTGCGGTTTGTCCCTACGTTCTGTTTTTCAGCGTGTTTGCGTAACCAGCCATTGAATCCTCGATCAGTCACTTTGTAAAACAAAACCATCGCTTGATGGAACAGAAATGAAGCTTTACCAGTTCGTGCAAGAGTTTGCTTCAGTTGTTTCTAATAACACTTGTTTCCCTTCAGTCCTCTTGTTAGGTTAATCTAATCTTTTTTTTTTCCTCCTCAACAATAACGCAAAGGCTTTTTACTAAAGTACTTTTTTCGTAAATCATTTAAGTAATAACTGAGTTTAAGGGGTTATTTTTCCTGCACCGGGTCGCTGCGGTTGTGGATTTTGTGCAATTGAACTGCTGTCAACTGTAGATTGGTAAATGGATGAGTCATGCTCTCGGAAGTTCTCTGATCGTTTGCTTTGATAAAAATCTTCCACACAAGGAGACAAAAAAGCATATTAGAGCGTTAATGTAAACAGTGCCAAGTTTGAAATGGTGAGACCTATAAGTTTGAAAAGGAGACGAAATTTTCTGGCATATCCCACGGAAAAGTTAGGTAGTTTATTTGGTTAGATATAGGTGTCACAGAAGATGATGAAAATTTGTGAAAGAAACACAAATGCTTGATCTTCCTTATTTCATTTGCGCTGACTGCTACAAATACTGGTGATCACAGCAGATGTTTTCAGCTACAACATGATGGATCATTTTGGGAATTGAACAGCAGATGTGGGACATTATTTATTGAAAGGGGAAGAACATAGCCAGAAGGGAGTGAGAAAAAGACAGCGGGAAAACTGTAAGCTTCATGGCTGGTTTTGACGGATCCTTAGAGCAGAAGGGCTTTTATAGGCAGTTTATAGATACAGAAAAAGGGGGATATTTGTTAAAGAAAGAGAATGGACATCCTATAAAAAAGACAAATTCATGTGAGATCATAGGTATAATCTCAAAGTCAGGGATAAGATTGATTGATTGAAAGCTTTTACTCAACTAGATGATCTTTAGACACACACACACACACATATATATATATCTATATATATATGTGTGTGTGTGTGTGTAGTTTGAAGATAACTTGGAATAATTAATAAGAGTGCCCTCCGCTTGAAACACCAGTGTCGTATGAAGAGACTTTAAGGTAAGATATTCTATATCTATGTATGTGTGTATGTATATATATATATATATATATATATATATATATATATATATATATATATGTATATAGTTGTGTGTCAAATAACATAATAAAAACAAAGCTCGACAATTAAGGAGCATGGTATATTTTGAAAACTTTGAAGTCGTGGACTGCATAACTAGGTAGGACAATTTTCAATATATATATATATATATATATATATATATATATATATATATATACATATATAAATATATAATAAAGCAATTTTCTTTCAGTAAGTATAATTGAAAAGTGATGAGGTCTCTCAATTATTTGCTAACTTTGCGGTGTTCAAATCCGCAATGAAAGAAGCCCTCAGATTTCGGGATGACCACACTTCCTAAAAAGATCACAGCGACATGAAGAAGGCAGGAGAACACAATTGATAAGAGTGAGACAAGAAGCAAACTTTTAGCTGTTTGACTGTTCAGCATGCTCTTATGACTATCGAGTGAGAGGAGGAAAAAAGGGCGTACGTAATAGTAGGGGGTTACAAGAGCAGAGCTTTAACTTTTGGCTCCTAGTCCAAGAGCAAAGCTTTAATCATTGGCTCCTAATCCAACACGATTTTATTATTTATCGGTAAAATGTTTATATCTCCATGAGAAATACATCAGACGACCTTCCATCCTTTAATGGTTAGATGACACGAAGTAACGAAAGAGCTAGAGAGGTGAGAAAAATGGAGAGAGTTTGAGGAGATGGGAAGGGATAAAATAGAGAGTGAGAAATTCAACATGGAGAAAAGTATATCTTGATTCTTGTACAGATACTGATATGAAGTTCAATTCTATCAAATTTTAAGAAGTTTGCAGCTTACAAGCTTGTTCATAACTCTGTAGGATTAATTCAAATTTAAGACTTGGTTTGAATTTTCATGCTTCATGGATCAACCATATAGGCAAAAAGATTTCATCGCACTTGATGATAATAAATTGTCTCTCTGTTTCATAATTTCAAAAAAAAATTTCACCAAATTTTAGAGCCAGGAAAATCAATCCGAGGAAAATCTAGGCAGACAGAACTGATAAGGTGTTGAAGCCTCACAGGCATTTTAACTAGAGTGCTCTAAAACATTTTCCAATCATTCTCTGTTTTTGTTTGTACATTTTGTTATTGGCTTTCGTTTGTCTTTTCCTCCAATAATTTTATTGGTGAAATTTCAAATGAATACAAGGCTCGATATGACTGATTCAATTTTTAGATTAGGTATCTATGGGAAATCAGTGACACAACTCAAACTTACAAGATAGAAAAAAACACAAAAAGAGAGAGACAGAGAAAGAGAGAGAGAGAGAGAGAGAGAGAGAGAGAGAGAGAGAGAGAGAGAGAGAGAGAGAGAGAGAGAGAGAGAGAGAGAGAGAGAGAGAGAGAGACTAAGTAAAACCTTATTCAATTGTCACGACATACATAAAATCATAATTATTATTTGAGAGACAAAAACAAGACAAGACACAAATAGCTTAGCCTTACCTGAACATCTCTCTCATCCATGCCCATTGCACCAGCAGCATCAAGCAGCGAGTACAGTTTCAACCCATCATCCACTATATGGGTGGGAAGCAGGGCCACCAGCTCTGCTTGATCAATATCTTTGTCAAGGTCAGCAGATTGGAAGCACATCTCAAGGCGTTCAATCAGAGCCTTGTATTTGTCCGGTTCACCAAAGTTTGAGAGGAAGGTCTCCTGAGGCACTACACCCTCACCAATCTTGGATTTTCTTCTACACTCTACTGGAGGTTTGACAGCCTCAGAAGTTTTTGGTGAATTGTGAATTCTCCAAGCATCTTTGCCATGGTTTTCCATAGAAATTCTGCCTAGAGTCTGAGAAAGACATGGGTCTTGCTCTGAAGCTGTAGCTTTATCAAGGTCCATCTCTTCCACTAATCTTGACCTGTCTTCAGCATTTGAAGATTCCAACGATACAGAGGAGTTTTGAATGCTTGAGAAGGTGTTCAAAGAAACACTGGTCCCTGATCTGCTTTTATTTGTAATTTTAAGGTAAAACTGAGTCTTCATGGGCACAAGTGAAAAATGTCTGCCGATGGCACAGTCAGCAACCATCAGGTTTAAGCGATGAATATAGGAGGTTCGAGCCAGGGTCATTAGGCAGCTGGAGGCAACCCAAGCAACAAACCTGGGCAGGTGATTAACACTGCTCTCTTCTTTGTTGTTGCTGTGGTATCTGAGCTGCATTGAGGGCAGCAAGATGACACTTTCACCAGTCCCGCTGTTAATAGGGCCTACAACAGTGTTTGAGCCACAGTGGGAGGAGCTGTTTGTACCATTAGAAGTTGCATTAATGGCAACTGATGTGCCAAGGGGGATAGTGTTGGATGTATCACCAGCTGTAGGCAATGCACAAGTTCTCATTTCACAATCCCTGGCAGTGGCAGTATCAGCCCCTTGATCAGTCTCTGCGATGTACCTTGGGTCAACTTTATCAGTTTCTTGCCCTCCCTCTTTATCTGTTGTTTTCTCTTGAAGTTTTATACTCGAAGCAGGTGAAGCTGCTGGGGATGAGCCCTGTTGTCGTGCCATAAATCTTTGCTGTTGTTGCAAAGAGATCTTGGCATTCCCTGTCAATGGACACTCTGTGGTTGCAAATTTTCTGGAAAGAGGCCACATCACAGTAGAGTACTCTGTCACAGATACAAGAGAAGCAAGAAGAAAATTTGAATAATACAGATGCAAATATTTTAAATTAATAAATTAAGTCTATGTGTGTGTAACAATGTGATTGTGAGTGAAGGTGAAGGAGAAATTTGAAGGGGTTTTTTTTATAAGTCAGAAGGAACGAAGATCATGAAGAGCTTTGACAGAAAAAGAATATTTTACAATAGAGAATCATACCATTCTGTTCCTCGTCTTCACTGTCTAAATGGCGTTTCTTCAAACTCCGCTTCACAATTCTTTTTCCGTCAGGACCCTTCTCAAGAGTAGTTGGCCTTCTCCTCGAGACTTTAGGGTTGTCTAAACCAAGCTTTCTTTGGCCTACCTTGTCTAGGACCACATTTTCATCCGGTATTTTTAAGTCCATCTTTATCTGTCAGGATACAAGGAGAGAATATTAAATTCGAAGGGAAGTTAAACAAAATGGCAGAGTGAAGCCATAGTCGGTGTTGCAACTCTCAAATCATGCAAAATGTAAGTAGCTGCATGAATATTAAAATCAAATAAATTTATGTGCATGTGAATAAAAAGATGGGATATTTTATTTCAAAACAGTCAATAAGAGTTATGTGGAAACTGAATTTTCTTATGTTAATGAATGAGTTTTGCACAAGCCAAAAATTTGAATCTTGAAAATTTCTATCATGTAGGTACTTTATAAGTGTCGAATTGCCGACATCCTGGCTAAGATATCCTTTCACAAAAAAAAAAATAAGTACGCTTAAATACATGGTCAGACATTGCATTTTATCTGATTACAGAAAGTTAGTGCACAATATTGCTCAATGCAATATATATAAGAATATTGCTTAATTGGTTTTACTAGGCTTCTCAATATATTTCCTAGGTTGAACTCTTACCAAATCAACTGCTGCTAAACACACAACACTGAGCGATGCTCCACCCTGGAGTTTCTCGATCTCCAACGACACAAAGTGCTCATTTTTATCATCTTCTTTGCTGGCATCATTGTTGTCAAGATTAGTTTCTATGTTTTCCTCATCTTTTGGTCTTGTTTGACTAATGTCAGACTGGGTTAATGAAACAGGAGAGAATGTGGTAGACGTGGAGGATTTGGGTGTGGTTGTTCGTGGGACATCAGAAGATGGTCTTTGGAGCAGCCTTATCACTTGACCCACATTGAAGAAAATTTTCTCAGGCAGTAATGACCTTATTGCTTCCTGATGTCTGTTGGTAAAGAGAAAAAAGTAATTAGATTTCAAAGGAATACTAACAGAAGGAATAAACGTTTTAATGTTCAATAATGCCCAACTGCTCAATTCCATTAGGCAAAAATTTAACAAATCAGTAGGTGAGACCTAATCAGCCATGAAAAACTTTTGGTCATGACTCTGTTGTGTATAGTTTTTCCTTTCTGTATACGGTCTGAAAAAAAAGATTTGATAAGCTTTCATCTACGTATATCTCCCTATGCAAAGCCCATGTTTTAAGAATGACATCTTTATATTCCCTCATATAGACTGAAAGATGTAACAATGAAAGGGGAGGGATAGGATTAGAAGTAATAAAGAGAGAGAGAGAGAGAGAGAGAGAGAGAGAGAGAGAGAGAGAGAGAGAGAGAGAGAGAGAGAGAGAGAGAGAGAGAGAGAGAGAGAGAGAGGAAGAGAAAATAAGAGAGAGAGGGGGGGAGAGACACACACAGAGAGAGACACAGACAGACAAAGAGAGAGAGAGAGAGAGAGAGAGAGAGAGAGAGAGAGAGAGAGAGAGAAAAGACAATGGATAGAGATGCTATCACAGTTGTATGTACAAGAAAGAGAGAAAAAACATGAAATAGAAGCAGAAAGGAAAGACAGTGAGTTCAAGAGAGGTCAACTGCACTTTTAGATATTGGCAGTTGGCAACTTTTTGAGATGGACTTGCACATCATCAAAGTGGAATATTGTTGGTGAAAGTCGCTCATCTGTATGTCCACATTTTTTCAAATATTATCTTTTTGACTACAACACTTTTAAAGGTCTTGCTGAGCTACTTGATTAATGTCAGACATACGAAAAAGCCACCTTGATTTGAGTATAGGGGCACCTTTATTATATTACCCCAAAAAAGAACTCACTTTTTAAAGAGACTTCCCAATTCAATGTAAACCTCCCTTTATTTTTAATTTAGAAACTTCACCTAAAAACAATGAAATATGATGTCCCTCTAAAATTCAAGAAGTGAAATAATTCTTTTGTAATTTAGTAGGGCTAGTAAATCATTAATATTACCTATGAAACTTTGTTGGTTTTTTAAAGACAGCTCTCCCTTTCAAACTGATTTTGAGCTTAAGGCAAAATATGTTTTACGCAAGAGATTTTGTCAATGTTACTGCCTTTATTATTAAAATTTGTTAGATTTTAGCGATACTGATGTAGCTTTTGGTGCTTGTTTTTTGTGTTTTTTTAACTTTCATTTACCATAATTTGTAATGACACCTGTGACTCTAGACATCTGACTATAAGATGTAGTGATTCAGGTGTTATGACTTGGGCAGGGGAAGCCACCTATGTGGAATTTAATACGTATGAATAGTGCAGAATTTTTCATATGTGTTTTGTTTTTGGTTTTCTTTTGGTTTGTTTTTTATTTGCTTTTTTTGCTTTGTCTTTTTTATTATGTGCAAAAAGTCAGTGAAACTGTGCAAAGAGATTTTTTAATTACATTCTGGGCATCTTTCTGTTATAAAATTGTGACTTATTCTCTTTCCAATATTGTTTGTATCTTTCTGATGTTGTTTAAACTCATGCATAAAATGACTTGATACAGTGTAAGATCTTGCTTAAATTGTATAACTCCAGAAGCAAGATACAGCTTACATTTATGATAAGATTAGGCTTTTAAAACATTGAAATTAAAAGCTGCAGAAAGGCTTAGACTGAGTGAAGAGGTTGGGGAGGCAAATGATATGATATGAAATTTTTTAGAAAAAAAAAGTTTCCTTATGATTTTTAAAACCATGTGTCTTAACACCACAGTTTTCTAAACAATCTTACAATATTCAAAATGTGAGTAATAGTTACTGTTTTTGGTAACAACAAGCTACTTACACTTTCTTGCACTTATAGCTGTTAAGGATGGCAGTGTTAGTCACCAGGCGCTTCTGGTCCTTTTCACTTCTCTACATCACACACCAGGGAAAAAGGCACATACATCGAGGAAGGTGGACAAGTATATTCAAGTGAAGGTTGAAGAACAATGAAAGGGAAAAGAAAACACAAAAGAATAAAAAGGTGCCTTAAAAAAATTACACAGCTGTAGAAATCATATTCAAAATTCAGGGAAAATGTTAAAGGTTTTTTTAGGGTAAGAATTTTACGGACAAAAAGGGAAACCAAGATAAATCATACTGGCACTTGGCAAATGCAGTTGTTATTTATTTTTAACTTTTAATTATGTGAAGTGAAGGCAATAGCAGTACTTGTTATATATTATTTCTTGTTGGAATTAAAAAAATATATTTTGTTACCATCAAACTTCAAAATGTTGAAAATTAAATTGCACTGGATGAAACTTACTTTAAGCTTAACAATGACCTCTCGTGTTTTGAGAGATTCATAAGCCTCTATCAGTTCTTGATCATCAAACTTAGAGAAGGTTATGTAGATTGAAACAGAAGACAGAAGGCTGTCAAGATGTAAGAACGTCTGAAATCAGATGAGATAAAATTAATAATTCATCAGGTTTAAAGGCAACTAAAAAATTGTCCACACACACGCATCACCGAATCATGGCAATAAAATAGGACCCCAGCAGTGATATTTGATTGAAATATCTACGGCGGGTATAAAATGGCTTTAGTACCTTTCCATATAAGCTTTGAAAAAGTATTGAAAAGTTCTTAAAGACAGGTTTTATCAAACAGAGAGTCAATTCATAGTCCCTTCAAAAAAACTGTTCTGTAGTATTTGGTGCTCATATCAGTTTTTAGGATTGACAATCAAATACATATCACTCTTTCAAGGGCTCAATGTGACCCAATCTATCTCATACCTGAAAAACACATTGTCTGAGGGCCTTAAAAACAAAGCTTGTGGTGTATTTTCTTTATCTCAGTATTCCTTTACAACTTTTTTCCCCATATTTTATAGTTAAAGGATTGTCTACAGCAAGGCTGATTTTCTTTACATTTTAATTCTCATCTTGATAAAGACTCAAATGCTGCAATACTAACCATTTTTGCCTTTTTTAAATTTAAAAAGTATATCAAGAGGAATTTTATCTTCTAAAAACTTTTGCTGACTTACCACAACAGAAACATTGAATAAAAAACATAAGCATCTGTTTTGGGAAGGTAACATTTAGCCTGAACAAAATTTCATTCTCTCTTAATATTCTACATTGTATTATTTGCAAAGATAAAAGAAAAATTATTGACAAGCTGTGAGATGACTGCACAGGTCAGAACAATAGGGATAGATTAATTTGTCTTTGTTGTTGTTGTTAGTAGTAGTGCTGGTAGTCATGGTGGTGGTGGTGGTGGTGGTAGTAGCAGCAGCAGCAGCAGCAGCAGTAGTAGTAGTAGTAGTAGTAGTACCATTATTATCATTCTGGTAGAAGAAAGGACTGTGCTACTTGACTTTTTAAAGGGTACAGAATTATGTTGGATGTAATATTTAAAAAGAAATAATTGTAACCGATGAGATTTTTAGCTTTGTTTTACTAACCTCAATAAGTTCAGCACAAACCAGTGTGCGTATGTCAGCCAAAGTCTTCAAAGGCTCATCAAAGTTTGAGATATCAAACATTTTGGCAGTGTTTTCTACTTTATAGTTTTGATTCAGATGCTGGACACACTCAGGCAGGCTGATTTCTTGGGTATGCTTGGGTGTGCTGAAAATAAGAAGAAAATACTCAATGACAGAGTGAGAAATTCATAGCTTTCTTTCATTCTTTCCTCCCCCTACACCTCCCGCTCCCTCTCCTATCCCTCTCCCTCTTCTTCTTCCTCTCCCTCTCTTCCTTATCCTTCCCTTTCCCCTCTCCTCCCCTCCACCCCCCTCCCTCCATCCATCCCTCTCTCCCTCCATCCATCCCTCTCTTCCTCCCTCCCTCCCTCCCTCTCTCTCTCTCTCTCTCTCACTCTCTCTCTCTCTCTCTCTCTCTCTCTCTCTCTCTCTCTCTCTCTCTCTCTCTCTCTCTCTCTCTCTCTCTCTCTCTCTCTCTCTCTCTCTCTCTTTTCATGATGCATCACTTCGAAATTAATAAACTTAATATTAATTTTGTAATGTGAACTCAAGATCCAATCCAAGCTTAGAAAAAATTAAATCTACAATATCAGCACTCCTTTTTTTCACACAAATTACCTGAATTTCTTTTTAAGATCCATTACCAGCTGACGGTAAAGTGACACCATTTCTGGAGACTGAAAAAGAGGCTGCTTTCCTGAGTACTTGGCTAGTAAAGGCTGAAAGGGAAATATAAAGAAAGACTCCTTTAAAATTCTTTGAGACTGGGAACAGGGAAAGTGGGGGAAAATCCAACAAGTTTTACCTGACAATTATCTTCACCCTTAAACACAAATTATACAGAATCTACCAAGAAATATGTTGCGGAAATCAATTTCAGCCTTATGTATGATTTCTTAAAAGACTGAGGGGTATAAACAGCTTAAAAAGATTTTTAAAAAACCAAAAATTTTATGAAGTTGAAGCATTTGATTTTTATGTGGTATTGTGCATTTTAAGCAAATCTAGAAAACTGATAGTGCTCTGGTTCCTGTCCAAATATTTTACTGCATTATAACAAATGGTTCCAATTAAATCAAAATAAAGAAGCAACTTTAAGCACTATGGATTTATAAAACTGAAAATTTTGGTATTTGTGACAATGAACAACCAAGTAAGAGTTGTAGGAAGATTGGCTGAATCTAGCTCTATTGAGATTTTTAAACTATAGATTTATCGCAAGGTTTATTATTGATAGTTGGCCATGAAAGAGAAGGTGATGTTAAAGAAGACTGGCATAAAATTAGAATGAAAAAAAAAAGCAGCAAGAAAATTAATGGGTGGGAAAGATACGAGGGCAGGCTGATAATTAAGTTCCGTTTGCTAATAACTAGGTCAATTTTCGTCACATCGACCTAAAATTTCATACATATACTCCCGAACCATTTTTCTAGACTTAACTATAACAACAAGTTTGTGTGACGTCATTCGTGCTCATAATGCAGTGACGCGCAACACATGATGTGGTAGCCATGTTTATGAGACAATGGCGACTTCCAATGACCTTCTCATCAAACAGCGCTCTGTTATCGAGTTTTTGGCAGCTGAGGGATGTTCTGCTGCAAACATTCATGCAAGAATGAAGACAGTTTATGGTGAAATGTGCATTTCAGACTGTGCAGTTCGCAAATGGGTGAGAATTTTTAAAGGGGAAGACCCCAGAGAGACAATTCTGCGTGATCGAAAGCGTTCGGGTAGGCCCCTTTCCGCATCGGACACGGCTCATCGAGAGAAAGTTGACTGCATGATTAGAGCTAATCGAAGGGTCAAACAAAAGGAAATTGCAGATGAAGTAGGCATTTCGAAAGAACGAGTGCACCATATCGCCACAACTGTACTGGGTTACCGAAAAGTCTCTGCCCGTTGGGTCCCAAGACAGCTCACTGTAGAGATGAAAGCGCAGAGAAAGGACATGTGTACTCAACTCTTAGAGCGTTACAATGCAGAAGGAGAAGCATTTCTGCAACGCATTGTGACTGGAGACGAATCCTGGGTCCACCACTACGATCCAGAATGTAAAGCCCAATCGATGGAGTATAGGCACAAAACTTCTCCAAGTCCAAGGAAGTTCAAGGTTGTTGCCTCTGCAAGAAAGGTCTTGTTCACCGTTTTCTGGGACATGGAGGGAGTGGTCCACATGGAATTTCTGGAGCAAGGGCAAACTGTGAACTCTGAGCGATATATTTCAACACTCCGAGCTCTCAAACTCCGACTCAGACGTATTCGGCGTGATAAGGACTCAATCCTGCAACACGACAATGCGCGCCCGCACACCAGTCGCCAAACTCAGGACGCCTTAAGGCAGCTGGAACTTACGACCCTACCTCACCCTGCATACAGCCCCGATCTTGCCCCCTCTGACTATTATTTGTTTCCCCAACTCAAGAAGTACCTGAAGGGCCATCACTATGACAATGATGAGGAAGTTATCGCAGATGTTCGCAGATGGTGCCGTGGACAGCCGTCTGAATTCTTCGCTGACGGCGTGAGCCAACTAGTGAAACGTTGGAGGCGGTGTGTTGATCGCGACGGTGACTACATCAAAAAATAGAGTGCTAAGTATGTAGCTGAGATATTAAGCTTTCGTTTGACGTATTGTTTATGTATATGCTGTGAAAAATTAAAAAGTTATGATTAAACGGAACTTAATTATCAGCCTGCCCTCGTAATAATGTGTTTTACTAAGCAAAGCTAGATCTAAATATAAAAAAAGGTAAAGGAGAGATTGACAATACAGGTCACGATGTTAATAAGAGAGTGCGCTGGAAAATAATTCATAATCTCTCAACTTTTTCTATGTTGGTTGGAATTTTATAAATAATTATATCTAACAGAGGCTCTAAACTACATATTGTAAACAGCTGTCTCAATATAATCCCCATTATGATCCATACAGAACAGCCAAAGATGCCCAAGTATGTATGCCTTCTGTGAAAAAATCATCTGCATGTTGTTGTCAGCAATCTCAAAGATCAGAATCGCTTTCAATTTGATGAGCCTTGAAACGTTTTTGAATTTTGAAATAAGAAAAAGTCTGAAGGGAGGGCAAACAAAAGAACTCACACGATAGCAAGAAGTTTAAATTTATGTTTTAGGCAAGAAAAGAGGGAGGAGCTTTAATTCAGAGTTGTATGTGGAAGATCTTCGCAAAATGAAAGCAAAGCTCAGTCCAGTTGAAAGGAAAGTGAGTATAGGGTTAAGAGTAAAGGAAATGTGTCCAAAGCATTGCAGAGTGGAATAGAATAAATCTTTAAAAGTCTTGGACAGATGTAAACTAATTCTTTGACAACTTCCAGATACGAGAGGACCACCAAGAATAAAATAGAATGAAGAGGGTCAATGACCCACCTTATCACTTTTCACTTGGGCCAGGAAAACCGCCATGTGAAGTTTGAAATTCGAGTCATAGCTGAGGCGAGCAATTTTACCTTTGATAGCAGCTGTGGTCTTGTCATGGGACTCCTGAAGATAAGAGGGTAGGCAATCGCAAAAACTTTATCGAAAACTCAGGTGAAGCAAATGCAAAAAGACTATAATGAAAAATCAATTTTGTTGTTTGTTTTTTTAATCCTTTCAAATTTTGAATCATGTTGATATAGTTACTCAAATTTATCTAAAAAATCTCAGAAATTCATTTTTCCATAAAAGGTATGCCAGATTAAGCTTGGCCTCAAGTTCATCTGCTAGCTGTAATGAGGCTAACATTCAATGCACAATTCACAGGGAGTGTTCAATCTATACTGCCATTTCTGACACTACTACTAATAAAAAGGTAAGCTGAGAGCATGCAGCTTGAGGAATTCAACATTTACCTTTTTATATCAGGGTTGTCTTTTAGTCTTTCTTTAGTTGTTTTATAAAGTGAGACTACATGCTATTATAAAATCTGCTTTGTTTCAAATGTAAGATAAAAGATGAAAGATGCAGTTGAAAAGTGTTGCGTAAGTAAAATTTTCATTTGAAATCAAAACACTTCAATAATGTTTAGACTGTCTACTTTGCACTATGTAAAGGAGTTTACAATTCATTTACAAAGTCCATATAGATATCAGAATGGACAGTAAGCCATTGCACAACATTTACTCAAGCAGAACTCTAATACCTGGCAAACTTTCAAGTTGGTTCTAAAGAGAACAAGGCAGTTAAAATTCAGATTAATATCTTTTTTCTATTTTAAGGTAAAACATATCACTTCTCTGGATATCAACAAACCGGTAAGTTTTCATGCATGATGTCCCTTATGACAGTGCGATTGACACATGGATATCTTGGATTCAGCAAATAGCCTGCCAGTTGACATAGGAGAATCTGAGGGGGCAAAACATACAAACATTTCAGTCACTTCATACTCCTCGTGTTCAAGATAAATCCTTGGAAGAAGATTGATAAAAAAAAAAGGACAAAATGACTGTTAAATTTCAGAATTTTTGACAATTTAAAAAAAGAGACAGCGGTGGCTACGATGATTTTTTTTCTCATTTCATCTATCTATATATATATATATGTAAAAGTGGACTTGTGAGGCTTTGTACGCAAACCCCTCTGTTATTACCCAACCCAAACCTTTGAAACTTTGCAGGCACCTACAACATTTCTAATTCATAAGAAATCAACCCAAACTGTTTTCCCCAATTTCCCCAAAATGCTATGTTTCATCAACATAAGCTAACTTATGATAACCAGTTTAACACGCCATTTTGTCATTCTTTAACAACAAACAACGGAAGTCTTCATCAATCCCATTGAGGTGTAGATCTAGGTTTAAATAATTTCGTGGCTAAGAAATCCCACAAGGCAGTGCACTTTTTATGCGTTTAACGCAAAAATTCACATCTTTTTAATTTATCAAGTGTTTAAAAGGACTTAAAAATAGATTGGGAAAGAATAGAATAATAAGTTGATTTTCTTTATTCCAAAAGGAATAACGTTCCATATATTAATTTTGTGTTTAGAATTAGAATATCTAGATTCTAGGTAAAGCTGGATAGGTGGAGGCATATTATTTTATCTGGATCATGTAAGTGAAAGGAGAGATATCAAGACTATTTATAAGCCTCTTTAAATAATACAAAAACCTTCCCCAGCCTCGGCAAACTGACACCAGGGTCCGGTGTGTAGAACAGGGTTTTCAGCTTGTTACAAATTCTCTCCTTCTACAAATACTATCATCAATAACACTGAATCTGCAATTATCACCACTTATAATACCACTAAAACTAGGTTTGCCACTGCTTTCCCCATTATATCATCAGTGTGTTCCCCATTATATCATCAGTGTGATTATAACAATTACCTTGATCCTCAATATCTGCCAGCGAGTGAAACTCAAGAAAATGAAGGAAAAGATTTTGTTTACTTTGGATTATAAATTATAAGGCTAAGGGATAGGATAGGAAAATTCAATATGAAAAAAAAAAATGCAACCTCAAATAAAATTAACTTCAACATGATAAGCCCTTGATTGAATGCTTCACTCATTGATGATGAAAGTAATGGTGATGTGGTGATACTGTGGTGATGATGAAAATAATGATGGTGATGGTGGTGAAGGTTGTGTTGAGGGTGGTAATGATAATGGTAGTGATGATAATGGCACATATACCGGTGCAAACAAGAAGGTGATGGGTGATGATCATGATAATATGGAAGATTCTCGTTGACTGAGGAAGAAGACAGGAATAATGGTGAGGATTATGAAATGATAATGTAGGAAAGATAAAAAACCCTTATATTAGTTTTAAGTTTTACTTATGCAAGAGTATTGTTTGGCATGAACTGTTAGAGCTCAGAGAAAAACTATGGTATATTAAATGGTTAAAGGACCTGAGCCACAACAAAAGTGACTCAAAAGCAAAGTGAAAGCCTACTACATACTGATATAGTTTCAGTCGTCATCTACTCACCAGCCCATTCTCCAGAGGTGTAAAGTAAGATCGAATTCTTCTCATAGCACCCATAGCCTTGTAGTCTTTAGCATCAAACTGGGCTTTAAAAGGAAAAGTGTATATCAGAACGAAGTTTTCATATAGAAAACCGTTTTAAAAGACTTGCTAGTTTGAAGCTATAACAGAATATTTAATTTTCTACTTACAAAGATAAAATTTAGATGTGAGCTCTTTCTTGAACCTGATTATAAAAGATGAACAAACTTGGGAGAGAAGATGATGCTTGAGAACAAATACAACAAAATTTTAATGTCTCTACAGCTTTGATTGACTAGAGTGTAACTAGAATTGTATACTCAGAGATATGAGATTTATTCATAGAAATTCCTAAAAAGTTTCAATTACAACTTATCTGTCCCCCCCCAAAAAAAATTAAGAAACACCAACAAGGCAGGAGTTGAATCAAAACCAAGGATTGGATAACAGACACAATAATATTTAGTACTTTTTTAATAATTTGAGAAAAAAACAACATTGCTAATGAATTAATAAATAATCCACATCAACTTACAGGAGTACGCAGAGATCCCATCAGGACGTTTCTTTGGCTTTGGAGACTTTGGCTTAGAGACTTTTTTCTTCTTTAAGCCATCTGCATCTGAAAATACCCCGACAATACATAAATTCATAATAGTTTGCAGCTGTAATATCCCAATTGTTACATATATAATTTCAAAATAATCAAATTCAAACTAAACAAATGAAGCATCCTGCATTTATTTATGCATCCAGAAAACACAAACAAAGCTAAACAAAATGTGTCAATCTTACTTATTTACTCTCTTTTCAACAGGAGAAAAAAAGCTCTTCCCAAAATTCTAAAAATTTTATCAACAGGAGCAAGACACTGTTTTCACGTAAAAAGTTGTAGTCAGTGAAGAGCAATGCATTCTTCAGAGAAAAAAAAAAGAACTTGACATGCAATTTACTTATACTGGTTGCAAGATATATGAAGGTCTGAGGCATATGATTTTTTCCAAGGCTTTTTTTATATTCTTTTTTTTTATTTTTTACCTCACAAACAACATTGCTTTGTTGATACGAACCCAATGATGATTTGCTCTTCTTGCTTTTAATTGCTACAGCCATTTTCTTTTTCTTTGAGGGTGGTTCATCTTCTTGTCCTGGGACTTTTCTTTCATTTCCTATTTTTAAAAAAAAAGGAGACAAAAATTTAATTTGCTTTATATAAAATTGCGTTGTTGATTTTACTCAAATTTAAAACAAAAGGTGATGGTTTATCTTTTGTTGCAATGGTCCATGTACTTCAAAAATATGTCCCCCTTCCGAGATATTTACTTACAGTGTGTTAGTGACTTAAACAAAGCTCCTCAAATGTGCTATTGCACTTGAAAAACAGACTACTACGACTGTAAATGGCTGGAGTCATGGTCGAGGGCAACCACCTAATTTGATACAAACAGATAATTGATATTTACTGTAGGTAAAGATTAAGAAGGATCCGAAAAAAACTTTATTGGGCCTGTAGAGAAGCTAAAGATAGAAAATGTATCTAAAATGAGGAGAAACAATCTTAATTACTGTGGGAGGAGAAACAAACCAATGCAATTTAGAATAGGAATGGATTGTAGAATTTTTTAAAGCCTCCCTGAATCACATTTTATATATTTATGTACCCTTTCTCACATCTCTACTTCCCCCATCCTGAATTATTCCATTTTTAACTCAATAAATGTGGAATCTTGGTTTGAGTAGTTTGCTCACAATATGTTGACATCTTAAACTGGCTGGGAAGATAACAGAGTTATCTGTTCTCCAGTATTTATAAGGAAATTTAAAAGTTATTTAAATACCCCTTTTATTCAGCATATCCAAGACAAAATTTATACTGATGTGTCTAACAATGATACCTGTAAGAGATCAGTGTGTTCATTTTATTTCATACCACATTTAGAGATCAAACTTTTTCCCTTGTATATTATGCTTTACTTTCTATTGCAATAATATCCCTTTCTTTACTCTTATATAAGATGATCATAAAAACAGAATCTTAAAAAAACCTTACTAATTATGAAACCATAAGCATCATGGTATAATCCAGAAAACTTGCCAGAGTAGCTGAAATTTCAGTGTACAACCATAGGAAGCAAGTACAATTCATGCGTCAAATAATCATATTTCAGCTGTGTATTGCTTTGAAATTAAGATTAAACTATAAATATGAAATTTTCTCTCAGCATTATGAAAAATAAAACATAAAGTTTCACCTTCTGATTCCTGTACTTGTGATAAATGTGGTATGGTAGATACAGGTATTGCTTTCAGCCTGGTACTGCATTGAAGTTGTGGTACTCCTTTGCGCCAGTTTCTTATCATATGTCTGAAATTGGTCACAAAATTTGGCTTATAAGCAATCTCTCTTGCCCTGTCTAAAACAACTAGCTCAAAAATCATAGTCTCATTATGATCTGAGAAACAGCTGATATTTTGACAAATTTGATATTTATGTTAAAACAAATGTCTGTTATGTTTTCCTAGATTTGTCTTTTTTAAAAACAACTTAAGATTTTGAATATTTACTGGTTTATTATTTCAAGATGAGCATCATTTCTGAATATTCTATATTATATCTCTTTCCAAATATTTCTGACCATCCTGATATAGTAAAAACCAGGAAATTTAGACTTAAAACTTTTTCTAATCCTTGAATCAATTAGAGACATTTATTTTGTATTTACGAACCTTCCATGATTGTTTTCTAAAGCTGCAAAAACCCATGTTCCCTCCTCTTTTCATACTTATAAAAAGAAATTAGGTTAAAGCTTTAGTCTACGACTTCATTCCACTATACTTATGTTCACATACTGAATAATGTTGTAACAGACTTTAAGAGAGCAGAAGTGAGGAATTTGAACAAAGAATAATGTTTTTCAAAGATGGAAGCATACTAATTCATCCCCTTAAGTTAACCAAGCTACTTCTTGTACAAGTGACATGTGGGCTTCGTAGCAACCTCTTTAAGTCTTGTATGAATCGTGATTATAATTTTGTTTTGCTTTTTTTTCATATTCGTCGATTGTGATCATAACTTACGTCATGAGGCAGCTGTCCAGCCCAGCCACACCTCTTCTGTCTCCAGGGAGCCAATCTGATTCAGTTCGTTTTTTAATTTCTTCAAATGTTGTGGGTTTGGATACTGATAAAAGACTGACGTTGCCATGGTTGCCTGGAATGTCCGCTGTAGAATAAGATTTATAAGGATATTTGAAATGAGACTGCTCAAATATTGGAAATAATATCTTTCAAAAATCAAAAAAGTTTTAAAAGAAATTTTCTTAGATCACCTTTCCCAAAACATGTTACTGTTACTGTTAGGGGCGCTGCATGATGTATGAATAATGGACCAGCTGGCTCCACCTGGTGCCGTTGTGGGCGATTGTCTGAGTGACAGCGAAGCTTTTCCCTGTCTATTCAAGGATATTTTCGGCCCAAATCTTCTGTCTTCTCTTACTCTTCAAGACAATCCCAAAACATGACAGTCCCACAATAGGCGAAAGGAAGGCCATAAAAATATAAATATAGGACTTGCAAATGTGTAAACAGACATTAATGACAGCTCCATCTTGAGTCAAATTGACTTCAGGCTCCAATAGGAAGCAATGTTTAACAGTTAAGCATAAAACAGGCTCCAGTAGAAAGCAATGCTTAACAATTAATTCCTTTGCTCCCAGTTAACTGTAAAACCTTAAAATATGACATCTATCAAAATTTAGATTGCAAATTTTTCTATCATTTTCTTCCATATTCAAATATGAAAATTCCTCATAATTGGTTCTCTAAGAAGCTGAAAGCAAAAGATCTAAATTCAATAAAACAATGTCCCTTTGTAATATTAAAGGGCACTTATAGGAGGTTCTAAAAGCTGGAAATGAAAAGACAAAAAATCCATCAAATATTTAATAAGTCACCTTTTTTTCTGGCTCCCAATTGTGTGTTAAGACTGATGATCTGGAGATCTATCCAGTACTGGGCTAGGTCCTCCCTGGTGTCAAGAGCATAGTGCAAGACAGGGAAGCTTTTGCCATCTGGGCTTTTAGTCATTATGTGACTGGGCAGACTAGTCCGGGTGTCCAGCAATATGGCTTTCTTGTGGAGGAAGATGCTGCCCTGTTGATTTGAAAGAAGAATTGTAAATCAGACTCAATCTCAACTCAAAATGACATGTTTGAATCATGAAATGAAACTGGAGGTTTGCAATGCATTTAAAAATAAATTTCTTTCAAGCATCAATAGCAAGAACAAAAGGCTTTCGTAAAAGCCAATTCTCACCAGCAAGATGATGTCAGATGCCAACAGTAGATTATAATCAAGTTTTGAAGAATGACAATGCTTTTTGTGGCATTTCTTCACACAGCACTCAACCTTGTTTTGTCCATTTTCAAATCTTTTTGATTTAGATTATCTTTTCTATCCTCATAACAAGTCTTATTTGCCTTGATAAAAGCTAATAGCAAAATTGTGGTTAAGTCTTCAGGCAAGTAAGGTAGAGTGAAAATGTTTCGAGGGACTTCAAAAACTGGTTTGGTGTAACATAAATAAAACTGGTATATCAAAGCTGAATATTATGAGCTTATCAATAAAATATCATGGCCATTGAAGCGACATTTTTGGAAAGTTTAAATTTGAGCCCAAAAGATCATTGAAAAACATAATCAAGAATTATTATATTAATGATCTATAAGTGAGTCAGCCCGTGTAACATTGAATCCTATTTTTGATAGGTAGCAATTTAAATAATTCTATTAAGTTCAAAGAAATCAATTTTCTCCCAAATACATTATTAATAACGGTCATTCATATTTTCCTGATGAAATAGATATAAAAATGCGAAGATTAGACAATAAATAAGGAATTATTTTTTTTTTAATACTTACAAAATGATTTCCAAAAAACCAGTTTCAGAGTTACTTTCCTTTATAAAAGCCCCGAACAAAGTATTATGATAAGCCTTTACTAAAAATTTACAACAAACTTGAGGGCAAAACATAGTTTTCTGTTGCCTACTAGGCATCTGTCAGTTTTGGATCTGCAAATTTTAGACGCAGTGCTGACTTAGTGCAGTAATCCTTGGTAAATGGACAGTTTGACTGTTTTGAATAATCTCAAGAAATCATAGGAGTTTTTTAACCACTTTCTACCCCTTTGAATTTCACGGAGATAAAACAACAAGTTATGCTGCTCGGTGTAGGTGTAGATAAAATTCAGAATATACTATGCTCAATGGGACAGGCCAAAAAAAATTCTTAAAAAGAGAAAATTTTCTGAACAAGACTATCAAGATAGGTTAGACAAAGAGAATTACTTACGAATTCCATATTGTTGCAACGCTGTCGTGGGCCATAGCTGAGCAGGCCCAGGTGAGAAAGCAATATCAGATCTTCAGTGAGCCGCGGCATAAAACGCTTGCGGGTTGTCAGCTCTACCACAACTTGTTTTGGCAAACGACAAAGAGGCACATTCAACAGCTGTTGATCCTCCACAAAGTGACCCAGAACATCTTTCAGCTACAGAGGAAGACAAAAAGGTATGGGAAGAGAGAATTAGTCTCCAGAAATTTATTATTAGAGGTTCGAATAGGGTAATTTTAGAGATTGCTTGACTGATATAACCCCATACACTGTATATCTAAACATAGTGACATAGGGTCAATAGCATCTTTGAGAAACACGGAGATGAAGATTGTTACTCCAGCAAATGTGGCGTTATAAGCGCAAAGAAACTAGAGAGATGGTGTGGACAAAACAGTGGTCTTCATTTTGCATGCTCTCTCTCTCTGGGTGAAAAAAGAGAGCATGTGCAAGACAGTCTTTCTCAGACAAACACATGTTTCTGTGAAAGAGATCACATGAACTATCAAAGCAGTTTACTTATTTTACTTTCAGAGCTCACCTCTGTTGGTCTATTGAGCAGGTTCCATATTTTGATCAGAGGAATGTTCAGCATAATGTCACCAACCATGCATGACCCTGATCCTGCGCGGATCTTCTGCAGTGCAGTTGCTTTGAGTAAAAAAAGATCAGGTAACAATAGAATGAAGCTTCATACATTGATTTGCATGGTAGCTGCCAAACCCTCAGTGAGGCATGAGTGCTACTGAGGAGGCGTGAGTGGACTGCATTATTTTTTTATTTACTTTGAAAGACCAGCTAAACTGTTTCCTTACTGGCTGAAGAGTTGTTAGTGTTTTTTTTTTATTTCTTTGTTTTGCATAATTCACTTTTTATTTTGTTTCCTTTTTCTCTTTTTTCCTTGTAAACTGTTGTACTTGTTTTAGTTATACAGCAATTTTTCTTCTGCAACTGTTTTGAGAATTAAGAATTGCATTTTCTTTCCTGCTTTTGCCTTGTTTCTCTATATCCATTCATGCTATTACTCTGTTTGATCTGCAATTTTTATTGATTTATTTTTTTGTATTCTCTTTTATTACTTCTTTGTGTATTAAAGTAATTCTTCTTTCTTAACATATATTCTTTAGTTATTTCCCAGCACCCAGCTTTCATGAGACCAGATTGTTTTTTATGTGAATTTTTTTTAACATAACTCTTGCAAAAACATAAAATTAGAGAGAAAAAAAATACTTTAAAAATTTAGATTAAAATTCTGTGGAAATTTAAAAAATCTTATAAGATAAATAGAAGCAAATTAAGTTAATTTGAATCCTGATGTTTAGAAAAGTGATTTATACAATAATTTTAGTTTTAAGTGGAGAAAAGATGAATCCTTAGAGAGAGCTCAGATGTTCACATAGAGATAAGGGATGAGCATAACTTTATTTCCATTAACTCACTCAGCGTGGATACCGAGTATGCACGGTTGCCCTATTACTTACATTGCATACAAAAACTGAGTATACACGGTTTTGACTTAGCAAGTCTATTTTACTTTCCAAACCAACATTTAGTGGTCCAAATCAACCTTATAGGGAAGGGAAACCACTCTCCTTTTTCATATCTAGATCTAAATAAGTCTTTGTTTGGCTGTTGAAAAAAGTTTTAGGTCTAGATTTGTGCTTGTAGACTAGATCTAGATCTGGCCTTGAATGTGTAAAAAATGTAGAGAATGGATTCTCCAACCCCTCCTTTTTGTTGAAGTCCAAATGAGTATATTCCCTTTTCTCTTCTTTTTATTTTTCATCTAAATTATGTGTATCAGTACTGTTACAGTGTGGGGATTTTTTATTCTCCTTTTCAAAATGGGTGGGTTACCTGAGAATTCATAAAAAAAAAAAGAACTAATCAATATTTCATTTCCAAGGCCAAACTTATGATTTTCGCAACTTAGATACATATCTACTAGTGCAGCAAACTCTACATTTTTATTTTCATAACTTTTTGAAATATGGTGTTTTAGATTTTTACAGATAAGAGGCAGTGCTGAGTAAGTTAAAACAATGGGGATAAAAAACACATGAAACAATACCTGAGTGAAATCAAAGTAATCAGTTTAAAGCATGGGACATGTTATATAAGAAAAACAAGAGCATAGGAAAGTCAGAAGGCTTCAAAGAGAGCTTTGATGAGTGTTGGTCAACCAACAGCTTTACTGTGCGATATTCACCTCTTCATTTTGCTTTGAGGAGGAATGATGGACAGAGTTTTATGACTTCATGGTTGCCAATTAAAACACATGGAAAGATTTGCAGGTAGGAAAATTAAGCAAACTTATCAAAACACTATAAAATCAATGAAATGACCTTTGCTCACCATTATGAAGATACAATGGTGGTAAGTATCTTCGCCAGTCCTGAACATCAAGATACACTGGTAAAGGTTCCTCTATTTCCTTAAATCAATATCAAGAAACATAATGATATTTAACCTTGGCAAGAGAAAATCAAGAGAACAGTAATATCCCAATGTTCCCCATTCCCAATTACAAATAATTGATTGGTTAAAGTTCATTCTATTTTATTAGTTTAAGTTCTCTCCACTCTTCAAATTGGAATGTAAAGAAGATGAAATATAAAGTAGAAAGAAAAGAAGACCCATTAAAAATAATCTCAAGGTCCTAGCTTAGTGTAATTTTTAAAAACTAAAATTTACTTTACACCAGATTTGTTAATTTAGACACTTGTCCAAAATGGCCATAATCATAATATTGGAAAAGAAAATTTTATATAAAAAAGAATACACAAAAACAAAGTTTATTGAAATAAGTTCAAGATTATTATTTAAATCTTATTTCATCTCAATTTTCTGTCTATGATTAGCATGAAAATAAAAGCCAATAACACCTTTGCCACATTGTTCTATATCTTTCCAGAGCACTCTGTCTTCATCCCCAGATGTTCTCTGTTATCAAATTTAACAATGCATAGTAACGACAATCTTAAATTCTGAATTAACACAAGATCAGACAGGTTTCATAGGAATGCAACACTTACGTCTATCACATCCTTTTTCTCGATGTCTTGATCACTGCAACCTAAGTAGTTGTACAATACGTAATGCAGGTATTCATATAGAGACTCTGTTCGCTCCATTTTACTGATGTTGGTTTTTGATTTCTTGACAGGTGGCTGCCATTAGTAAAGACATGTGGAACAAAATCGGGAAAGAGGATGGAAAGTTTGTCTGATGTTTTTTTCAAGCATAAAACTAACCTGACTATTTTAAATAAGAAAGCAAGCATTAACACCAATGTTTACAAAGAACATACAGATAACTTTTAAAGGTATTTAAAAATTAAAAAAAAAACCTACTCCAGAATACAAAAAGCACTACCAATTCTGATTTCATGAATTTAAATTAGAAAACAAACATCACCATTCAAATTTATATACTGTTAAGTAAATGATGTTAAAGTAAAAAAAAGTCCATGAAACAGCAGTGTTTTGCCTCACCCCCTTCTTCTCCAACTCTTCTAATCCAGAGGTCAACATCTTGAAGACAGATATAAGCCCCAGGTCAGCCACTGCATGGTAGCGTGTGAAGTTTTCATCTTGATGACTAAGTTTTGAAGATTCTTTGGATTCCTGGAGTAAAAGCACAACTTTCAATGATATAATGTTAACTTTGCTTTTTGATACTTTAATATGCTGGCTGATTTACTCACATATTTATTTTCTGTGTTGTAAAGCTGGCAAAAAACTTCTGTTTGAAATGTTAATCCTGCAAATGTGTATTTCTTATTTTCTAACATTGTATTTTTTAAAACAGATAAAAGCAAAAATGATTACAATGGATAATGAATTCAGGTTCATGCATCCCTCAAATAGGTCTATTATTCTAATCCAATGTATGTATATTAGCAACTACCATTCCCAAAATCCAGCTTGATATTATTTTTTTTTTTCATAATGATCTACAGGCAATAATGTCTGCAAGAAAAAAAAAATGGTCAAGCCCACAGGTGCTGAAACAAGTTTAGATTACTAGATATAATGCTTTAGCTAGGTTGTTTGATACTGAAATCATATTTAGTGCTTATCTCTAAAAAATTTGCGAAAAAAATAGTAATAAAGTGATGATGTTATCAACCTTATTATTACAGCGTCTGAAAAGTATGGATTCTATCTAATTTTATGATAGAAATGAAAACTATTTTTTACCATATCGTATCATACCTTTATGTCTTCTAAATCAAGCTTTGATGAAAAGTTTCATTTTTCATGCACTGACAATAACTAAATATTTGTTTTGTTTTGTTTTTATTTATGCTACTTATTTATAATTGGCAGGTCACTTTTTGTTTACTGCTGATATGCAAATTTTTTTTTTTTTTTGGTGAAAGCACTTCATTTATCTACTTATCTATCCATGCAGCTGGTACAAACACCAGACAGAGATTTGTATTGTGTGGAATTTTAAATGATAACTTTCGTACAGACTATAGTGCTGAGATGCTGTCAATCTTTGAGACACTAGATCAGAGCTGAAAAATTTTCAAACTCAGTATTTTACAGCTCATTCCAGTGCTAAGAAAAATGATTTCTTGTTTTTCAAGATGTGAGGCATACACTAATGATACCATATTGTTTATAAAGTCTAATCGTTAAATTGGAACAGCACGTTCATCTACATGTATGTCAATGAACATGATTTTTCTAGTGAACATTTCATGAAAGCTCTCAACACGACACAGTCATATTCATTGATGCGAGATCTATAAATGAACATTAATATAACGATTCACCGAATCTGAGAGAAGCTTTGCAGGTTTTATGAGACATAAAGATATTTCAATTTTGACCCAAATCATCTCAATATTTACAGATTGTTTTTAGCACTTCAGTATTTGAAATATCATTAGTTAAAATATTTAAACCGTTACTGCCATTTATGATATTGAAAAGGTTCTATTGCAGTTGTAACAAAAAAGCACATAAAACCTTCTTAATGTGATACAATTAGTTTGAAGCTCAGAGTGAGCTGAAATACATAAATCTGAAGAGAAAAGAGCTAAAGGCAAAACTATATGTATGAGACACCTAAAAAAAAGTTACGTCCAAATTTGCTAGGCATCTAAATGAGTTCTATGAATTTATCTAATATATGATTATTTCTTTAATTTTTTACTACTTTTTAAAGACAATCAAAAAGTTGTAGACATATTGGATTTAACAAATGAGTTTTATCAAGGAGCTCCTGGCTTGTCACAAAATCTACAACACATAAAGAAAGGAACATTACCGTGATCTTTGAACCATGGCGATTTTCCCTATACCTCAGAACAGCATTTGCATATTCCACAACTGCCTTCTTTATGAAAGGATCATCAAGGCCAACCCCTGGAAAGATGATCATCTGACGACTCTGGAAATTTATTGAATTACAAACAGCATTTGGTGTAAGCTGTTCTTTGACATTTTCAGTGCACGTAAAAGAGGAAAAAAATCAAATTGGCTTGTAAGAGCATGCATGTATTGTCATGATGAATTGTAACTATTAATAATGGTTTACAAAGTTTGACAGAGAGAAATCAAATAAATTAATTTACTTGGATTGGGAAAACTGAGTCTTTTGTCAGACCATATTGCTTAAGGATTTTGATGGCTCTGTGACACTTTTTACCCTTTAGACTTGAATAAGGTATTGATGTAAAAAAAGAAATATATGGCACTAGAAAGTGATACAGATATGACAAGGCTGTTAGTAAATTTTGTATTTCATAATTACACAATTTTTAATTGACATATATTGGTATCAAAATTATCAATCTATCAAGTAGTCTTTGTCAGATGCTACAGTTGTCAATGTTGCTGAAGACCCTTAAAATTTGAGAAATCATTAATCTAACCAGGAAAATACGGGCTTACTTCATCACTCTTTTCAAAAAGCTGCACGTTTAGATATTCCAGCCGTCCCTCCATGTATAGGCTTTCAATGATACGTGTCACACTCTTGCGGCAAACTTTCATTTTCCAGCCTCTGTCTTTTTCATTGCTTAAAACTTCCTATACACAAAGATAAGATAATTGATATCAATTTGTTTTCAGTTTGTTTTCGTTTTTATATCCCTGCATAGGAGTTAGTTAAGACCCCTCAATATAAAATTTCTAATTAAAAAAAAATGGTAAAAAGGTAAAAAAAAACTGTTTGACAAGTTTATTATTTGCTCACAGATTTATTGGTAAACCTACAATGCTCACAGATTTCTGATTCACTCTACAAGTAAAAAAGGTTCCAAACATTACCTGATAAATATGAGACTTGCTTGAGTACACTCTCTTGCTTTTGAGCTTATTCAATACCAGCCGCTTTCTTGCTGCTTTGACAGGATCGTCTGTCACAAATAAAATAATAATAGCGACCTAATTTTGTAAAACCCAACTTAATTTATAAAACCTTTAAACATTCATCATGGTGCAAGTTGAAATAAAAGCTCAGCTGTGAATTTCTGCACAGCAGTGCATTTCTAGGCACCTTTATAGCCTTTTAAATAACTTTTTAAAAGGGCCTCAAAGTAAATTTGTAAAAAATAGAATTAGCTGGTTTCTCATATTAATAACTAAAATAAAACTAACAGCTTCAAATTTAATGCAGGTATGTTTCTTTCAAACATTTGACTTTTTTATTTGGCAATACATGAGACATTGTACAAGGAAAAGTGAACAAGAGTGGTCGATCATAACAAAGTTAAAAAAATTGAAACTTTAAATCAAAATCACAGTATATATAATTCATGCCTTGGAAACAGTCTAAATAGCTCATATGTTGGCGAGATGATTTCAAGAAAGTAGGTAACATCTTTTTTTTATTTCCTCTCTACCTTATTACATCTATGATGCAACACTTTTTCAAAGGATGATAATTTCATATTACTTTCACCATTGAAAAGCTTTAAAAATAATTCTCTATTTCCTCTGAAGGTGATTACTCTGGTATCAAACTAATAAGATCTGAATGAGAAACATTAATTATAAAGATACTACCATTCTCCGATGGACATGAAATTGTTTCTGGTCTTTGAATTGTGCAAGTCACTTTGATCTCTCTAAGCCTTGCATCCAATTCTCCTTCTTCTTCTGTGCTGATGTTGCATACTGACAGACAAAAAATGTGTAAATTTATATAAAATATACAAAGAGCTTGCCATTACTTGGTTTGAATATGTTGTGACAATAATAGGATGTAAACTCACAAAATTTCGAAGTATTTCATTCCGTAGTGATACATGGTTAACAACTCTATAGGTTTAAAGAATTCAATGTTAATAATAATAATAATAATAATAATAATAATAATTAATAATCAACATCATAATTATTACTCAGGATCATTCAGTATCTCTACTGAACTTAAATTGTGTGGTACATACTGTTATCCCTGTAATATGGTATGTTAATATTTTTAATTCTGATAAAGGAAGACCGAGTCATATATTGTTCAAATATATTGTTCATAGCAAGTATATTACATACAATTATTACTGTCCTTGGGTATAACTAGGTTGTGAGAGTTATAATATGCTTTGTTTCCCTTCATTTAGTATCATGTTTTGTTATCTATAATTCCTTAAAACAACACAATTCAACCAGAATCTAAGGGCCTCATTGATTTGCAACAAGCACTCAGCAGCTCTTTTGAACTTTGTTTCCTTTAATGATTGAAGTGTTTCATATAGCTAACAAAGAAATACATCGACCTAGTCCAAATCTTGATACTTTAGATTATACTGAGAATTCATTGAAATTAAGTGACCATGTTTCAGACTTCAAATTCATATCCAGAATCAGGGGGTAAACTAGATAAATGCCAAAGAAGGTTTCTATCCTAAATGATTCTTAAGCTCTGGAATACTCATTAGACATTGAGATTTGGATTTATATCTGAATATAGCCTCAAATTGCCTGATATGTTTGATATTAAATGAGAGATCCAAATCCAATGTACACCAGCTTCACTATAAAAATAATTTTGGTGATATCTGAGCAGTTTCTTATTTTAAAAGTCAAACATAACATATTGCTCGAATAGTGGTCTCAGCTCAATCTGTTATGACACTTTTTACATCATAGTCTTTCAAATTCAATTATAAGTAAAAATATATTTTTTTTCCTGCTGTGCTCAACTTTCTGCACTTAGTCAGATGGGTATTGGGTTTATAATAATTTTAACAGTAAAATATCAAAACAAAAACAACGGAAAATAAGCAAGATTTCTCATGCAGAGTACTATTCATCCTATTCAATCTATAACACAGCTTGGGAAGGCCCCTGGGTAACCAGGAAGGAATTTCAATTCAATGAGAAAAGAAAAGAAGTTTTGTCTTTCTAGCAAAGTATGAATTATATCGATTCACATCATTTTGATAAAAATTTCACACTGGCAATAGAAAGAGAAAAGATTTCACTAAACTCCTAGCTCACTAATTCCATATGACCCTTAAATTCAACACCCCTCAAGTTCAACTAGCAAAAATTTTGTCCCCAAATTTTGCAGTGCATAATGAGATAATCTTTAATTGAGCCCCAACCTTCTTCTGGGATTTCAGTCTCTGATGTGGAAATCTCGTTTCGCTTATCCTCTTCTGTTTTTTCTGCATCAGCTCCTGTGGGCGACTTCATTTTGGTCTTTTCCATTTCTGCAAATTTAGGGAGCACCCACCTACATAAAATACAATTTTAAATGTGAAAATCTTTAATTTTATTCTTTGACCAACAGGAAAATTTTCTAGATTCATATAAGTATCCCCGACTTATTTTTGCATCAGTGTAACATGATTTACATACCACTATACACACTATCTAATAAAGCATAGGCACATTTTTTTGTTTCCCACCTACCTCCAAAAAAATTTTTTTAAAAAGAAAGGAAAAGAAAGAAAAACTGGATCTCAAAATCCTTGGATTATCAAAATGTCTAGCTACATAACTGGTTCTTTCCTCAAGCCAACCTCCTTTCCATTCTGTCTTTCTAGGATAAGATTTTGTTTTCAACTTTATCATAAACAAAAATTGAGTCACATTTTCGGACTAAAAGATGATGAACAGCATGGCTGTGTAGATGGCAATAAATCTGGCATTTTGCTGCCATGCTGGGCAAACCGCAGATGCCAGCTAAGAGTGGGTGGATCAGTAATCAGCTACAACTTGTTGGCAATTACCCAACATAAGGCTTTGAACTTAAACCCTACTCTCAGCAGCTTCAAGCATGAAATTGAGTGAGAGATAGAAATTTGTCAATATTTTCAGATCTATTTTCAGTTTGCACACATGTAATCTACTTATTTGTTAACAAGTAACTAAATGTATCATTGGGGAAAGAAATATTTCAGTACTATTTTCAACAATAAACTTCTAGAACTCCCGCCAAATCATTTTCATATATAAATTAACAATATCAATGAACATCTTGACCTAATCTGTCCATCTTTTTTTTTCGCCAGAGTCTAGATACAGATCCAGATTAAGATCCAGATTGGCTTAACTTGAACAGTCATCCTCTTTTTTTCCCCACAGATCTTCTTAGCTGTATCTTCATCGTCTTATACTATGCCACTCTTATTTAGATTACCTCCCTCTCCATGTGCAGATTTAAATTCGTAAATCCAAAGCTAGATTTAGAACTGTTTTTCACTGAGGAAGCCAATCTTCAAAAAACCATGTGAATATTGTGATATGCTAAGCATGGTCGAAAAGATAAAGCCATTAGATTTCTTCTGCCATTTGAATCATTAAAGACTAGAAATATGCCATATTTTATTTTGACTAAAAATAGAGGTGTTTTATGTCACATGGTATCTAGCAGAAAAAAATGGACAATTCAGTTAAATTATGCAGCATGCTATCGGACATAGTCAGAAATTGTTCAGCAATGCAGGCAGTAAGTTGCTTATTTCAAGAAAAGAAACATAATTATTGTCATATTTTCTTTATTTTGAGGTGCAAATTTCTTGTAAATAGTCCTAATGAGTTGGATGTGAGAATATCTAAGATGAATTTTTCTTTCTCTGACTCTTTTTTTAAATGTTAAAAAATCAATATCTTAGCAGGGAATATTCATATTTCAAGCTATGTTCACAATTCTTAAACTCAAATTTATTTTGAATACCAACATCTTAGAATCGTAACAAGGCAACATGTCCTTCATTTGGATTGGGAGCAAGAAAAAGATTGAGCAATGATAAGTGTAAACTCACATCTCAGCTCTTTGTTTGCCCAGAAATTTTCTTACAGTACCAACAGCATTCAATGCTCTCAGTTCCCTCACAATGTATTTCATGTTCATGCGTGATAGATTTAATTTTTTCTTCACCTGTGAAAACATTTTTTTCATCAATAAAATAACAAATTTTTACATATGTAGCATGGAAAAATGACATTGCGTAAATTTAAATTTAAATCAGAGAAATCTTTGTGAGGTAAATAAAATCAAATGTGATATCTATAATTAAAAAACAGTATTTATCCTATAAAATAAAAATCAGGTAGGGAAAAATACAAGCATGAGAACAAGACGTTCAGTATAAAATAATCAAGATATCAAAATGAGAAATAAACTTTTGAGTGATCATCAGATCCCTAAAGTTTAACAGTGTTGGAAGCTGTATAAAAGATGCTTTTGCATTTGAAACGTTTCGACAAAAAAATTTTGTTTACATTTGTATTAAAACTAGTATCAACTACTCCTGTCTCTGAGTTCTTTAAGTTATCACTTTATCAATGCTGTTTGTAAGGTATTGAAAATTTTCACAGTGGCTTTTCTTTAGCTTAAAAAGTACTGAGAAACTCTTGAATAGCTTTGCACTTAACAATCAACATCATTTGGACCTTACCATGCTTGGGTTGATGCCCTCTTCCCCTCCCTGTTGGATCATAGCGATAACCTGGTGCAAGATGGAATCATCTACAGAGGGTAATCCTGTGAAACGACAATTTTATATCTACGATTATTATGGAAGATGTGTTCCCCAAAACAAAACATTATTGCAGCACTGGTTGATATTGTCCAGCAGGCATTGTACCAAATTAAGCAAAGAACCATGTGTATTTCGTTTCCTTTTCTGTTTTGTTTTTTGTTTTTTTTGAAGGGGGGATAAATTAATGTGTTCTACAAATTTTAAACAAATTATTTACAGTTGGAAAAAAAAAATGGAAATGAAAGTAAACATTATATTCTTTCTTTCAGACATTTAAACAGCACAACTTTTGATATATTAACTGCTTTGTCAAAAATAATGTGAGGTTATGTGTTCTATGGAGTACCTGTCATAAAAATTTTTACCTGCAAGCAATGTTATGTTTTGACAATGTTTGATAAAAAACATTGGACTTTTTTGTCGCATCATTTTGCACTTTATCAGCAAAATTAATCGAAGTTGAGTGGCAACTGCTTTTGCCTGGTAATCATGTAGAAGCTAAATCAAGACACAAGAGTCACCAACAACATGGACAATTTTTGTTTTCAACTTAATTTTCTTGCTAATTTTTTTATAAATTTTTTTTGTCATTTGTCTTCACTTTACACTCCCTCTAACATTTTGTATCCAAATTGAAACAGAATGCATGCCCAATCCATGATTTTTGTGCGATTCAGTGAAGAATTCAAGGTAGAATTTTTTTTGGTTTAGAAAATTTGAAATCATAAATGTACAAAAGAAAAATATGTTTATTACCCCTGCTGCATGAGATTGCAGTATTGCTTTTGTCCATGGTTTCATCTCCTTTGATTGCAGATTCATCAATGTCATCCTCCATGAGGCTCTCATCCTCGTCTTCCTCATCTTCTACATTGTCTGTACCACAATAGGCTTTTAGAAGTGTCACTAGCTTGACACAATGCTTAGATACAGCTCTGTTCAATAAAAATGTCTCTCAGATAATATCACACCAAAAACAGATCCATGGTATGAAATAAGGTTCGAAAAAAGAATAATACAATTAATTTCATAAATAGATTAATACACAGATCAGTTTTTAATAAAGCTAAGTTCAACATAAGCCATGGCTTCATAAATTAGTGATAATATAGTCTTTGCAAAAGATGTTATCATTTAGTCATAGGTTTTTCTTTTTACTTTTTCACTGTCCAAAAGTATATCTAGAAAATAGTTGTTAAGTCAATACAATAAGAGTAGAAAATCAATGCTTTCATTATATTTCTTCACAGATCAGTCAAGACAATTTGTTGGCTTCATCTTTTGAGGATTAATTCTATAGTTTATTTTTCCCCACAGCCCCTGGCCCTCAATCTTTTAGTGGTTGTTTTTATGAAAAACATTTTTATCAAGCAGCAGTTGTCTTGACTTTCCACCTTAAATAATGACCAATAAACTAACACGTAAGCAAAGATTAAAAAGATAAAAAAATTTTGTTCATTAAATCACTATGGGCACATAATTCAGCTGTTCAATATGCTTAAATCTATTTCTGGAAAAGCAGGAATTCAATATCCCTTGCAAAATAACTTCATGCATTATTCCATAAAACTAATCTCAACTCATTTTTTTTTTAAAGCAATCTTTCCAAGAAGGAAAGATGTTACGACTGCAAATCGTATTGGAAGAAAGCTGCTATGAAAATCAGTGATCTATATCGTTATTCCAGCCACAAACCCAGTAAAAGCTCTCTCATGTTCAGCGTTGTCTTTGTCAGCAGTAGGATTATTTTTAAAGTATGAGCGCCTTGTCACATTTCTAACAGAAAAGTGATTTACAACACGCTTGTGAACTTTGTAGAAAAGTTCTGGTTTTATATCCTGAAACAGAAAAAAAACAAAACAAATGCAAATTACAGTTTACATATAAAAGGCATTTCATATTTAACTAAGTACAAAATAAAAAAAAAGGCCAAATGCATGTGAGAGAAAAGAGAGGAAAATAATTTTTTATTTTTATTTAAGTTATAGTAGCAGTTGCAAATACAGAAAGTTTTACATTTTCATTACAGATTTATTCAACACTTCTTTCTAGGAATCATATCATTATTCATTTATCACAGTTTTATTTGTAAAGAAACAAACTTCAATTCCAAACCCAAAAATTGAAAAATACAATATTCTATCTGTACACATAAACACATTTAGTGACAAAGCAAAGCTCATGCTTAATAAGCAATGCCATTATATTTATGGAATCCACATCCAGAGAAAGAATTATCTACAATATAGGTAGGTTATGAGCAATTTATCACCAAAATAGATTTTTAACCATCCTTTACCAAAGAACTTATATTATAAGAATATCAATTCAGCGATATTTCTTTACCTGGTTATGTTCGTTCCTACAGTTATTTTATGGTACGTATGCCAGTTGAGTTATGTGCTATATAAAAAATAATGAATGATTTTGCAATAAATATATACTTTGAAAATAGAATAGTTGTATAAAATGCTATTTCCAAGTCTGCATTTAAATCAAGGCAAAAGTCTGTGATAGCTAACTTGGGAAAAATGAGGGTTGCAAAATTTCATGTGTTACTTGAGCACACTGCATTGCTTGTAAATAAAAACTTATAGGACTTAAAATAATGAAGGGTATTTGCCTCAATATTTGCAGAAAATAAATAAACCATAACTATTTTTAAACAGAAACAAGAAATAGAGAAAGTGAGAAAAAAGAATATAGAAATAGATGGAGATAGAGACAGAGAGGGGGAGATGGATGGAGAGAGAAAGAAAGGAAAGGAGATAGTTATATGATAGAGACAGAAAGAGAGATAGGGAGAAATAGAGGGAACAGAGGGAAAGAGGACTTAAAAAGAGAGAAATTCAAGAAAGCCCTGATGTCACAAGGCAATTGCAACATACCAGCTATAACTAAATCTACAATATAAATCTAGATATACATTTTTGATCTGGCAAGATTCTAGTGTCTAAATAAACAATGTATTCAACAATGGCTATGTAATGTGGGTGAAAATTTATGGCTTTATGTACATAAGTAAATATAACTATCCTTCATAGATATATTTACTTATATACATAAGTATACACCAGCAAATCATCCAGCTAAGTTGGTAGAATCAAATGTCTCAGCAAGCTTAGCAGAATCTTTTTTTTATTCAAAATTGGTTGCAGAGTTACACTTTCCTAGCAATGCTATTTTATCCTAATCTCACCAATTCCCTCATGATATTGTAAAAGGGCGCCGTTTTGTTGGGTGCATCTGAAAGACGAGATGTCAAAGTATTGAGAAGTGCTTCATAATTTGCCTGTGAGCGTGTGTAGAATCTTTTCAGGTGGCAAATGCGAACTTGGTTCACCCAATGAGGCTCTTGGTAGGTCATGATAAAAATCTGAGGGATGAAAGAAGAAAAGATATTGGAATTTGTTTTCCTTACAGATTAACTTAAGAGGAGACATATTTTGATCAATCCCAAGGATATAAATATGACTCTGAGAAATGGGAAGAGAAGGAGGAAGAACAGTTAAAAAATGCAAGCTACTTTTATTTACTTGTTGTAGTTTGCCTTCAGATCTGCATGTTTGGTACCCTGAGTTTAAAATTATGGAAAGGCTGATACTCATGTTTGTTGTTAGGGAGTAAAATAACATGTCCATCTTGTTGTCACTTCATTTTATTTTTCAACTTTTAATAATTGCAAAATTACATTCATGGCCCCCAAAAAGTCCACAAAAGTAAGCTTTACAAAAGCATGTAAAGCTGTAAAACAAATTTGAAAGATTTTTTTTTAATTATACATATTTATGTCTTCTGCACAGACCAAAGTATATATAGCTGTGAAGCAATAAATTTCATTTTCATTACATAATTATATTAATAGCTACTGGACACGCAGGTTTAAATTTTGCCAAACAACTTACTTGCTTAGTGGCAAGTCCCAAGCTAGTCAAGACATCCAGTCTAGCAAATGTGTTTTTAGTGGTTGAAAAGTTTTTGGCGATAGGGTTGCAGAGTCCACGTTTGGTCCTACAGTATGTTACCTCTCCATCATATCTCGATCTGTTATCAGTGCAGTGAAATATCGATGTTGATCATAGCATTTTTATTTTAAAGGTTTCATTAAAAAAATTTCTTGGGTGATGGAACTCCCTCTAAATTTTCTTATCCAAAAAAGCATGAGACATAAAAGTTTACCCTAAAAAAAAATTTACTTTACTTATGCAGTCAATAAGAGCATATCTTAATAAAGGCCAAATCCAATTTTGCAGCAAAACATGCTTCAAAACAATACTTTCCAACATATGCCTAAAGCTGTAAAATGACAAAGAATGAAAAGATAGTATGTATTTCCCTATTTCAAAGTTTACTCATATGTCTTTTGACTATCTAAATTCATAAATCCTCCACAGCAAATGAGCATAAAATTGACCAAAACGAGATTATTCAGAAAAAAAAATTTCTTGACATAACATTCAAATTATTTTGAGAGAACCTTTCCTTTAGGAAATTCTCATCCACTGAAGCTTAAAATTCCAGTGAAATTTTTTTTTTTAAGTCAATATATCCAGGGATCAGAAACCAAACGATAGGAAAAATATAAAGAACTCTAGACCTCAATTGCAAAATGACAAAAAAAATCATACAAACCTGCCAATCAGCTCAAGAAAAGAATAAAATTCAGATTGAATGGATTTGTCACATGTTTGCAGAAGAACCATGTCTCGACATCTCTGACTGGCTACAATAACCAAAGTTTGGCCCCACCTAGAAACATTGAATTATGTATTTTATGAAATACATGACAAACTATGCTTTTTTTTAGCACTGTATTTTTTAAAACATATGTATCTAGCAGTGAACTGTTTAATATCCCTAAGACTTTCTTAAACTTTGATAAGATGAATGTTTATATCCATGTATTGTTTTAATGCATAATAACCAATAACAACTGGATGGGATAAATAAAATCCAAAACAAAAGAACCTGTTGAAGGAGGTTGGAGGTTAAAAGAACTGGAAACATGGTTTTATTTTATATGAACCACATGTTTCACTAAAATAACCTAAAAACAGTTTTTATGTCACTCTAATAAAGCAAAAACTGCCTTGCTTGATACCAAGCTATATATAAAATGTTTCTTTATGCATGTTCGCAATACTATCCATTTCTTGGCCATGTATTGAGAACTGATAAACTATTGACAACTGACATAAACAAAGGAAAACGCAAGAAGGGGAAACAGCAAGAAAAGATGTTGGATGGACTAACAAAGTGGCTAAAAGTAGGTCGAGTGAGAAAGGCACTGAAAGCAATGAGGGTTAGAGATTTGTATAAGGTTCGGATTGCCTTTGTTAAAGAGCATGCAGAGCACTTGATTAATTGATTGATTGGCCGCCAGTTTATCCGTGTTTTTATATATCAACATAAATCCTGTTTACCCAACTATTTTTTCATAATCAATGATAGCTTTCATATATACTGACTTATTCTAGTTTTCCTTTCCATTAAGACCTGTACCGCTGTATTATTCCATCATTTTCCTGTTTATCTTTTTTCAGAGCTGGAAAAATGAGATCTCAGCAAAGATTGACTTTCTCCATCAACCTCCATATTTTGCCAGAATATTTTTTAATTCAATAAATAATTGAAATTGTTTTTTTCTCACAGTGTATTCCATTCCAGGGCAGGAAGTTTTAACTTTCTACAACTTGACATTTTTAAAATGATGTTGCCTTTAGAGGGCATATCATTATGAGAATCTCATTGTCTATCTCAGCACTTTTGTTAATTCCTGACAATAGAGAAGTGGATAAAAAGAAAGTAAATAAAAAGAAGAAGAAGAAAAATTCAAGATGATTATTACATTTTTCACCCTTCAAACTTTATAGACAAGGATTTATATATCCCATACTATCTTTTACTGGAAAGAATAAGATTGAAGTTAATTTAACTAGGTGCTGCATTCATCGTCACTCTACAATAAGAAGAGCATAAGGAAAAAGTGATGGGTATTGACTCAAAATTTCACAAATTTAGGTTGCATGAATGTCTCTGACAAACATCTTAAAAAACTCATTATGTGTACCTCTGAGAACTGTGACAGGTATCAACATAAATTTATTTAAAGAGTGAAGCTTTTTGCTCAATGTACCAAGAAAAATAAAGCTGATCTTGGCACATGCCCTAGCATATCATTTGTTTGTTGGATACACCTTATTTAAAACAGAATGATCTTAGGGTTTTCCTGCATATCAATGAAATCCCTGTTGAGCAGAGTGGAAACGAAAAGGGTCTCAAACTAATAACTCAGTAAGAGGATTTTGACATTAATGAATGTCCGTGTGGATATAAGAGTGGACTCTATAAAGCCACAACACCAACCACTCCTGATCTAGATTAAGTTTTGATAAGATTTTGAAAAGGTCTAAAGAAGGAACTATTCTCTTGTTATTCTCATAACTGTATTCCATGTACAAACCTTTGATTGGCATCTTCAAGGGAAATATTTCCTTCTTGCTCCTTTCCACGTATTTTCTCTGTAATATCTTTCCTGGTTTCAAAATGATCACAGCAACCCATGACTCCATTTTTTGCAACTATAGTTCGCGAATAGATATCCTCAGGAATCTCTACCTACAATTTAGAGAATGAAAGTAAAACATGAACACACCAAAATAAACCTAAATACTTAACAAGTTTACTCTTAAGAATTTGAATTATATTTAGCTTTAAAGCTTGTCATTTGTTGCATTCCTTAATTTAATAGATGCTTTATCTCAGATTTTTTTTTTCGGTCATGTATACTTAATATCAGGAATATAATGCGCTAGTGTGGCTTTCTTCATGACAAAGGAAGAGAAGTTCACAATGTTACCAGCTCTTGTCAAATTTTCGGACGATTTACTCTTCTATTTCACAGATTAGCTAATATTTAGATGAGAAAAAAAATTAATCAAATTGAAACAAATCACAATTTCTAGACACCTCTGATTTGACTTGCAATGACTTACTGGTAGGGCACACTTGAGGCTACTTTTCTTTACACAATCATTGTACTTGAAAATAACCAGCTCTGGTCTTGGCTTGGGTAAGACAAAGTACTGTAGCACTTTATGTGTGGTCAAGAGGTTCCAAATGTAGCGTCTAATGTCATCATCTATTGGCCCTTTGGAAAATCCAGGTCTATTTTCCAAACGCTTCCACAAAGCCTCAAGAGTTATTCCTGGTTGACAAAAAAAAAGAATCAGAGTAGCAAGTTTTCTTCCTGCCAATGAGAACAAAAAAAAGGAATAAAATGACCACAGTTATAGTCAATGAAGGGAAAAATGTTTGGCCTCTCTAATTTACACTGCATATAAATAGGTTTTAATCTTACATCAATTGCTACCAAAGTGCATTGAAGTTAGGAAACGAGCGAATTGAAGTGAAAAAAAAAAAGAAAGAAAGAAGAAAGGTGTTCAACGGGTTTAATATGAATAGAGATCATATGACTTAAATTTCTATGTCATGTCCAGACACAGAAATTACATTTGCTGCTGTATGTATAGAACATTTGAGACACAATAATGGCTCAACAAATAAGTAATTTGCACATCCCTGATTTAATGTGAATGAAATTCTTTGTTGAATTTTGCACCATATATTAGCCTTTGACTTATCTGATGCCATTTCCTTGATCTAATTGCTGCAGGTTTTGTTCTCTTATTATAGCAATATGCCATATCCTGAACAGTTACACAGGATGGAAAATTGGGAGAAAGAGGCTAATCTTTAAGGTAAATTTTTTTGAGGCAGCTTCCTTTAGAATCTCAAAATGAGATAAGCAATAAAGCAATAGATTGCAGCAGCCAGCAAGATTTATGGGTCCATGAACTGCATGCTGCTATCGTTTCTATGAAACAAAGGATAGACCTGAGTATCCAAACCACCACTTAAAAATTATAGAATGATTCCAGGCTCTACATTTTTCAGATCAAATATTTACCAGTTCTACTGTTGAGTCCTTTAATTTACATAATCATAAATAAATTGTGTATTTTGTATATTCAAGCAGAAAGCAATTAGAGCAATGCCTTCAAGTAAAGGGACATTCTTACAATGTTTGGGGCAGTGCATCACATATATTTGAACAAAATTTGTCACAAAAGAGATTACAAAATTATTTTACAATAAGCATTAATTGCATCTGTGTCAAACAGGGCTTAGTATACATCATCTTCATGAGAATAAATATCACCATAATAATAGAATCTATATTTTGAGCAGTAATCTATCATTATAATGACTATCTGATTAGGGCACATTTATGCATTTCATCATTTTAATCTACAAAAGTAATATACAACCATAACATTTCATAAAGGAAATTTACCATCAAGTCCCTCAAGCGCAATCTCTTCTATAATTCCAGGAAAATCCATGTTCTTGCAGCAAATTTAAGAAACCATCAGAAAATGAATGCTGTGAAAAGGAAGTATGACATATTTCTATTAAGTTCACTTAGAAGGTGATTTACAAAGCTTTTCATACTTTCTTATTAGTTAATGATTGTCATCAAACATTACGAGATCTGAGATAAAATTGTGCAAGATATAGCCTAATAACTTCCCAAAGGCACATTAAGAAGTAATCTAGGTTCTAAATTAACATTTTTAAAACTCTGCCTCTTATTCAGAATTAAACAGGTTTCAATAGAATCAAATCTAAATCAAGAAGTTAGTAAAATCTTGGGTTCAGAAAAGGCATTTTGCCATTATTTATAATTAGTTGTTATGAGCTCCTGTCAATTAGATCTAAACCTAGGTTGAAGCTGATTTAAAAAAAAAAAAAGAAAAGAAAACATATGATCTAAGAGGCATTACCCATAGTGCTACACTGCTGTTCCAAAGCCATCATTCTTTTGGGAGAGTCATATGCTTACCTTAATTTACCTTTTCTCAATGACCAATGATTTTCAACTTAATATCCATGACTGCAGAGATGCAAAGGCATTTAAGTTCAATCATCAATCTAAAAAATATGAAGTGACTAACCTTCCTATTGACACATCAACAGTGAGCATTTAATAAATTAACAAAAGTAGATTCCCATCATCTGATGGCACTCGATTCAGATCCCTAAGAGAAAGATTGAGAAAAGTTAACAGTGCCAATTCCTAATGCATGTGAATAAATTAGATTCTTATTATCTACTCCAGCTGTTGCACAGCTACATCAGGTTCAGGTTGCTAAAAGCAAAGTTCACAAAGCTAATTCATTAAAACTCAGTGTCCTCAGTTCAGTCTTTGAGGGAGAGATGGAGCTAGAGAATGAGAAATAAAACAACTGATAGACAGAAAGCAAATCATATCTGAAAAGTTGTTCACAATCTTGATATCTATCTATACTATTACATCATTGTAACGTTTCAGTGGCAGTGGCTTCCAAGGTGAAAAAGCAAAAAAAGGTTACACAAAAACCCCATAAGCAAACTGAGTCTAGAAGCAGACCTTCTCCATAGACATTGCAAAACAAAGGCTGTGTATGAATTTTAAACTTTAAAAAGGAGACACACATACTGACAAAGGTGGAATAAAATGCTGCAGCAAACAATTTAGACAGAGTGTAAAGGAAGTGGTATGGTTCATCTTCAAATATTTTCAAGGGAACCTAAAGAGTATGCTGATTGAAGATCAGATATAATTAATTGTCTTTAATTTTTTAGTTCTTTTATACAGTTATATCTTCCTTAGGACATGTAATTGTATTGGCTTGAGCTTCATTGCTTTACTCAGCGACTCATTTCACATTGATCAGCAATTTTATATTTCATCCTGAATATTTCTTGATTTGATAATGTGGAATAGTTCTGTGAAGTTGAATTGTGAGTTGGATGCAGTGTTACTACTGTTAAATAAGGAGCCTGTGCCTTTGGACAAAGAAAAGATAAATTGTTAAGACTTGTATAATTATTATTTCCCTTCAAAATTTACAGATTGATATCATGAATGGCTAGTAATTTCGGAGGGAGAAAAAAATTTTCGGAGCTGTAACAATGTTCTAAGAGCACTACAATTTCAAGTGTTTACAGTTTTTATCCTATCAGCATCCCTTGAAACTGCACTGCAATGAGAATGGTCTTTCTAGAATGGATAGAACAGGGAAACAAACTGAGAACATCAACACCTTTCCTGAACATAAAATTTTAGAGAAATCAGCAAATCAGACAAGCTGTGCATCTGCCATTGTAATGATATGTGTAATTACAGTTGTGTGCATGAGTAGAAATAATAACAGCTAGCACTTCTGCAACATCCCCTGCCACTCTAAAAAAGAGGAAATTAACTGTTTTGCTTCCCTAATCCCTTATTTTAAGCCAATGATTACATGTACCATGAATTGAAGGCGCAAATGACAACAGCTCCCAGTGGATGGGATGTCTAATTTGTAAAGGATCAAAGAATTCAAAGGACCAACCTCAATAAAAGTGTACATTGAAAAAACATATAATATTGGTATGGAATCGATCAGTATTGGTTCAACATCTAGAACTAAAAGTTTAAATTATAGATAGCAAAAATCAGTTTTTAATCTTCTGTTAATTTGTTTATTAACTATCAGATAAATTTTAAGAGCTTATATCGTCTTGAGGCATTGATAGTAGGCTTACATTTTTAAAATATTCAAAAAACTCATTTGTACAGAAGAAATTTTCGGAAGATTTGCTCTTCAAGTATAGATCTAAGTATTTTACTCTATTTTTTAATAAAATGGCCTTAAACCATTATTATACTTAAATGCCATCACCTCGTTGAACAGTGATGGTGTTAGTTTCGAAGACATTTAGAAATATAATTTAGCCTTCTGGTGTAGGCCTAGATCCCTTAGATCCTTAATATGGAAAGTTAGATCTAAAGAATTATGGAAGGAATACTATGATCTAATGCAGTTTAATATACTTTTAAGAATGTAGAATCTAGATCTACATCCAGGATAAGATTTTAAAAAATCATCAAATTCTAAAGAGTGAGGACCTTTACCTTTGAGAAAAAGTTGTAGAGAGGCAGACGACAGTTAAACTGGAAAGAAATCTAATCAAGTTTCGTTTTCATATCGAAAGTAGATGTAAGATAGGCAATAAGGGGGGAGAATGATGAGATTTTTACGCTTTTTCTTCTCATCTAAAAGATCGATTAGAAAAAATAAAAAGAGTATTTTGTAAACTACTTTGATTTAGATCACAAAAAAGTGCAAAGTTAATATTTTGAAAAAAAAATTCTGCTGCAATATTGATTTTTTTTTTGTCTGCTTTGGCGAGTTGCAATGTTGAGATCTAAAACAGACTTGGTGGACAAAATAAAAAGGCACTACTATTTCATTTTTTAGAGAATTGTTCACTGAACATTTCCACAATTGCTATCGGTCTCCTCCGATTTCCATTAAAGGCAAATGTGTTCAAACAGTCGCAGATAGTTCAGTTTCGTCAAGAAGCCTCCTTTGTGATTCATGGTAGCAAAGGGCATTAGAACTAGAAAAGTAGAGCAACTAACTAACCTTACTATAATTTATTACAATCAGCGAACACACAAGATACTATCAACTCTCGAAGGAGAATGGACAAGTGTCTTTAAACCCACTAACAAGACAAAAACAAATAGTTAGCAAGCCCAATTGACAAAAGTTTCCGCTCAAAGCTGAAAGATTGGTTTGTGTGGGGAGCGAGCCAAGACTGAAAGCCCAACACCCCAAAACCCAATAACTAAAGTGAGAAAGAGACTAACATGCCCACTAACATGTAACCAATCGGGTCAAACAAAAAAAAAAGGGACACGGGATAGGATTAAAAAAAGAAAAAGAAGAAGAAGCATATTGATTGCAATATAACTTGTTAAGGCTCTCTCCAACAGAGTTTTCATGGCCAGACAGAATAGATTTTGTCAAACAGAGGTACACGAAATCGTGATTTAATTGATGAGATAATTTTTTAGGTTTTTTTTTTTTTAGGTTTTTGCACCACGCCTTGGTACATGGTATGTCCAAAGTGATGTGATAAATGAACGTCTGAAATAGTGGGCGTTGATCGCCCTAAAAATTTCGAACGACACATTTCTGAATCCAGATTTCCATTTTCGCTGGTTTGGTCTATCTCATAAATTTACGTGAAGTTTGACTTTCGTGTACTTGATACATGCGCAGTGGCTGCTATTGTTGCAGACGCAATGAGAAGCAAAAGTTTTTGTTCATAATTATTTAGTGTGCTAATTTTTTTTTTTTTTTTTTTTTTTGGAGCTAAATTGGCACTGGCTTTATTAAAAATCTTGATTTTGATGTTCGGTTTAATTAGTATATCTGATGTTGGATTATTGGAGATTTATTTGTACTTTGTGCGGATGATTATAGTTGCATGCATGTAAGGGAATAAACTATGAATTTAGAAAATAGAATATTTTAATTTAGATTTTATCTCGACTTTCCTGCGTCAAATGTCATGAGGAATACTTTTTCTTTTCAATTCATGGTTTATTGAAATCATATTTTTAGTCGATCAGTTTATATATATATATATATATATATATATATATATATATATACAAACACACACACACACACACACATATATATATATATATATATATATATATATATATATATATCTAGCTGGGATAATGAACGTTTCCTACGGAGCAGAATGACATGAGAGTCGATGTGCAATGGAAAAGATAACAACACTCTTTAAACCGTTGATGTTATTTGTTGAAAGACCAGCTTCATATGGTATTCACATGACAAGATGTTGTTTGAGGTTAAGCGGAGACTGTACTCAGCAGGTGGTATCTTCATTGTACGATATCATAATGTTGTTCCTGTGGAAAGCCAGGAACTTTCTCATATTTGTGTGTATGGACGGGGGGGAGGGGTGTGAATCAATGGGTCGATATTCCCATTAATGAGAGAAGTTCCTGCAAAGAAAGACTCGTCTCTCGAAATTTCAGAATGGGAAGATCAAACTTCGTTCTGGATAATCCAGAAAACAATGTTTGTTTCAGCAT
>JAWDGP010001825.1:272500-318143 GCA_033675545.1 Elysia crispata
ACCCTTCTTACAGAATAAACCAAAATACCTAAAAATAATGAATAATGTTTGACATAGGTGACGATCAAGAGACTCACTTGTCAGAAATATGTTCATGAGGCTTTGTAGAAGAGCAGAGGAGAGAGATAACAGATCAACTGAGACAGAGACTCGCTTTTTTAAAGATTCCAGTGACTCCTGGAGTTCCAGAGTTCCAGAGGTAAGGTTTGTTGAAATTAAAGGAAACGACATGATCCAATGTACTGATGGTCGTAGTGCTTGAACCAGTGTATAAAATCCCACCAGATATCTAGGTGAACTCAGCAACACCAGGCCACCGGGGTGCTGCAAGAGAAACACAGGAGTAAAGATCATCCAGGGTGATCTCACTCTTGATCAATGTCAAGTTTTGGAGATATCGTTGTAGTTTGTACAGTTAAAGTTCTGAGGTGGAGAACTTTTAGTAGCTTCTCTTGTTGTTTCTTGCTGCTGCTTTCATTGTTGTCGTTTTTATACATTTGTATTTGTTTGTTGTTTTGGTTGTCTTTGTTTTTGTTTGACGTTACTGCTACTGCAATTAATGGTATTCGTGTAACTTTTTTTCTCTTCTCGTTGAGTTATAGTTTCGTTTTTGTTTTTCTTTGTATGTCTGTTTTGCTTCGTTTTGTATTGTTTTTTTTTTTTTTTTTTTTTTTTCTTTTTTTTTCTCTTCGTTTTTTTTTTTTTTTTTGTTTAATTGTTTAAGGTGTATCAATCAAAAACATATCTACATAATATACAGCCGACACTCTGGTGGTTTTCTCTTGCTCAGATAAACCCCGCATGTCGCTGCTTGTATTGTATCGCTGGCCGCAAGTCTCCTACAGATTTCATCGACCAATTGAGTTTGATATTTAATCCTGACCAGGGCCAGTTACATAATGTAGGAAGAGGCAGATATAGATTATGGTGGGAAGATAACAGTGGTCTGGAATTGGATGTAATGGGATGCTGAGGAACGAGAAGAAATTGCGAAGATTGGTTGTTAGATCATTATGGTGACCACTGGACTGCGTGTGGATGTTTTCCCTTGTTTTGCTCTGTCTCTTATATTATTATTTGAGTATTGAATAGTGTAATTGTGTGTGTGTTTGGAGTTTTTTTTCGTTTTGTTTTTTTATGTTGTTGTTGTTTGTTTGGTTTTGGTTTTTGTTGTTTTTTTGTTGTTTTTTGTTTTGTTTCAATATTCATAAAACCTTGTCTCGCCCAACAGCATAAGTTTTACTGGATATTGAATGCACATTAGTTACCTTGCTGAGAAACAGTAGTGTTGTTTCGATCTATCATGATACCATCATCGACCAATTGAGTTTGATATTTTTAATCCTGATCAGGGCCAGTTACATAATGTAGGAAGAGGCAGATGTAGATTATGGTCTGGAATTGGATGTAATCGTATTCTGACGAACGAAAAGAAATGTGAAGACCATTATGGTGTCCAGTGGACTACGTGGGAAATAAGTGCTTAGTTTCAAGAGTGGTGTATTTTTTTCAATTTTGTGTGTCTGTGTCGTCGTTAACATTTTTTTTTGGAGCTTATTCTGAGCCCATATTTTGTGTGCATGTCTCCCTTGTTTTACCTTGCTTCCTGTGTCATTAAATTGAGAATTGGATAGGATTTAGTAATTTATAAAAAAAACTTGTCTCCACCAACAGCATGAATTTTAGTGGATATTGAATGTACATCAGTAATTGTCGCGAAACAGTACTGAGTGAATATTATCAAGTTGTTTACCAAAGGGATACTTTGAAAAAGAAAGCCGATTTCCGGTAATCTTTACAAAACAGAATTGGAGTGTTTTGTTCATTTTCCAAGGCTCTTCTCATCAAGGCAAAGCAATTGAGTTAATTTTTCCATGCATCATTAGATATGTTTTTAATCATATTAGTACAGTCGAACGCCCGACCGTGTCCGATACCCGCGGAAGCCATGACATCGAACGGCTCCGCATGAATCAAGTCATGATTTTGGTGGAAAAGATCATTGAACTGCTTCGTCCGAGCATCATAGCATTCCGAAAACTAACGAGAACCGGTACTGTCGACCATAAATATGTAATCATACCCCTATCTAGCCCCACTAGCCAGCGCTTCTGCTCCCATCGAGATATGAGCAGCAGACGAGAATTCTTGTGCAAGAGCTGAGCTTGGCGAAGGAGATGTCCATTGTTACCTTCTGATAGACATGACATAACGAAGACTTCTTCATGGTCAAAGTGCACTTCATGAACTCAGAATGGTACATGAATGCTGCAGTTATTACTACCAGGCCATAAGAAAAGCGGCGCACTGGTAAAAAACTTGACCTCAGAACTACTAGGTCCAGACAAGATGAGTACAATGTTTTCAGGCAATGTCAAGAATATAATAAATGCATTAAAAATACTTGCGGTCCAAAATCAGCCTTGCTTTGCTGATTCACTGACACGCGCAGACAAGCAAGAAACGTTATTGAAGAAGAAAAAAATGTACAGGGGTTAGCGAGCAAAATAAAAGCCATTGTTACAGACATTCACTCCAACTAAGCCGCTGTCATCAAGATAAGAGTTGTACTCATCATCAGAGAAACAGGATCAAACAAGCTAGAGCAGGTCGTGGAGACTCGCTGCGACATTACATTCGGCGAGCTACCTCTCCCAACAAGGAGAAGCCACATGGTCGTCTCATGCTTCAGTAGGAAATGAAAGCATGCTTTGATAGCTGACATATTTGTAGTAAAGGATTTAATGACAACGTATAGCCTTTCTTTGAGCAGCTACCGAGCTTTTATCAGAAAGACATATTACATTAGTTTCTAAGAATATCTAAATGGTAAAGATTTTCAGTTGATTTTCTGCAAGTAGCTCTTCAGCTCTGTCTTGCGGGGAAAAAAATACGAAAGCATGGATTCCAGATTTGAGGGAGTAGAGTATGGATCTCACCAACAGAAAAAAATCCAACTTGAGACAATGCAACTTTGTCATGAGTATTTTCTGAAATAAGGGCTGTAACTAAATTCTAATAATTTGTATAATTATCTCCTAAATAGACATCATTTAATGCTGATATTTTAGAAAAAAAAACCGTGTTTATTGTCGTCACCTTTCTTTGGCGTTACTTTTACCCTTTATAAATTAAAAAAAATTGTTTTTTTGTTTGTTTTGTTGGGGTTTTTTTTGTTTTTTTTTTTGTTTCTTTCTTATTTTGTAATTTTGTTGCATTTTTTTTTATTGTTAAAAGTTAGTGTGTTTCGCATTTTCCTTTTCTTGATGTAAAATACAATATAATTAGGTTTCTATTTTTAGCTAGATCATTCTGTCCTATGGAGATTTACGAAAATAAATACCAACCAGAAAACATACCACAACAATTATATTTGTATACATAACATTAAAGAGGAAACTGAAATAAGTTTGTAATAATCCACAGCGAAACCAGAATTGGACAAGAACGATTTCATTGAGACAGTGAGAGAGGGGGTGGGGAAGGGTTGTGGGGAGTGAAGACAAAAAGGGGGGAAAGGATGCGTGGAGTTTTTGTACTTTTGGGTCAGTATACAGTCATGGGTGTGGCAGTGGCAGAAGGGAAGAACTGAAAAAAAAAATGAAATAAATGCAAAGAAGGCCAAGTGGTTTTCCTTGATCACTTTAAAACCAAGCATTTCTTGAAAAATATCCTTTACAAGCCCAAAATTCGACAATCGGTGAGGTTAAGTAAAATATTGTCCTACATGTATGGAATGGTACCACAGGCATGAGTATTTAAAGTGAAACATGACGACCCGTTGAAGGCAATCTTCCAATCATTACTTTTGCTTCGTGAAAAAAAGCCGAAAAAAGTCGGGTACAATTGTACTTCTAGACTTTATTGGGAAATGCCTTTATCTCATGCCCTGCACAACCATCTTCAATAAGGCAGCAGACTGCCTGCTTATTTTTTTGTTATCAATTTCTAAATTACTCTCCGTGAATAAAAAAAGAAAATAGCAAGGGGTGATAAGGATGATCTTGTAGGTTAGGCATAATTTTGGTTATTTCACTTCGCATTTGTTATAACCATACAGTAAGCTCATAAAGGACTTGGCTCTCATGTTAATCTAAGTGAGAAGCTAGAAGATTTTTACATGCTTCTTTGATTTTTTTTTTTTTTTTGCGTGTTCCATATAGAATATCCTCGATATTAAGTTTTCAAATCACTGTATATTCTTCAAGACTAAAATCGTTTCATTATCTTTCCTGCGGTTTCTCGTGGGATTAATTATCACATTCAGGATAAGCCTTCAATTTTAGTTTTATCTTTTACATTTGTCCTTAAAAAAAAAAACAATTCTCAAGATATCAATAAAGCGATTAACTGATAAATAACACAATTTTTTCAAATTTTATTTTTTCAAGAAGAGGAGCTGTCTTTGTTTGTTTTTTTTTCCTTTAATCCTGTTTCAAAAAAGTTTTTGAGACCTGCGAACATGATAGACTGATATTTTAATTATAGACATTTCTCTCGGAAATAATGGTACAAAATCATATCTTTATTGCTAAGTTGTATTCCATATAAGCAATCAGTGGCATAGAAAAAGAATAATAAGAGCAACAAAAATATGTTGGAGCATTTTGTTCCCTCACTGCGTGCTTAGGTTTGAACCCAGTCTGACCTACCTTAGTCTGCGGGTTTATTACAGGCTACTCATACCATGTTGACCAACCATACGCGATCAAGGAATGTGATGGTCATCTCATTTCTGCAGATCTTAGAGAGATGGGAAATCCATGTTGATCAACTGAAGAGCATCTGAAGGTCACATTAGCTCTGCTGGGAGCAAAAACAAAAAATTAGAAAAAGTTCATGTTTATCCAGGCAGATGCACATTGTGAACATCCGTATGAACTTTAAGACGGTCGTCAAAAGACTGAATATAGAGTCTGTAATATCTAGACTATATGAAAATATCTTGGTTTTCTAAATTTATCCTTGTTGCACCATACAATAATTTGAAAAGAATGCGATTGCTCTAGTGAAAAAAAATCAAGCAAAAAAAAAAATCTCAGACCCGACACCGGTGCACACATGTACATTAGTCACCGTTAGTTTGGAAGCGATTAGACTACACGTTTCACTCTTAAAACTTTTTTATCATACCACTATTTTACAGCGTCAAAAACCAAACGTAATGAATCTCCATCTAGATGATGTAGATCTATCTCTTCTACACTATTCTAGAAATCTAGTTTGCTCGAACGCCCGGTTAGAGTCTTGAACTGTTCTAGATCTGAGTGTGAGCGCTTCACCCGCTCAGACTGGTATCCGTGTTCCTTCTAGAGCTCTTTGGGAGAAAACCTGCCCTTTAGTCTCTCTTAGTGCTTTTAGGTATGTGACCTGATCTCTCACTCTCTCTCTCTCTCTCTCTCTCTCTCTCTCTCTCTCTCTCTCTCTCTCTCTCTCTCTCTCTCTCTCTCTCTCTCTCACTCTCTCTCTCAAAATTAGGTTTCGATTCGCGAAGTTTCATATCAAGTTTACCCTTAACGATAACTGCACATATTTAGAAGATAATGCGTGCTGATCATTTATCCACACGTTTCTAATTTATTGCAGGAGGTGAAGAGAAACGCTGCCTGAAACTCAACAATGGCTAACAACTTTGAGCAACCATTGTGTGTACACATAGTCAAGTTCTATGACCTTGGTGTGAGTTGAAGTCATGTTCATAAACATTCTATTGTATTATGTCTGCGTCATAAAGCACTTTACAGAGTCGCAAGGTAGATCATTTCATTTAGGGCATGAAAGTAATTTTAAGCATATATCCGAGCACCAGATCGAATCTTCAAATCATCTTGGATACGAAGGCCTAATTAATATAAACTTCAGATCACATTATCGGGCAAAGTAAATTCGAAAAGTATTGACAAAACGCCATTTTTTCAATTAAATTTATCATTACTATGTCTTGGTGAGATATTGGAGAAAAGTCCGCCTATCTGATTTGACTAGAATCATTTCAACATGACCAATACCGAAACATGGACAATGAATGAGTTATCTAATTTTTATTAATGCTTACAAGCAATCAATCGCATGGCTTTTAATTTGTTTATTGATTGATGTAACCCGACCACAATACAATGATCTCAAACCTTATTGCATATCACACTTAGGTCCTCGTCAAGCAGGGAGAATCTGGTAAGACGAAGTCCTACACTCACCTATCGACACCGAGGGAGTGGAATCCGAGAGGGAAGTCCCAGCGGTATTAGGGTAGACGCTCTAACCCCTTATCCACCCTTGCTTCTTTCAATCGAATAAAAACAATGCTCAACCAGGGTGAAATGAAAGTGCGGTTTATAGATCAGTCGAAATAACTGTGTGTATGCGTGTGCGTATATGGTGGGTCTAGGAGAACACGGGTTACCCAGCGGTTCATACCTTCAACCTGATAATCATGTCTATGGATTTTCCTTGATAGGCTCAGTCAATAGCGGAATTCAGCGTGTCCGGATCGGACATCCTTGCCCTTTCTGTTTGCTTGAGTCTTTGATTATACATTGTGTATAAGAATTTTTTTTTTGTTCTTTTTTTCTAATGAATCCTTGTCCAACAAGGCGGAGCTACAATTTTTTAAATTTTAGGCTACGAAAAGACTTCCGAGAAGATAGACCACTTCGCAGATGCCAAACTACATTTTTTACACTTTATCAACAAAATGAAGGACTCGATGTTGGTGGTCTACTCGGAGAATAATCCTCTCCGTGTATTACGAGTATATTCGTCGGTAAACTTACGGGACGCTAAAATAAAAAAAAAAAAAAAGATTTAGAACAGCTTCATTTTATCTCATCGTATTGGCTTATGGTATTGGTACATGTGCTAACTTTTAGATAAATCAAAAACCGAAAGAAAGGTTAATCAATTTTAATGCAACCATTGCGAATATCTTTAAATTAGTCAAATCGAGTCTGGTTTGTTTATTTTCTCTGTGTATGTGGTTTTTTGTTTTTGTTTTTGTTTTTTTTTACTTAAGGAATTTACGACATTTGTCTAATTATGTATGGCTGTCGAGGTCGATAAATTATTTGTACTTATAAAAGAACTTATATCAATTATAAATGAATACTACTGACATGAAGTTGAATACATGCGTTTCAAAGAACATACATCAGTGCATTTTTTTTTATATTTTTACGTGGCTTGTTTCCCGAAGAATCTTGTACTGAGTCGGTGGGTTTCAACTGGAACTTGTGAGATAGCTCTTCACCTCACCAACTCATTATTATGGTACCTCGAAATATCGGTGGTAACAGTTTCAGTAACAACTGTACAGCTACGAAACATAATATTTTGCTAAAAATTGTCTTTGATGTCGGCTTTATTTAGAACTTTAACATATTTGACGATTTGTTCTATTTCATTTTATCTGCATTATCTCAACCTTAAAGAATGCATAATCTAGTTTAGCCTAAGCCTTTTCAGTTGAAATCTACATGAATAAAGACGATTTAGGATTTGTTTGGAAAATAAATGGATTGAAGATCAAAATTTTATATGATACAGCTTATTTTCATAATCAAAGCAATGCGATGCGGGAAATTTTGACAATTGTTGTTGTCTTCCCATTTTCTTTATAAGCCCCAGTTAGTTTCATATAGCCTAACAGGTAGCACATTCATAATAAATTATTTCTTAATTGGTCTAACAAGAAAAAGGGGAGGGGGGAGAAATTTTTTTTAAAAGATAACATTCACGTAATGTAAAAAAAGAAAACTTGAGTTAGATTTTAACTCAACTTTCTTATTGTGTGTTTGAAACGTGTAAAGCATCTGTAAGGACAGACAAAATATGTCGCTGTTACCGTTGACTAAACTTGATAGTGACAGATATAGAATGATAACCATCAAACTCTTTTTAAGTTTTCAAAATTAATTCAGACATGGTTGATGATTGATGATAACATTACGATACTTTTTGCAGAATTGCTCTTCTCGCTTGAAGCTTAATTACAGTTCACCATACTGCTCAAGTGGGCAAACTTCATGATTTATAATATAATAGGACGCATTTATGTAAAATATAATTCACAAAATTAATGTCATTATTTTTTTTTAAATGCGGGGAAAAGATAGTACGTGAGTGATCGGAGAAGAATAAAAAAGGAAAAGAAGTGACAGGGTAGAAAGGCGATAACGTTGAGGAGAAATAAAAAAAAAAAGAGTTGATGAAATTATGCAGAGAGAGAGAGAGAGAGAGAGAGAGAGAGAGAGAGAGAGAGGGGGGGGGGGAGAGCGAGAGCTAGAGGGAGTGGAAGGAGGCGATAGTTAGTTACAGAATAGATGTGAGAGAGAGACTAGAAGGGAGAGAGATAGAGAGGGGAGTGAAGAAAAAATAATTCGAATGAAAGTGAATGGCTTCTGAGTAACAAATTAATCAAACCTGTTTAGCTATGAAAGCAAGCTCAGATAAACGTTTCATCCTAAATGTTATTTCTAAATCGTTAGAGTTAGGAGTGAAACCTGTACATTTCTGTCCTCCCCGACGCCCACGCCCCCTCCCTCCTTTTTCCTCCCATTATGACATTTATGGTTTAAATATTGACTAATAAAATTTAGTTTCTATTGTTTTAAACTAAAGTGACATCAAACTTTACTGCTATTATGATCCTCTGATCATACCTGTGGTAAATAAATAGGTGTGATTTGATATGACTAATTTTTGTGTTTTCTGTCAAGAGAGGTTGAAATGTTTGTTGTTTTTTGTTTTTTTTTTTCTTGCACGTATGTAACGGGAGATGGTGTTTTGTGAGTGACATGAAAGATTCTGAGAGAGATTCTGAGAGAGAGAGAGAGAGAGAGAGAGAGAGAGAGAGAGAGAGAGAGAGAGAGAGAGAGAGAGAGAGAGAGAGAGAGAGAGAGAGAGAGAGAGAGAGAGAGGTTGTAGTGGAAGGAGTAAATTAAATTTCGGTATGATTTTTCCCCAGCTTTTATTACGATAAGATCTTGAGGCGAGTGATTTTATCGTTCACTTCCGGAACTCTTTGAGTAGGTTTGTTTACCTTCAACGTATGGTAAACTTTAAGGAATCTCTGTAGACCACCAATGCAGACTATATAAACTATAATCGAGATCAATTTATGTAGATTTCTAGATAAGATATTATCTGAAACTAGTACCAGAGACGATTATCAGAATATTGATAAACTTTCTTTTTGTCTAAGATTCCTGATCAAAAGTTTTGTCACTCGATATATTTTTAGTCTGAATTCTTATTTCTAGAGATCTACACTAGATTTAGACATCCAGCACCATGTCTGAAAGAAAAGTTTTGAATGTAAGTTGCTTGTTCTAGATCTATAGAAATATTAAGAATTAGATTTTTAAGCTTCAATATAAAAATTCGCACCATATATTGGATAAATTAAATAAAGTGTCTATCTAGATCTAGATCTAGATTTAAACTTTTAAGCTTTGAAATTGTATTTTTCTTTCTGAATTTGATATGCTGAACACGAATTTGAAGCTTTTATTGGTCGTAAATAAATACTTTTCAAGATATAAACATTATTTTGTTGCTCTAATATCCTAATATTAATTCTCTATTAGGTAATTTCAAATTTTATCAGGTCTGATGTATTATTTTATATTGAAATGTTGTTTTTGATTTTGTCGTGTTATTTCATTTCAGCTGTAATATTACTCGCACAAAATTTAAGTCGATTCCAAGATGGTCTACAGGCTAAGATGAATGAGCCTACTTTTATAAATGATAAAGTATTCAACAGTTGAACACTGACTCTTTGAATTCATTGAGGAAGTTTGATATGTTTGAGAAAACCGTGTTAGAACATTCAAGAGCAGTAACAAATTACCAAATTTAGAACAGTTTTTTTTTTAATCAGGTGTTCAAATTGTGCATTTCCAGATTTTACAGAGCATACTCTGTACTCATGCAAATTTATTGAATCTTTTATTCCTCAGAAATACTATCCACCAGAATTTGACCCATCAAAAATCCCTAAGCTAAAGCAGGGGAAAAATCGAACATTCAGTATCCGAATTATGGCACCTTTCAATATGAGGTTAGTTCTTTCTCACTAAAGTTTTATTTAGGTTTTTTGAAACTTGAAAATTATGTTGGAAACTGCAAGCTTTCAGGTACTGCACTTTAAGTCTTTGATTATAATGTGTTGCGATATAATAGATTTTGAAATGAAAGGCTATCATGCTATGAAGGGATGTTTTTAAAAGTAGAAATTTTGTCACAAGTTAACTCTTTTTTTTTTTGAGTTGATTTGCATTGCTTCAAAAATTTTAAGCTGGAAAAAAAATTTAATATTTTATAGACTGCATTAATCAGTCACTGTCTACGTATAAAACATTGCAATGATAACCTAGATTTGATATTGGCCTTTGTAGGAAGCAACCAATTGTGATCGTTGAATGATTGCTGCAGGGCAAGGCTTAGTGCATAACTGTAAGAGATATCTAGAACAGTGGGCAGTGATTTTAAGGCAGGCATACATTAACTTTGATTCCATGGGGTATAATTAAATGTTATAGATCAATTAGGTTGTTTCTTAATTGAAATAGTCATCTATTCCCAAATAATTCAGCTCGTATCATTAAAATGGGACTAAACTCTAAAAAAGTATTCATCTAAGATGTTATGTATATTTGATGTTTTGATTTTTGTAGATGCCACACTTGTGGGGAATACATCTACAAGGGCAAAAAATTCAACTCAAGGAAAGAAAATGTTGATGATGAAGATTACCTTGGACTCAGGATCTTCAGATTTTACATCAAATGCCCACGTTGTGTTGCAGAAATAGCTTTCAAGGTAAAAGAGAGAAAAGGAAAAACTTGAATTTGCTCAAGGGGGAAGTAAATAATACATTCAAATGTAAGTGAGAGACATACAATTGCATCAATAAAACTTTGTTCTTAAATCTCCAATACCATTTGCCACTGCTAAGGAATGGTCTTTAAATAGATTTTCAAAATGTAGAAATAGTTTATATCTGTCATGACGTTTTATTAGTATTTCTCATAAATATAGCAAATATTAAGTATCTGCTCATTTATATAACTGTATAATCTTTAGACTGATCTGGCCAACACAGACTACACCCTTGAAGCTGGTGCCACAAGACTTTTTGAGGCAGAGAAGTTGGCTCACCAAATGGCTGAAAAGGAGCGCAAGGAAAAGGAAGAGGATGAGCTCAACCCAATGAAGGTAAATATTTCATGATAACTTTCTCTTGAAATTGGCAAACATCTACTTATATCTGGATCCAAAATAAAATATCATAAGCTTGCGTATGACACTCTTTCAAGAGAAAGAGAGATGATGGATTCAAAATAATGCTAATGTCATGGATGCATTTCATTTTGTTATATTTCTATGGCATTTTGGGCATCACAGCTTAAAAACTTTGATAGATCTACTGCTATAAAAATTGTTCACAAAGTGATTAGGACTTGATGAGAGATATGAATTATCTAGTGACCAACAACTCTTTTGGAATAGAAAGCAATTCACTCCAACCAAAGGATTTCAAAGCACTGATAGATTTAAATAGGACGCAATTCATGCATTACAGAGATCCATTTTATATGTCTTGGAATTTGATGAATTTATATAAATATTTTTTTATTTTTTTGTAACATATACCTTTGACATATTTTTATTTTAGACTCAGTTGTAGACACATACAATCTAAAAGCTCTTGACTTGTCTTTTCACACTACTTGTAATAGCTTCTTGAGAATCGCACAAAGGCAAGTCGCAATGAGATGGAGCAACTAGACCAACTGGAGGAACTAAGAGAACTGAATGCTCGCAATGCTAAAGTGGACCATGAGAACATGCTCAAGCAACATATGGCGATAGCTGATGAGATGTTGAAGTTGGAAGAGCAAGAGGAGGACAGACTTGTACAGTAAGTTTACTATGCTCCTTAGCAATAGAGAAACTTAATGTTTTCTGAAAAGAGAGAGAGAGAAGGAAATGATACCCAAACTCCAATTTGCAAGGCCTTCTGGTAGCAGGTTTAGATTAAGCTTGATTAATGGTTGAGTTTAAAAGCTTTATCTCTTCCATCTCCTTGTGGGAAAATTATCTTGGTTAGGTTGCACTATTAAAAACAGAATCAAGAGTGATTTTTGGAAGTGTTTAAGTCTTTGAGAACGAGGCTAGTTTATGCATTGAAATGTCTCCTGGTTTATTTTGTGGAAAGATTCGAGTTCAAAGATGTACCAGTACTATACTTGTCCTGCTGTAGATCAAGTGATTGTCTCTCCAAATTTTAGAATAATTTAGGTAATTACTTTTGCTTTCTTAGTATTATCATAGAATTTACTTGCATTTTTTTTCTTTTTCTGTGATTAGAAAAGAATTCGTAATCTTCGAGAAATTTTGTTTCTGTTTTTCTCAAGTTCATTATAATTTTTTTTAACCCAATATGATAGCCGCATATACTATAACTAATTGCCATCTTTGATACATGTAAGCCCCTCCAAAATAATCAATATTTTTATGTATCAAATCCACAATCAGTCTTGGTAGCTCAAGAAACCTGTATAGAAAAGTGAAGGCTTGACACCAATCGTACAAAGCTCAAAGCATTTTATCAAATCCTATGGCTTCAAACTTATATTGTGGTTATTTTTTCATCATCCAAATAACATGCAAGGAAACATATCACAACAAGAGAAATCTAACATATCCAGCCTTTTGCATAGTGCGATTTGTAAAGTGCAAACCAATGTGAAACAAGATTAGATGAACAGTTGGGCTATGGACAAAGCCAGACAAGCAATCTTCAAGTACGTGATCACCCTTTAACAGACTGATGACATCAATTACTTCTTTAGAGGACACAAACCACAGTCTTTCAACTGTGAATGAAAGATGAAATTGTAGACTCATGTTTGAACATTATATATAAAACACATGAAAAATCATTACTCATTTGAACTGTATACAACCTCAGTTTTTTCCAATGCGCCGTGCATCTTCCTTTGAGACTGGTCTCTTGCTGACCTAAGAGCTTCCTTGCTCCCCAAGAAACCAAACAAAGGGAAACAACTTTGACTTGAGCACATGGAAGTCAGAATAAACATTCTGTGTTCCAGTGGCAGATAGGTGAAAGTCTAAGTTTTGAAGGATTGTTAGCAACAATTAAATATATTTTCTGTTCTTCTCTCTTCAATTTTATTTTTATTTTCTTCTCTTAAAGGGAAATCATGCAGCAAGGAACATCAAAGGCATCAATAAAAAGAATTAAAGATGAAGACAGTGATGAAGATCAATCAAAGGAGGCTAAAAAAATTCGAAAAGAAAAGCTTACATCATCAAATGCAACTGATCTCTTAGCTGTAAGTAATTTGAGTATGATTTGATGGGGTTTTTTGTGCTAAGTCATTTAAAAAAAATTTTTTTATGTGGTGAGCTGGCAATAATTTTTCTCTGGACTTTGGATTCCTAAACGTCTGGATTCTCTTGATAATGAAGTCTCTCTAGCTAACATTCATTTCAAAGCTTGTATGTATGGATGTTCATTAGTCACCTCATGCCAATAAATGTGTAATGTGGGTTATTTCATTAGGATGATTGAAAGATGAAACACTCTTTGTCACATGTATTCATGTGTCCAGTGCAAGAAGTTTTTTCTCTTGGTGAGAATAAACAACAAATAATGTTTTTTTTTTTAAATATTAGATGTTTACTTAGAAAATTATATTTACATTAATATTTTTACTTGCTTTAAAACTTTTTTTGATGGTATTTTCTTCTTTAATTTTATTTTAGATTTTTATTTTAACTCTTGATATTTCTTTCAGGATCAGCCCTCCTCTGACTTGAAGAAGAAAACAGAACCATGGCAAAAGAGTGTGGGATCCTTTTCCAGCAAGGCATCTTTGATGAGTTTGGTGAGAAAAAAGATCCCTGAGGTTAAACAAGCTTCACAAACACAAGTACCAGCAACATCAGCTGTTGTTAAAACTCCAGCCACTCCCAATGGAGCTACTACTGCCAGCAGTACAGGTTTGGGGCTGTTAGGGGGATACTCAGATTCAAGTGAAGGAGATGATTCTTCATGATTATGCAGTGTGGAGGAGATCCTGTCCTGAGATAAGCATTGACTGTCCATTACAAGCTGGAATATACTTCATTGGATAGGTGTCCATACCATGTCTGCACAGTCTGATGGTGGTTTTCACTATCCGATGTCCAGAAGTGACCAACATCAATCACCTTGATGAGGGCAGGCTGAATCAAATATCCAGTTCTGGATAATGGAACCAGTGCAGTTGGTCTTTATGTGCGCCATAAGACACAAAATATTGATGAGCTACTTAGCAAGGAAAAATATGACTGTTTCAAATAAAGATGACATTGACCTTTGCTGGTAAAGAAAAGATTGATGTGTTTTTTTTCTTAAGTAAATGCTTTTTATTAAGTTTTGATTGATGCCTTGGACAAGAGGAAACATGTGATAGTCTTGAAAACACAGGATTTTTCTAAGGAAATAAATTTACAAATAAATGTTGAAAATATATTTAAAGATACTTCTTTTTGCTTGGAACAATATTCTCTTGTATCAACTAATTTTGTTGTTGTTACTGTATTCTGCTTTATCCCACGATTGCTACAAGTTTAAGCCAAGCCCAAATAGAATACCTGTCGATGCTGAGGGTGTAATAAACTGTAACATCTCCGAAGTCGTTTTCCGTAGGGTCTTGGCCTACACAGCACCAGATTTTTTCTCATCCCTACAGGTCGACCAATCATTTTATCAAAACTGTCTCAGTTCACAGCACCAATCCCCATCGCTTTTCTATCACAGCCTAGATCTAGATTTGGCCTCGTCCACATTGCCCAGTCAGGCAAGTGCCTTGGTGTTAATCAGCGGCCACAGTGTTGGCACCACTGCAAGAGCAAAGGCCCTCTCTCCAGGCTTAATTACCTACCCGCTCTACTACACTCTATCTCTCTTGTATGCACATTCTTTTATTTCTTTCTATCTCGCTTATGCTATTATATGCTTTGTAATTTCCTAACACAACTGATGAGAAGGAGCGAGGAAAGGTTAAATTTAACACTTGCCAGTAGCTAGGCGATCAGCATAGGTTTTTTTACCTAGCCCCAACCGCCTTTCCCCTATCACCATGTGTCTAGACACTAAGACAGTGTCCACTGAATGGCACCATGACACTTGTCTGACTGTGTGATGTGAGTGTTGCCAAATCTAGATCTAGATCTGATAGAAAGCCTGTACGGATTTATGCAGTAACCTGAGACACTTTCACAATGTGGAATACAGTCGAATCCAAATAATTCGAATCCGGATAGTTCGAATTTTTGGATATTTCGAGGTCGATTGATTTTACCACATATTTCTCTCCTTAAGCTTTATTAAAAAGTATTGGTTTGTTTGAAGTTGGAAAGAAGGATCCGGTTAATTCGAAGCCATCTTGACGGGTTTTTTCGATTTTGAAAGCATTTTTCTTAGCTTGTAAAACAAAGAGAGTTGTGTATGCTAGTGTGGCAAGCAATTCTGGTGTATGTTCCGACCACTTATGTTACAGGCAAGAGTCTGCAGTAAGACTAGGAGTAGGTGAAGGAAAGGGAAAGGGATTAGGCCCAAAGACCAGGTGTGAATCCCTACACACCGGAGTACATTACTTATCTGTCACCCACATTTTTTTTAGTTACTCTCTTTTCCCTGTGTATCCTAATAATTGGAATTTCGGATAATTCAAAGTCTTTTTTTTATCCCAATGACTTCGAAATAACCGGACTCGACTGTACTTTTAATTGTTTGTAGCTACCAGCACAGGGTTTGGCTTGCCTTGCCTTGATCATCTAGACACAGTAGTTATAGACTTTCTTCATTCTTGCTCGAAACGGCCTGGAAACAACCACATATTTGACTTCTCAGCAATAAACTTAAACCTAGACCTTCAATCATCATATTATATCCCTACTTATAAAAAAAAATTTAGTGCTCATTGTGTGCTCCCCTCCTTGAATTTTTGCCTATCTCTACAGACTTATTCAGACACTTGAGAATTACAAAATAGTTTTTTTATGAAATACTTCACATCAGATTAGGGACATGACCCTCAATTTTTTAAATGCAATGTTTTGTTGTCATTAAATAAGAATTAGACCTTTGATATTATTTGTTCTTCAATGTACGCCTCCTGTAATGACCATAACTTCACTTGATAGCGGTAATTCTAAAAAGTTGCCCATCACCACAGACTTACACATTGATCGTTGCCCATCACCACAGACTTACACAGTCACTTAAAAATAACAAAACATTAGTGACATGACCCCCACTTTTTAAAAAGCAATGTTTTGTGTCAATAGATCAAAATTAGACCTTTGACATTACTTTTTCTTCAATTTAGATCTAGATCTACCTCTCCAGCATAGCCTAGGCCAACTAGCAATTAGACCACCTCAGTCTGAGTGATATACTTAACTGTGGAAGATAGATCGATATTACGATGGCAGGTGAGAAAAAGAGACATCGTTAAAGACGATCCAGATACGTAGAAACACTCAAATCAAAATCAAAACCACACCACCACAAGCAACACTTGATCAACCATCCATATCTATTGATACTGATCGAAATCTAGATCCAGATCTATGACAAACTGGATCTAGATCTATAGATTGGGAACGATGAGCATTCCAACAGTGGTTATTACGTATAGGCAATGGCACAGAAGAAGTCCACAACAATATTGGAGAGATGGCAATACAAATTCCATCTGAGCTTTGCCAACCTGGTACAGAAGCCCTCATCACCTCAGTTTACAATGACTTAAATGAAAATTACATTAAAGAAGAATACCTGTCCCAAAGAGCAATTTTAACAACAACACATGAAAATGTAGACCACATCAATGACAAAATGATAAAAAAAAAATTAACATCTGCTACTGCACACACCTACAACAGTGCAGATTCAATAGCAAGTGGAGATGCAGATCAAAGTCTCTACCCCATTGAATTCCTCAATAATCAAAATCCAACCGGCCTACCTCCACATCAACTTAAAGTCAACACACCAGTGATGCTCTTACGAAATTTGAATCCATCTCAAGGACTCCTCAAGGGTACACGCCTTCTGATTAAAACACTAGGAAGAAGAGTCATTCAAGCCAAAATAATGACAGGTACACATGCTGGACACATTGTATTCATTCCACGCATTGCACTAACAACAACAAAAGACTGTCATCTCCCATTCACACTCACTAGGAGACAGTTTCCAATAAAACCGTCCTATGCCATGACTATAAATAAGTCACAGGGCAAAAGTTGGAATTTATCTTCCATAGTCAGTTTTCACTCATGGTCAGTTGTATGTAGCTATGTCAAGCTATTATGGTTTACAATTTGCATTGGCACTGCCATCAGAGAACTCTTTGACTTTAACAAGCTACACCAATAATGTTGTCTTCAAATCAGCATTAATATTATAATGGTGAATACAATAATTTTCTGTTAAATTTATTGATACATGGGTGTTGATTTAAACTTTCAATCCTGCGAATTCGGGGGCTTTCAATTAGTATAAAAAAAAAACATAGCATCGAGATGTAGATCAAACTGCTAACACATGTTGACAAGAAAGTTATTGTACAATCAAATTGCAAATAGAGGAGTTAATATACAAAATCCCAGAAAAAAAATTGACAAGGTGGCAATTGAGTCCTTTATTCCTTGCATTGATCTTTTTTTTTTGACTCTTTCACTTAGTATTTTACTATTTGTCTTTGTTGTTCACATTTTTCTCTTTACCTTTGTATTTTATTTATCAACAAAATGTTTTCTTCCAAAGCATGTCAGTAATGGTGGATTTTACTGTATTTCTAATTTGTTTTATGAGAAAGGAATCCTAAGTTTTTGTTTAGATTTTTTTCCCCAATCTCCTGTGCATAGCTTTACAAATCTATTGTTTTATCAACAAATTCCTGTGTCTCCTGAAAGCAATTTCAAAATTTTTTAATTTTTTTCATAATGTACACCAATCTCAACAGAAATAGTGTCAAGATAATTGTACAGCAATGACCTCTTAAAATGAACTGCAATAGACTCTTAAGGGGCCTTTAATAAGTTGAGTTAGATCATCTGTAATTGCAAAGTATCCATATATCATAGGGTTGCTAAAATTGCTTAGTGAAGTCAGGATCCCTAGAATACATATGGAACATGACTAACGGAGAAAATATCTTCGACATTTTCTGAATTCAAAGCTTCCACTATGGGCAAAAGTTTTAACATAGCACACTATTACTACCATATCATTACTTACTTACTGCCCTTTTTGCCGTGGGCAATTAGGGCAGCTATCCATATCATGCTCCCTTTAAAATTTAATATTTTGCACAAATTTACTTTTGCTGATGAGGTAATCATTGGTAATTTCACAAGCTAGTGGGGAATAATCAATAATTATTAATAGCAGTAAAGTTAAAGATAAATGAGAATTTTAAAAAAACAATTCCATTATTAAAGTAAACATTATTTCCAAGTTACTTCATAAAAAGAGAAATGTGGTTTGATAAATAAGACATACTTGTTTCATATATATACATCAAACAATTTTAATACATCTCATAGAGTGCAAGTCAAAGTTACAGAAAAAAAATTCACATCTTTAACAAGTTTGCCAGACATCAATGTAAAATGCAGTCGTAACAAACATATGCTCAAATTCCATCATACATAGCCCATACTGTGATTGGATATACTGAACATTAAACAAAATTCGTCTTATTCTATCTTTTCTCTTTGATGGCTTTTTTAATAGATATATCATAATATCATATGCATCACTAACATCCATGCCAGTAGATCATTCTTCAGCTGCATATTTCATTCACCCTGCTAAAAAGTGGGAGAACATAATGTGAAATAACTTTACAGTAGATATATCCATCAATCTACCACATACACTATTGTCATTGTGTTTTACCTAATAAAAGGGCAAATTGTTAAACTGATATTCAAGAGAGCTAGTCTTTTTAGTTTAAAACATTATATTTTCTTTAGGAAAAGTAATTTTGCAACCCTAAAGTCCTTTTTCTTTCTCAAGACATGCATTTTCATATAAACAGTTCATTTTTTGTTTAGCTGTTTTACTCAAGTTTGTTTAAAATTTTACCGATTGACAAATAGACAATGGCCATATTTTTAAACAATAAAACCACTTGAACATCTGTAAAACTACTTTTTCGCCACTGCTCTTACAATAGTAGCAATACTTGTTCCAAAAGGAGAAAATATTTTTGGGAAAGTTATAACACATGAGTAAGTGTTTATTTTAAACAAAAATTTATTTTGAAATTTAGCAAAAAGGCTTAAAAATATAAATGACAATAAGAGACCAGCTTGGATTCACATAAAGTTTAAAGACCCCTTTTTTCTTTTTACTTTATTAGACCATAAACATGCTCATCAAAAATTTGTGTACAACCACTAGATCTGCACAAAATCACAAGTCCTTTTTCTCCCACTCTAACATTAATTCAGGTAAACTGGCTTCACTTTTTTACATTGAAATATGGGAAACATTAAAATTAAAAACATGTATTGAATAGTATGGAATGAGAGATGGCTTTTAAATTCTAAATATACAAGCAACAAACCAAAAAACATAGAAAGCTCACTAAGTATTACCATTCCGAAGAACAAGAGACACAATACCGGTACCATTATATTATACAAATGATGATGGACAGAATCATTTTGCAACTTTTTTTTTTTTTAGTTTACAAGAAAATACAATTTTCAAGAATCTAAAAACAAAATAAAATAATTGATTAATTTTTAAGGAACTTTAAAAGAATTATGGAAAGTTAACTGAATTCCTAAAAAGTTGTGAAATGATTGACAAAACCCAAACCAACTGCATACAAAAACTCAAATGGATTTATCAGTATAAGCTAAAAACAATAAATGCAGATACAGCAATAAAATGTAAAAACATTCTTTTTTAAAAATTGTACTTTTCAAAGGATCGCTCTCTGAATAAATAATAGCACAAATGTTTACATATTTTTTTTATCTTATCATACTGGGCATATCACTATCTCCAACTTAATTGGATTCAGTTAGTTTTCACATTAAAAATAAATGGATGCATAAAAAAAGAAATTAATACATTGATGCAAAAAGTATCTTTTTCTTTGAGCCTTTAAAACAAAGAGTACATCTGTGAAAAGTTAAATGGGACTGCTACAGAGAAGAAGGGGGTATTTTGAACCTTTCAGGGAAGCTGAAGTAAATTAGCACCATAAATTTGTTTTCCCTCTCAGGATGCAATTACAAAAAAGATGCATAAACTGGTTCATTAAACCTTTAATTTTTCCCATCAGGAGCCTTTTAACGACATAAAAAAATATTTAATCTTCTATATCTAAAAATATGGTGCCTCAAATATTTTTGTATTGCATAAATATGCAAGCTTACATATATACAAAATGAGACTTTATACAGCTTTGAAAATAGAGAAATACTTGTATCCCTGATTTCCATTTGATATATTAATCTGTAATAGTGACATTATTATCATGTTACGCATGTATCACTTTAAGACACTAAATACAAATTCCACAATCATTTATCAACAAAAAATATTAGCTTCCTCAACAACAGAAAGACAACCAACTGTATAGACGCATTTTCTTACAAAAGTAACCTAATGTATTGAATTTTGAAGGCATTGAAAATGTTCACTTAAATTCATTTTTAATTATGCCTCTAAAACTTTTTACTATCTGGATTATATAAAGATTTTCAGAGAAAAACACTTTAAATCAACTCTTCTCAATATTCACTTTGTATTTTTTTTAAGCTTGGTTCAATCTCAATAGATACTTCTTAGATGTTAAATGATTTGGGTCCTTTCTTATAGCACAGACAGAGAGAATTTTCAAACTTTCAAAAACTTAAAACTGACAATCCTTCAGACCTTACAAAAAATACAAAATGCGCAACTTTAAACTAATTGATAATGCTGGCTTTATTTTTTTAAATCCTGAAACGTTTTAGTGTTTTTTGTTCATTTGTAAAATATAGTTTTAAAAACTTACCTTTTATTATATTGAAGCTTTGGTCATTTAAGCAAGACCTTAGGACTTATTTTACTTGGCATAAGTAAAATTAAGCTCATCCATGGACACTTAAGCTCAATCTTACATTCTTTATTAAATAGCATAAAAAACTGTGTAAGATGATGTTTAAAGGGTTTTTCAAGGATTATTGTGGAACTAAAAAAAAAAATATTTCTTTTTCATCGAAAAAATAAAGAGAGGAAACTTTGAAGTTAAACATAACCAAATAAAAATGGTAACTTGCGTAGCTCACTGGTATTTAGTAAGGCTTTGAGTCATTAGATTTATAAAAAAAAATGTTTGCTTCATCAAAAGATATTTCCAGTTATATTTTACTATAACACATTTTGTTTCTTTTTTTTTCTTTCAGAAATTGTCATAAAAATTTATTCCACAGGTCCCATAAAAAAGTGAATTATTTCATGTCTGGACAACAGCTTCCCAAAAGCAATAAAAAAAAAAAGAAAAGGTTAAAAAGGCTTCACTAAACTATAGTTGAATTCTCTTTACATTAAAAATTTCTAACCTGAATAACCCATGATGACCGGCAAGTTTTCATCAGGGCCTGATAGCTACACACAAAATTAAGGATTAGTATGTATGATGAAAAGTTTCCTCCCACGTTTCATCTTTTAACAATGAGATCTGATCTACAGAAGCAAAAGCACATATTAGAAATAAAGTATTAGAATGCCAAACTTAAGAACTAAATGCTGTGAATTTTAAATGTGTCTATCTTTTATATAGACTTGAAACTCGCTAAAATAATACTATGGAAATCAAATTGTTTAGAAATATGAGGACACAACTATTGAGTCTCAGATTGCAATTTGGATGAGAAAAGGAAAGTACATAATCAATTTTAGACACATTTTCTATGTCTCAGCACACAAGCATAATTCAAAAGTACAGAGTTCACATCATTTGAATGACACACCGGTCTCTACTGCAGGCTGAATTCTTACAAAATTACAGAGAAATTTAACACACCACACACCAAGAGAGCTTCTCCTAGATCAAGCGATGTTAAACCTCTAAAAAGTCTTTGAGAAGAGTCTGCCGCCTTTTTTCAGCAATATCCATCTGGTTTTCTAGCTCCTGCAGATAAAACAACAAAACATTGGATTATGAAATCATTATAACACAGTTTAAGATCATTAATAAAGGAATTGGAAAGACTAATATTTGAAAACAGTTTAAGACCATTCATGAAAAAAAGTACAGAAAACTTTGTCTACTCTTGGACCTAACAGTTATAATGCAGGACATGCATAGTTTAAATGCAATAATAAAAACAACTTTCCCAAATCAAAAGTTATGTACTACGAGAAACACTATAGATCTGATATCAAATACTATTGCTATGACTCGTTGGCATAAATAAGCAGAAACAGTCTGCCAATGTAAACAATGCAATAAATTTTTATGTTCTTTCTAGAAACTTGAAGTTTTAACGTGTATTACAAAATATTGTTTATTCCACAAAGTGCACTAAATTCTTTGACAAAGCCTTTCACATGATTTTCTTATCCCAAGCGAAGTGTAAATCTAGTATCAGACTGAGGATGATAAAATATTTAATGCTGCAATGGAGCTCCAGGTATAGGTACACCTTGATCAGACTATCAGAAAAAGACCTTGTTAGTATCCTGAAAGAGATAAGTCTGTGTTATCACAACACTTTTCTTCTTTTTAATATCTATAGAAGTACATGAACAAGCCAACTCTGCATTTAAATTCACCACTAAATAATTCTCTATTTTTGTATGAAACAGATTTTATTTTGTTATTAACTTTGGTGATATAAAGTTTGAGTGATTTGAATATATTCACATTATCTCTCACAGGCAAAGTCATTTTTAGTAAGAACTTTCACTATGATGCTTAATTTGAGTATTCAAAAGACTGATTCAAGTTTTTCAATAATTAACATTCAAGGACTAAAATATTGATATCAAAGGTACTTGTATCTTTATTTAAATGTCAGACTTTCACTGAATGTGACGTGACATAACCAGTTGAAGATCAACATGCATTTTTTCATAACTCTAGATGAATTATGAGAACATCCGAAATATTTCCTTTAAAATATCACCCTGCAAACAAAAAATTGGCAAATACATTAAAAAAAAAAAAAAAAAAAAAAAAGAAAGAAAAGAAAGCCTCACTCCTCGATCCACAATCTCTGCTCTTTCAACCTTCCAAGAGAGATTCTCCACCTCAGATTCAAGTTGAGACTGTTGGTATTCAAACTGGGAGATGAGAAGAGTGAACAAGGCATTGTTATGAGGTACATCTATTATCTTAACTTTATAAGCCTAAACAGTCTTGGGCAGCCAGAAATTGCTGTCGATCTAAATAAGAAGCTGTACGAAATGAGAGATTGCTCGCATGTTCAGAGATTTGGCTAGTATAAACTTTCACACATATAGGCCACCAAGCTGAGAGAATCATCATCCTGACAGACGTGGATTAGGACTAGGAGCTATGTTTGCTGAAATGTAGATCAGCCACTGTACAAAAGGTGGGGGAACTGTTAATCCAAGATATATAATCTGCCATTTTTACGCATCCAAAAACTGTAGAAAAAGAGAAAAAGAGGTAAGGCAAAACAAAAAAAAGAAAATTAAAGCATAGAAAAACTACAATGAGCTTACCAGTTCTTTTCTAGAGCCTTTCTCCATGTAGTACGCATATGGGTATGTGTATTGAAGAGTGTAACGACACTGGTGAAAGGAAAAAAAAAAACAAACAAAATATCTTTTTTTAAAATGCCATTTTTAATATTTTTCATAACTCTAAAGTATACAGATGTATACAACATGTCTTGGGTTAAAACCTTTTTTTTAACTTTATACGGTCCAGATTCATTGCCACCTTTTTCTTAATCTTGCTTGTATTTCATAATAAAAAAAAATTATGACAAAATTCCATTGATCAGGTTTGGAGGCAAACTAAGCATTGCAAAATTTTATTTTTTAAGTCTAGCTACACAGTAAGATTTGAGGAACTTCCTCTACAACACAATTTAAAAATATTTTTTAACCGTATGGTTCATTTTGAAGATATTATTCTCAAGAAGTTTTAGACATATGGTCATTCCTGTTTCAAGCAGGTAGCAGGAGACATGCCTCACAATTTTGTTCATATTTTTATTGATATCCAATATACATATATATAAATCAATATGGATAACATTTGAAGTAATACATGTTTACTTTACTAACAGTTACAATTTTCCCAGTCTGTCCATGGGAAGTGAAAATTTTCAAAACTATTTAAAAAATTGCTGAATAATGTTCTTTGCCTAAAAAGTCCTGTGATGTGGTGAGAACCCTCAAAAAAAAGAAGAAAAAAGAAGTTTAGGGATCTGCTTTAAACATTGAGTCTTTCATTAAAGGGTCGGATCCATGTTCAAATCAACAGCAAAATGTTACCTTCTTTAGCAAGGCAGCAGCCTGGAGGAGATACTGCCAATCAATCCAAGTACCCTCATTGTTCATCACCTTTTTCTGGGTGCGGGTCTGAATCTTGTCTGTGGTCAGCTCCTCAAGTTGTAAGCTTTTTGCATGGTTCTCCCACTGACAAAAATTAACAAAACATGAGATGGATTTTATTGAAGTTAAGACCAGAAATGTGAATTTCTTTTACAAGATGGGGAGAAGTGGTTATAAACATACAAAAGAATAAAAATGGTATGAAAAAGAATATAACACTAACGTATTACACATGGTTTAAACCATAATTTTATAAGAAGAGTTAACTAGTCCCAAAAAGCTCTCCCTCACTTTTCATAACGCAGCTAGTTTTGGCAATTCATCTGTATTAAGATGGTTCAGAAGTCAATGGGTTATGCAGTCTACCTCTAAAAAGGAATGGATTGATTTACCATGGCATTAAAATGATAAGAATCTATAATTCAATTGATTGTTTCTATGCTATCTATTTTCCAATCATTTTTATGTATGTCACCTCAAAGTAATGCATTTTCCTGGCTTCTAAGTGGTGCAAACTACTACAAATTTTTAGTTTTTTCTCTAACAAAATCAAATTTTGAGCTGATTTAAGTTAGCCCAAAGAAGAGGCTATTAACTATCAAATTGTTTTTTTTTAGTTTAAATTTATGACATCCCATCCATTAGGACTAATTTTGAGATAAATTTATACAGAATGTAAGATTAGAACTAATGCATCATTACAACACAGAGTACGCTCCATGTATCAATCAATAGTTTTAAATTGTTTCTTGATCCATAATCTAATATGAGGGTTCCCTTAGATCAATAATATTATACAGAGTCTAAAATGTTTTGTTTGCATTGAAGAAAGGCTAAATTTGATCAGGATATATACAGTCAAGTCATAATAAATTCTGAGCATAATTTCAGTTCCTCATAACAACATGGCTCAATCCACCACACAAGCTTCCTACAAATCCAATGACAGATTTTCATATCACAGCTGACATGGATTCTTCTAGAAATATTTTTTGTCCTTTTTAAAAATGTGAAAACTTGTCGCACATGTAATGGAGCAACAGCATACAGAAGCTATCTTCCTGCTATCTCCCTTTATGAAATAATTTATAGAGATCAGAGCTCACCCGTCCATAATAGAAGAGGTACTTCTTTAAGGCTTCCCTGGCTTGAACATGCATGGACTCGTGTGCAATATTTGGGTTTTCCTTGTACCTGCTGCACTCATAGTATTCACTTCCATGATTGTTCCAGTCTGTAAACATCAATATGAAATTCCACTAATGCCATGCTTGTATGAAACGTTTAAAGAAGGAAAAACAAAAAAATAAGTCCCCATTCACAATACATCTATCTCTGTTTTATACTAGTTTAATTTTTTTTTTTTACATTTTTAAGAAGAAGCATAACATTTAACTGTGATTAAACCCCCTCTCCTCTTGACAAAAAAAAATTCTGAACTTGATAAAAGCAATTGAAAATCGAAAAGCAACAGATGTTTTTTTCTGATTTTTTAAAACAACATTTCAAATGTACGTAAAAAAAAAACAAAAAAAACCAACATACCTCCAAGACACATCCAACAAAAGTCACATTTGCAACTTGGACATTGCTGCAAAGTATTTAAGTTAAAAAAAAAAGTTAGCATTATCAAAAAGCAAAAATAATTTTAACTTTAACAGCAGCATAGAATAGTATAACATGTTATTGCTTCTGCTCTTCCTCCTCCTCATCTTCCAACTTCTACAAAAGTAATTGCTACTGATACCATTGAGACTCTTATTACTGTACAACTAATAAAGTATAACATGATATTGCTTCTGCTCTTCCTCCTCCTCATCTTCCAACTTCTACAACAGTAATTGCTACTGATACCATTGAGACTCTTATTACTGTACAACTAATACGGCTGCTACTAATACTTCTACTACTACGATCAGTATTATTATTACAGGGTGTCCAGCAATATCTCAACCTAAAATTTCCTGCCTAGGATTTTGAAAGAAAATCCAAAGTCAGTTTCCACTGCGCGAGAATAATCGACAGAGAATTTGCAAGGACATATTTGATAATAGAAATGATGATTTTAACAGAGCACCTATGCAATTTAACATTTTTAAAATGGGAAATAAATATAAGTTACCACACCTGCCAATCTCAAATCAGCCTTAGAGTAATGCCAACCTTCCCTAAGAGTAATTTTTGACATACGCCCCCCCCCCCTCCCTTGCCCTTGAAATAAAACAAAATGTGATTGTACACAGAGCCATGATTTTTTTTTTCTTACTGATTTAGTTATTTTTTTCCTCTGTGCTCAGACTAAGATGTTGAATAACCTGTAGCTCTTCTACAGCTGTGTTCCCCAAATGTTATTGCTTTCTGCATCTTATTGGCTCAACTGAGGCACCATAAAGGTTTACTCATCAGAGTATACATAAAGGCTTATATTCTAGCTTACATATTAAGCACTGCCCTCCTTATATTTATCTTTTCGAGGCATTAGAGCTGAATATCATCACTATCGATTAGGTCTAAAACTTCTCACTAGGCTCCAGCTGGTCGTGTATATAAAAAAAAAAGGCAAAAGAAAACTATCTAACATTTAGATCTAGATTTATAATTATTTGCTTTAAATCACCCACTATATTTATAGTCTCGTGTCATGTCATAACAGGCTGTGATTATAAAATCTAGATCTACAATTACCCTAGATCTAGCTCCAGTTAGAGTTCTCATCGATCTCAAAACATGTAGGCCCTGGGGCTACTCGACTAGATTTAAATAATGTATCTTGACTCCCCGGGCCTCCCCCCACTCTCCCCCTTTCCCAGTAAAAAGCCGTATTAGGTTTTATCAGATGGAGATAAGAATGATCCTTCGTTGAAAACAACTACTAGGTCTGGTTGTGAAGATGGAGAGAACGAAATTTTTCGGACGAAAGTATGTGAAAGTAAAAAACTCGGTGGCACCGATAACTTGGATGGTACAACTGCAATACAAATCTTCATATTCGATTTAAAAAGTTAATAAAATAAGAAATACTCGATATCAATATATTATATCGTCCAGTTTTCTACTTTCGCACAGGTCGATAGTTGATACTGGATGACGAAAAAATAATGTACTCGTCATAGAATAAAATTTTCACTATTTCTTTTTCCGTAGAGATTTATTTCACATACGCTCAACCTTACAGGATCACATGAATGTTCAAAATTTACTAAATTCCATTCACTTATGGAAAATTCTCTTCTATTTATAAATTTATAACTAATACCTACAAAATTCTAGATTTAGTTAAAAATGGAGCTTAACTAGACCGAGATCAGTATTATGAACAGTTATCTAGGGTTAATTTAAATTTAGATCTAGATCTAAATCTCAAAGTAAGCCCAAGTAATTATGGATTCTAGAATCACGTCTTTAAAAGACCTGGAAAAGCGCTATTTATCTTGAAGATATTAAGTTAGATATATTCCACATGGAATTCTGTTGGTTGAATGAGATCAGGATGAAATGACAGTACATCGTCTGCACTTTACATTCATGTGCAATTTACATGGACACGCCCGACTCAGGAACTATCAATGAAAAATATGAGATTGAGAAGCTTGATCTAACTCCCGACAAATAATTCTTTATTCGCTTCTAATCTATGGTATCCGTTACATTGCTCGTTCACTATAGGCGGAAAGCGCTCCAGAAGAGAACTAACAAGTAAAGCAAAAAAAAAAAGGCAGCGTTGAAAGTGCAACACATTAGAAGTGGCACAAAGAGTGCTCCGCTATTGAACACTGCTCGCTCCACTAAACGCCAGACAATCGCATTTAATTCAATATCGATAACTTATTTAAACTTGAATACCATAAAAAGTGAAATATTGGAAAAAAAATTAGTGTTCGATAATACTGTATCGAACCACAAGGCAAAACGGTGAGAATTAAGAGGGCTAAATCGAGACCGTGACGTAAAGCCCTGATGGTCAAGCACGCTTGCAGTAATTTTGACGGAATCGCCCGTTGGCATAATAAATTACGGCAAAACTGTATTGTTGGCAGGTCTGGCTATTGTTTGTTTTTCCTCCATTTTCCGACCTCGATGGTCGATTTCCTACCATTTCTGACTCTTCCGACCTGACTATCGAATTTCCGACTTTTCCGACTTGCTGGTCACCCTGAAGAAGAGTCATTCAAGCCAAAATAATGACAGGTACACATGCTGGACACATTGTATTCATTCCACGCATTGCACTAACAACAACAAAAGACTGTCATCTCCTATTCACACCCACTAGGAGATAGTTTCTCATAAAACCGTCCTATGCCATGACTATAAACAAGTCACAGGGTCAAACTTTGACAAAAGTTGGAATTTATCTTCCATAGTCAGTTTTCACTCATGGTCAGTTGTATGTAGCTATGTGAAGCTATTATGGTTTACAATTTGCATTGGCACTGCCATCAGAGATGTGAAAATAATAGGAATACAATTCAAGGAAAAAAAAACCAGTCTGATTATTATCTGGAGAAGATTTACTTTTCAGAAAGATTGCTATATATTTGAATAAGGAATATAGTCTATAGGTCTTAAACAATTCATTAAGAAGGCTTGAATTACAGCAGTAAAGGTTTGAATATCAGCCTCATAGATTTAACTGGTGAAGTTTTGATAAATTGTTTCATCTTACCATATGATTGCAACCTCCATTTTTCTCAATACAGACATGGCACCTTGGGCACTAGAAGAAGCAAAAAAAAACCCATGCATATTTATAAAAATTACAAAGTGAAAGTATTTCAGCTTATTCTTCAACATAATTATGATCTGATCTTAAAGAGAATATTCTTATCTCTTTCAAACATAAACGCATACTCTGACTTTTCACACTCTGCTTTCTCCTCTTTTTTTTTCTACTATTTTTGCGGATTTAAAATTGAATAGCTGATGCCCCCTTTTAAATCAAACACTCTTGATGTGTAATATAAAAACTTATTATTTTGCATTGATTACTTGACTGAATCCATTATAAGACTCTTGGGCTATTTTTGGCTGAAAATTTTCTGGTTGATTTTGCAACATTTCTCGATGCCTCTATGCTAGTTTTTGAAGGCCATGCCTATTAAATAATCTTTATATGGCATGTTCAAGTCAAATTCCAAGAAGCTCACAATGGGTTTAGATAAAGATGTGTTGTCAATGCTCACATATACCAAGGTGGAGTGAAATAAAGGTGTAGGTTCGACTTTGATTCCCACTGTTGGATTATAAATCTAGATACTATATCGTTAACACTAATTTGTGACATACTGCCTTGTTGACTCACTTTAATATATTCATTTTTCTAGTCTTTAGACCAAACTTTGTTCAGGCCTTGTTCAATGTTATTGTGTGAAAGATCTAGACTGTTTTTATTACTTATAAGCCCTTAGAGAAAGGTACTGTGATTTTCATTATTTTAATTGTTAACAGCTTGCAGCAAATACTTATTACTGAAAATCTAGTGGTATTAGCAAAAAAATGTAATTGAAGAGATGTTGTGATTTAACTTACATCCTTAGTGTGGGCGCTGATATAGTTTGCTGTCTCAGAGTCATCCTCACATTTTGTCAACCATTTTTTTACAACAGCACAATCAGTAGGAGCATGGTAATTGAGACCACATTTAAAGCTGGAAATAAAACAGATATAAATTAAGGATACGATTGATTGCTCTTTTATCAGAGGTGCAAACCGATTATGAAAAAAAAAACCCTGAACTTTTCCAACCCCACAAAATGTCGACGCAAGAGACTAAGTGACTCAAAAACATGAGTATTCTCAAAATTATAATAGATACAATGAACCAAAAGCTAATAAAAGATATCAATGTACAAAAATAAACACAGAGAGACTATCATTAGGAGAAAAATAAATAAAACCTGATGAGCACTATTTTAATGAAATATTTTACTCACTGATTACCAATCCTAACCACATCTAGATATCTCTAAATTATAAAAGTGGGGAAAGAACTATAATCTTTCATTGATTACCAATCCTAACCACATCTAGATATCTCTAAATTATAATGGTGGGGAAAGAACTATAATCTCTCTTAACCAGTTATTCAAAAGAAAAAATTAAAAATAATTAAAAGAATCTTTATTGAATTTGATAAACATAAAGGGAGGAGAAATGGTTGTTTCTTTGAATGATATATAATGACACAAACTTTATGAAAGAAAAAATCTTGTGGAACCAGGTCCAGCACTTGAATCAGGTGGTGAATTTAAATAGTTTTTAATCATTGATAGATCCAACTTTCGTGTTCTTCATCTTCTTTGCCTGTGACAAGATCTAGGTCTATTCCTTTTTTTTTCTTTGAAAGAGGCCCTGAAAACTCTGTTTTATAATTTTTTTCCCTACTTATTTTTGTATGTGGGTCCCATATCCTAATTTCAGTAAGTTTTGGTTCCATGTGAACAGACATCTTTTTTCTTTCCTTGTCTAAGCAAACCTTCCCATGTCCACCATATATATACAATACAAAATTTCTACAAGCAGACTTTTGGACTCTGGTTGCTTTACTCACCAGAAAATGGCTCCACAAGCTTGGCACTCAACTTTTTTTGCTTTGCACTCTTTGGCTTTGATGATAACGGAGCAGTCAATTCCTGGACAGAATCGAAGCCTTGGATGCGACTGCAAGAGAAAAAGTGAAAGAACGCCTTGAGACAGATAACGAGGAGTTTTGCAGATACACAAATGTTCTTCAAGGCTGATAGAAAACAAAAATTAAATCATCATAAGTAAAGAGGACTAAAAATGCAGGAATTTTGGTCCAATAATGCTCCTATCTATTCTGAACTCATTAATTTTAAGAGTGTAGAAATTTCAAGGGAATATAAAGGTTGTGAAAAATCAGAACTGATTTTTTAAAAAATTTAGCAATTTGTTACTGCTAGAATCTTTTCCAAATTTCAAATCATACCTCCGTTTTTTTTTTAACAAGACAATATTTCATTCTCAAAAGGTTCTTTACTTGTGGGTAAAAGGAGGCTGGAGTATTATTTTCTAACTGCCCAAAACTATGTTCAAATGAAAAGCAAACTTATTTTTGACTCATCATTTTTGCAATTAGTGAACTATACTGCCCCCAAAAGGCAAACCGACGTATCTACAGACTTTGTGCCTTCGCAAAAAATGCAAAAAAAAAAAATTTGATGGCCAACATAAAAAAAATTAAGATAAGTTGATTTGACAAGTAAAAAAACTTAAAGTACCAATGAAGATAAGTCGCTCTGCCATTTACTCAAGTTGGATAATATTTTAAAAAGTCAGTTTATACAAACAAATTAGAAAACAGGTTTTTGTCAAGTACGTCAGTCTGCCATCGGGGGGCAGTATAGTGTGATATGATGCCACATTAAAGATATGGCAGTAAAAAAATCCTGATCATTAGATCCGAATATCAATGAAATTTTACCTTTATAAGATCGTTGAATGAAAACTTAGAATACTTGTCTCTCAGTTTGGGTTGAGTCAGAACTTCAAAAACAAAGTCTTCTGGTACAAGAATTGAGCATTCTTTGCCCATGCATTCGATACCTGAAATGCAATATTAGAGGGGATATGAAATTGATAGTCATTCTGAATTTTCTACACTTTAAGTATTTCTGTGGAATTGTATGGAAGGTCTATATTATTACATTGTTATAAATTTTGAACAGATAAAAAGATTTGCAGATTCACAAAAACCTCTACAAAGGTAAGAAAAGGAAATCATTTCATGATTGAACTAATCAGAGCACAATCACCAACAAAAATAAAAACCTGGAATTCCATGGGCATATTTAAGAGAATATTTTTTCCAAAAGAAACATTATTTCAATTAATGTTACAAGTAATTATTAAGACCTTAAGAAAAGCAAATGATGCACTTTCTCAAAAAGACTACATCCATATCTTGTTAAGCCTTACAGTGCCTTCCTAACCACCAAACATCTTCCATTGATTTAAATTGAAGGATTTTACATTTAACTAGATGTCAATGAAATACAGCTTTCATAATTGGAGATTTTCATCACCTTTCGTTTCTATTTAAAAGGTGTCACTCATCTACAATTGCTGATAACTATAACTGGATAAGATTATTACATTCCCATTCCTCAAACTTTTATACATGCACCATGGGCATGTTTAGAATTCATACTGAATTCACACTTTTCCCCCCACTGCTTTAAAAGATAAATTCTTTAGCTAAAACTTCAAAGTATGGATAAAAAGATTGTTACCTCTAATATTTGTAAACACACACTAACACAGAAAAAACCGCACTTCATTGTCAATTTTGTTGGCCTTTAATCACAAACAGTGAGTGATCATCAAATGAGAGTTCTTTTTAAATTTCTTTCATCTCTTTTTAAGTCCACTTACATCTACCTTGTTTAATCAAAATCTTCAACCTATTTTTTATGAGTCCTAATTTGTATTTTTCTATATAATTTAACTATTGGTAAAAGTAAGCCCCTGTTCTCAAGAAGTTTTACTCATTGACTATTTGACTTTGAGCATTTCCTTTATTTTTTAACTTTTAAAATAAAAAAAAAATGAATTTCATAAAAATTATTACCTGTTGTGACACCATCTTGAATTTGAGTTTGAAAATGCATGTCCCAACATTCTCTACAGAACATGTGTCCACACGCAAGGCTGAGGAATGAATCTGAGGTAAAATCCCTGCAGCACACAGAGCAAGTTGGTCTTGCACCAACAAGCTTGTCCTGATTTGCAGATTTGAAAAGAAGGAAATGTTTAGGTACCATAGAAAACATGTTGAATATTCATGTCTACAAAAGATTTAAATATGTAACCAAAAATCAGATATCTCAATTACTGTAGGAATTTTTATTATTAATTAAATGGGGGGGGGGTACCTGATACAGCATTATTTGAAAATTATTTGAATAAAATACTATCTTTTTTGAATCAAGGAATGATATGACATATTGCATCAATGACATGTTATATAACCCATGGCTGTTGTGCCCTTAAAATGAAAATTGTGAGTGGGAAGTTTGTGATTGAGTAGATCATAACTGACAATTTTTATATAAATCAGGAAAGATAAACTTAACGAAAAAGAAGCATCTTCACTTATTAGAGATAAATATTCACTTGTAGAGATTAAGTTGGGAACGAAAGTTTAATATAAGATTTCAACTGAGGATTCCTATTTGCTATAAATTGAAAACAGCATTGAATAAAAAATACAAACATGTTTCCTTCGGCTTGCCAGGTGACTTTCGATTAAAAATCCTTGTGGGTCACGCTGGTAACTAGAGAGAAGAATCAACAAATATATTGATTGATAATCTATGAAAATAATACATCAGAAATAAATTGCATGGCACTTTGTAAGGCTGGAAAGTAAAATGAATAATTATGTAAAACATTTTTAAAATTCATTTATCCTGAGACTGATTTCTTCTTTGAAAAGAAAACAAAGGGCAGAAAAGAATGAATTTTGATGATCTTTAGATCATGGAAACCAAAATTTTAAAAATGATACTCGACACCCACGAAAGCATTTGCTGTACAAAGAAGATTCAACTTCCATGTGAGTATGAGTCATCATTTTACAGACAAACTGGTTAATTTATCTTGAGATATTCACATTATCTTGATTTTAAATCCATTGCTGCTAAACATTTTCAATTTAATTTTATATGAAATTCTTCATTGTAAAATATCATTAGGAGCAGATTTAGGTCACACTTACAAAAGTTTCAACCGCATAATTACAACTTTGCATATTGTGACCAATAGTCATATGATAAATATCAAAATTGTTTGCTGCCTCCACCTACAACAACCTACAGCAACAGACTATACTGGGTCCTTGCAAGTGCAATAAGACAATTTCTTGATATCTCAATAAAACTGCCTACACACTTTTCAGCTTGTTGTCTGGGACTTTCCTGGCTGAGCCTAGTGATGGGTAACAGTCTTTTCACATAACTCTTTCGGTTTGTGAATGGCTCTCTGATTAATTCATGAACATTGCTGACAGACACAAAATTGTCTTAGAAATTACCACATCAATTCAGGCACTCTCTTTAACTTCACATCATGAATTCAACCCTCAAACCAATCTGAAACAACTCACTTTTCAATGATTTCTTCTTTGTTCCAATTGTGACCAAATAGCAACATCTTTGCTGTGGAGGGATTGACCTGAAAAGAATGAAGAGAAAAACTCTTTTCAGCAATCAATTGAATTTTTTTTTTAATCAGCAGATACTTGAATGGAATGTAAATAAAAAAAAAGTAAATGATTACATTTAATTTGTTCAGTCCTAAAGTCATATTTACAGACATCTTGTTAACATTACTTTAATAAGTTTGATCCATAACTGATTATTTTTTTCCTATTGAAGCAGGAAAGAAAAAAAATGAATATATAGATTATAGGGTAGCAAATCATTTACAAAAATGATTTTTTATTTATCCACAAAAAATATTCAATGATTTTTTCCTTTTGCTATACTTGAATAATTGCCTAAAGTAAATAGAATTTTCAATAAAATATAATAAAGTGAAAAGTCAACATTTTTTTCTAAGCTCTTGCAAATGCAGGCAAAAAATTTAGTCCAATTCATGACACACAAACAGTATTAACGGTTAAATCAAAGTTACAGTCACTACAAAGTCCTCTAAGACTAATATTTCCATACCATAAAGAATGATGGGACCATAGGCTGATTCACAATGTGTTACCCTCCACATTTAAGATCAATGAAAATACCTGTACCCTTTTATTCAATGGAGATCACCCATTTAAAGGGAATGAATGGGCTGCAAAAGCTGCATGTAAAAACATTTTTTAACATTGCATGGGTCATTTGTGAAGATGAAATTACTTTGGTTTTGCCATGTTTGAAGGTAAATATTACCTTGAGAACAAATTTTATGAGATCTAATTTATAGAAGACCAATAAGATGTATGCTTATAAATAAATCACCTTGAGTTTTGTGCACAAAGTTTCAATCTCCTCATTCAACATCCCTTCTGCGTCAATCAATTGTAAGGGTTCGTACTCAAAATACTCTGGATCATCAGCCTTGCTGGGACAGTCAAGATCCAGGTCATCTGTGTTGTCCATATAGTAGTCATTGTCCTCCTCAAGGTCTTCTGAGGAGTTGCCATCACTGCCCATGGATGATGCCTCAGACATGTGACTCATCTGTCTGTTTATGTCCCCTGACATGACTAGTATGAGGACCTTTCAATGCATTCAGACAATTGCAACTTCAAATTTGCCACTTAATTCTGTTATCCTCTGTTCATAGAACAGATTTAATTGTTTGGGAATATGTGTATACCTGAAAAATACACAAAGCAAAAAATTTATAAGCTGGGTGGAATCATTCTGTGCAAAAATGAAGGTAGGTAATAAAGTATTGACAAGAAAAACCTGAAGCATACATTTTACAAAATTCTTTTCAGTTTTCACCTCAGTCATCAAATTATTTAAAGATTGTAATTCGAAAGAAGCTTGCCTGGTGTACAAGGCAAAAGAAGACAAAAAGTGTCAACACATGCAACAATTTGAATGGATTACATTATATCTTATCCTAATTTGATTTTGCTTTGTAAGAGGAAAGAAGTGACTAATGCAATCATTAGAATAATATGAAGAACCCCACAACCTAAACCTGGTTTAAAACAGCTTTAACCATGAAAAAACATGAACATACTCACAGACTGGATTGTTTTAATGGCCTTGATCAAACAACTCTTTGGAAAATTTTAAGATATATATCAATGAGTACCTTTATTTACACATAAACACCATGCAATATTGAGCTGACAGCACTAGTGAGAGCCACATTACAAATAAGCAGTTTTGAAAAGAATGTCTTTTGCAACTGGTTCTGTGGTGAAGGAAGAAAATTAGATGCCCTGAAAAAAGCACCAGATCTGGACACATTTTCCCATCATAATCAAAATTCACTGAGATGTTTTGATCAATGGATAAGGACCAGTTGTCCTTATAGTAGTCAGATAAAAAAAACTTCAGACATTAAAGCAAGAATAGGAAAGGAATCTTGAATCTTGAATAACACATGACTAAATTAATGTTAAGGAAAAAGGTTAACAAGTCTTAAATTCTACTCAGACAGAGAATAATTTGTTACGGGACAGCAAAGTGCATAGGAACAGACTGACAAATTTAAAAAAAACATGAAGTGTGCATGATGATTATATGTTCACAAGGCATATTTTATCAACAAATTATGGTCAAACACTTCATGAAATGTAAAAAGAAAAAAAAAATGAAACAGACGAAATCAGAAAAAAAAAGATAATTTTGGTTTCAATTGTAACCAGACACTAAAAAATGTTTTCAAGTTTATTTGTTGTAAAAATGGGAAGAAAAAGAAAATTGGAGATTAAAAACATATGTTAAAACTGCTTTTAAATATCTTCAGTTCACTTTGAATGGGGAGAAAGGCAAGAGGTAAAGAAAGAATGAAAAAGAATTTGTAACAGGACATAAATGAAGAGTGGAAGTCGCAGCAGATTTGATGATAAATGATTAGATTTATTTAAGAATTTGAAATATTTCAGAGGTAAATAAAATAAAATTTTTCAAAATGTGTGAAAAGGAAAATCCAAAAAGAAATCTGTTTTCAACTAGAGGGGATTAATGCAATAGATTTATTTTCATAAATATCCATAAAAATGACATCTAGAGCCTGAATAACTGAGTTGGTAATAACATGCGTCATTCAGTCTGAAGTTATCTTCAAAATAGTGGTGCTGGCCTATCAGAATGCAGGAATAGTGCAAGCTTATCAGCTGAAGATTGTTTTGAAATATACATACAAGAAAAAAGCTTAATTAATTGCATGGTTTCCTTTAAAAAATTAAAAGATAATTTTGCCTTTGCTAAATCAGTTTTTATTGTTCTTTGCTTGTTTTCCGATTTTGATCAACTGAAACGTTGAATCAATGGAATCAGCTTGAAGTCAACACCTCACTGCGGTCCCGTTTTATTCTTTCTTTCTTTAAGTAACTGATTTTCTGTTAAAGTTAACGGCTTGGGGACATTTTTGCTTTAAATCAACACCTCACACACGATGGGTTGGGAAAAGGTGAAACTCATAAAAGGGGGAGTGCATAGGGCGGGATATAGCTCTTTGTAAACCCAATATTGTCAGTAAATCGCTGTGTATTGATAGCATGCTTTACAAGTCCTAGTTAAATTAGTGTGGTCTTGCGCAGTTGTGATAGTAATAAAGAAAGGTGCGTAGGCATGGGCGGGATGGAGGCTGTGTCTGTCTAGATCTAGACCTAACTTATCGTGGGCTTGCATCATTTGTTACAAACAGTGCGACCTTTTCAGACCTTCTAATTATATTAACAATTTTTTTTTTGTGAAATGAAAGTAAGCTTAATGATGGTCCCAAGCCCACATTAAAAAGGGTAAAGTTGAAATAAAACTATAGCAAGAATTGTAGATGTGTATGTACACTTATTTTGTGTGCAACTTGCTTAAATAAACCTCTTTTCAAACTTGTGTGGTTTTCTCTTTACCTAGATGACTTGTATAAATTCACCATACTATAGCTATAAGTAACGAAACGGAGGCACTGCGAAGGGAGACCACTATCATAAGTAACGAAAGGGAGACAAACTGTTTTTATAACATGAATTTTTTAGCTTGTTTCCTGGAAATGGATACAGTCACATTTTTTTGGTACCGTGGTGTTGACCTTACGCAGATTCCACTATAATTCTTAAGGGTTAGAAAGTTTATTTTTGTTTATTTGAAACCTCAATTTTCAAAAGACAATATAATCTAAATACAATCATTAATGTGCATACAATTTGAATTAATTTTTCAGTTTTTCTTCATGTAATCTAAATTATAAAGGGCAATTCAATTTCTTTCTCCACTATCTCCTCTAAGAAAGACTACTCAGAGTACAGTGATGAAGTTAACTGAATTTTAATCTGTCAAGATCAGTATCCCATGAGGTATAAAAAAAAAGTAAAGAAAAGTTATGGATTTAAGCTAAAAATGCTCTTGAAAGTTCATTTTATTTTGTATTTTAATTAATTCACAAAATTTTGTTTTGCCGAATTTGTTATGGTGAACCACATAACCTTTAAAAGACTGTTTACAAATATGTGTTGATAAAAAAATTTATATTTTTAAAATATAAATATATATTAAAAAAAAAACATTTTTTACTTTAATGGAGAGAAAAACATTTTTAGATTTTAAAAATTAAAGGAAACATAGAAACATAAGTTAAACCATTTTAGTAACTTGTCATCCTAAACTTATTTCGAATGACTTATACAGATTTTGACTAGATCTAGAATAATAATTTTAAGTTTTAGCAATCCAGGGTAACCCAATAAATGTTTAAAAATCCTGGGCCTAAAATTTTTTTTCCTTGTGATAGAGTACTTTTTCACCAATTAGGTCGAGCAATACTTTGTATCTGTTATGACTCATCAGCCTAGAACCACATTATGGTCTCAGGAGAGAAATAAACTGAAAAGAGGGCCGCTTAAAAGATGGCATCCGAATTTTAGCTTATTTTTTTTTTTACTTGAGATCCCTCCTTCAATTAAAGAATGTCTTCATGACAGCGTGAAAAGAATTCCAATGTCTCAAGGCTCTATATATTTTAAAACTGCACTATGTGTGGCTCTGGAGGAGATGTTTAATGTTAGTGTTGTAAAGATTGCTTTTTTTAAATGTCCTATGGCTCTGGAGAATATGACTCATTTTTGTGAAGTTTGCATTTCTTCAGTGAAGTTTTCCTCCCGTCCTGTTCATTTGAACAGGCAATCATGCTTGTATATAATATGCACAGGTTGATTCCCATAGTTCCTTGCAATACCTACAGCTGAATCAGTTGAGTCAGTTTTTATTGCTTTTTGCTTGTTTATCACTTTTAATCAACAGAACTGCATATGAGTTTTATCACTAGTTCTTAAGAGTAAGATACTTTATTTTTGGTTATTTGAATCCTCAATTTTCAAAAGACAATATTATCTAAATGTTATATTTGGTGTGAATTTTGCGATTTGAATTAATTTGTGATTGTTTTTCTGCTTTAAAATCTAACACATAATAATTAAAAGTCGGTTTTTAGAGTTCCTTACAATAACAAAATATGAAAATATTTCATGCCCTGATAACAATTAACAATTAAGTCTAAAACTTAATGATAACGTCATTTTCAGTTATATATCTTATAGTTTGAAGGCTTGTTTTTTTTTTAAATAAAGAGTAACTTGGCCTTTATACTAATAATTTGATTAATAGACCTACTGACTGTATTGATCTATCGACTACCTCATTCTTTGTAGGTGCGTACTTTTTAGGTAGTGGTTTGACTAGATCTATACGTACAATGCTTTATTTAGCTGCATAATGTTTGTATTCAAGCCTAAGAACTTAGTTTTGTTTTTTGAACATAGTTCACACTGTGAGACAAGTATCTTTGATCGTTTGCGGTTTAGATTCTTCTGGAACCTTCCATTTAGTCCAAGCCTGATGATGATTTCGTCAATCCTTGTTTACCTTTGTTCTGATTGGTTGCTATTTATAGCACATTAATCATTATGTGAACCAAAAATGTTCTCGTATGATTAATATAATTTCTTTTCTGGATGATTCGATGAGATTTAGTATACATAAGAGTTGAAACTGTGTCAAGTCAGTCAATTTTTTGTGAGCAGCGAGTCATTGCACAGTGATTATAGAGTCAACCTCTTGTGTTGGATTAAACAGTTTGCAATTCTTACTAGCAGACTTCAGACTTATCTCCTACAAATGAGTTGAGTGACTGGCTGTGTATATTTTCATACCCCTTGCCAAACAAAGACAAACAGATTACCCAAAAAATCTGTTACACACACACTAATTTAAAGCAAAATTTGATTGTACATAGAGCCATGATTGTGGCATTTTTTCCTTATTGATTTAGATCTAGCTCATTTTTTCTGTGCTCAGACAAAGGTTGAATGATGTATAGCCCATATATAGCTGAGTCCCTCATATGCAGACCTGCCACTCTCCTGGGAAAGAAAATCTGAATGATTCTATCAAAAAAACTGAATAACTTTATTTTGCTTTCTATAGCATACATTACAACAAGTTAGCTCTGACTGACTGGACTCTGATAAAAACTAGTTTTCTTAGCTTGTAATTCTTCACAGGTGAAAAATTCTAAAAAATCTAAAGATCTTTTTTCCATACCTCTTTCAGTTTAAATCAAACACTCTATGCCTTACAATACTATTAGCTATTTAAGTGACTCAATAAATTGTGTGGCATCGGAATTATGCAGCATTTAGTGAATTCACAGAGAACAGAGCTGTCAACCTAGCTCCAGTGGGAAGTGTACATGACTTTAAAAGGCTTATTTTTATATGAAAAGGAGTAATTGTAATCCTTACTGATAGGATTAAAAAATGACACATTTAATGCTCTTTTCTGATTTTAGATAATTTTTCTACATAGTATATAGGCCTTTCTCACACTCGGAAAATTAAATATCTTATGAATTTTGCTGGATCCAACTGTTGAAAACTTACCAAGATATTTCATGTGGAGCAAATTGACAATTTGCAGTAAAGTTGTAATATTTTATTTTATAAAATAATCCATTCTATTGTTCCATCACTTCATTGAGAAACAGGTCAATATAAGTACAAAAATTACACTAGTTAAGCATGATTTAGATGTAACTTACTAATCTAGATCTAAATTCTACATTAGATAAATGATCAAAATCATAGATCTTGTGCAGATTGTAAAGTTTGCATCCGGGTAAAGCTTCTTCGCCCTATTTTCATTTCTAGAAGTGACTTTTCACAGACCTTCAATTACTGAGCCTGTGTCATTTCATCTTCATTTACTCCGGTTCCATTTAGGATTTCTCAGTCGATCTTGATAACTGACAAGATTTAGATAAAAAAAAAAGCGCTGCCCTTTAATAGAAATTAATCTTAGAAAATAAAATAAGAATAATCCTTTGCGGCAAATAACGGCGAAGTCTGGATGTGAAGATAGAGAGACAGTAGCACAGACAAAAAAACAATTAAGTGAACAACTCAGCAGAATCAATATTCGGGGTGGTTACAACTAAAATATTATTTTCAATTTCGATACCTCATTTTAAAATATATAATGAAAAATAGTATCAATATAACTATTTTTTTTATATTTATTCTTTGTGCAGGCTGTCTGTCGAATTTGTAGGTCTAATTAAAAAAAACAAGAACAAAACTGAAAAAGGTTTTTAATCGTGGAGTTGAAAACTTTGCTCTGAAAAAATCGGAATATTTCCTATATATTCGGAAAATCGGAAACGGACCAAATTTCCATAAAAAATCAAAATGATTCCCATTAAATCAGTATGAATGGCAGGTCTGCATATGTTACTGCTTTCAGTGTTTCACTGACTCAACTGAGGCACCATGAAGGTTTTTACATAAATGCCTATATATTCTTGATTACATATTGAGCATTGCGCTCCTTGTCTTTATCTTTTCTTAGGACATTTGGGCTGAAAAGATTTTGATCTATTGATCAATATCAATTAGGTCTACAACTTCTCACTAGGCTCCACCTGGCTGCGTAAAAAGAAATTTAGGAACAATCTAACAAATCCACCATTTTAATTTAAGCAAAAACTGTAACGTAAAAAGGTAACCAGAACTTTCACTTCCCAATTTCATTTATAACTAGATCTAGATCTAGATGTCCTTAGCATATCAAATTAACTTAGAAAAACAAATGAGAATACAACACAATAGAATAGTGTCTAGATCTATATTGAATTTAAATGATAATTTGTCTTAGAACCTAGCTCTATAGACCTATCGAGAAATAGTCTAGACTCTAGATCTAGATTCTAGACTAGAATCATATGACTTCGATATGATCTAAATTAGATTTTTTTTTATCTAGATCTAGATCTAATCTAAACTTGAATATGATTCAGACCTTGTCTAGATTCTAATATCTGTAGGATAATACTAGAGATCTAGCTCTAGATTTAGGTCTATTATTCAGCTATTTTTAGGATTCAATTATCTAGATCTCTAGATCTAGATCTAGATCTAGATCTACATCTACATCTACATCAACGGTAAAAAAATTATGACCAGAAGAAATCGTCTTGCAGATTTCGATATCAATGTATATTTTTTATAAATAGCAGGTCTAGATCGAGGTGGAGGATACTAATGTCTCACCTATTGGCGAAACTAAATGAATTCTTGCTCACCCACTCGATACTAAAAAATTCTTGCCATTTCGGAGACTGCAGTATCAACAAAGACGAAGTATAGTCCGGATATGACGTAAAGGATTCCCCATTCTAAAAATAAGGCACACTCGGTCAACCTTTCCTGAAGTGGTTCACTATTTTTATTTTCTTCCCTCAAACGAATGAGAGGTGAACTTTACACCATAAGAGATCTAGCTTATTTTTCTGCACAAAAAATTATCACCAATTTTCTGTTTCCACAGTGTACATAACCAAGAATAAATGTATCGTTGAAAACAATTATTTTGTGTGATCGACCAGTAACGAGTGAAAGCGTGAAACAGTTCTCTTTGCTTGCAATAATGTCAGTAACTTAGTCAATCACAACATTTCACATACCACGTCCAAAGAAGGTGAATATTGTGATAGTGCAACTCACGCAAATTTAGCGAGACTATTTTGAAATTACAGCCATCTGTTTAATTGTCCGATTATTGCGGATCTGCCCTACATGTCTCTCTGAGTTTCACAGCGCTGCCTTATCAAAACATTTCACTTACTCATGGAGGTATGAATAACTAACAGGAGACCGAAACTCCCTCTATGCCCAATGTATGTAACAAGTGAAGCCAACTAGAACAGCCAATATGGCGCTGGTTCTAGGGCAGCCAAACCGATTGTTCAGTCGCTGTGCGTGCGAGATTATGAGTGACGCATTTCCCTGCATTTTTAGAGCTGCACAAACTGAGCCCCCTGTTACTACGTGCACTTTGTGAACATTATTTATTCTAACATAGCTAAATCAAGGCCTGTATTCAATGAGATTTAAATCTAGGCATCAGTCGATAAAATATTATAATTAAATAAGGATTAAAAAAAAAAAAAAACGGAAGAAAAAAAAATGCGCGGAAATTTATAAGAGGAGAATTTAGTAGGTTTATATAGATAGGCTGAAATTCTATATTTCAAACTTGGTTAAGATTCGCTGAGATCGGATTATTTAAATTTAAAACTTGTGGTTACAAAAAAGACAATTTGAAAATCTCTTTATTATTATTATTATTATTATTATTATTATTATTATTATTATTATTATTATTATTATTATTATTATTATTATTATTATTATTATTATTATTATTATAACTACTATTATTATTATTATTATTATTATTATTATTATTATTATTATTATTATTATTATTATTATTATTATTATTATTATTATTATTATTATTATTATTATTATTATTATTATTATTATTATTATTGTTGTTGTTGTTGTTGTTTTTGTGATACCACTATTTTTCTCCTCCTCCTCATCCTACTACTACTACTACTACTACTACTACTACTACTACTACTACTACTACTACTACTACTACTGCTACTACTGCTACTACTACTACTACTACTACTACTACTACTACTACTACTACTACTACTACTACTACTACTACTACTACTACTACTGCTACTACTACTACTACTACTTCTACTGCTACTGCTACTACTTCATTTGCTACTACTACTACTACTACTACTACTACTACTACTACTACTACTACTGCTGCTGCCGCTACTGACACGACCACGATCACCACCACGACCACCACTACTACTACTACTACTACTACTACTACTACTACTACTACTACTACTACTACTACTACTACTACTACTACTACTACTACTACTACTACAATTCTGATAATAATAATGATAATAATAATAATAATAATAATAATAATAATAATAATAATAATAATAATAATAATAATAATAATAATAAAAATAATAATAATGATAATAATAATAATAATAATAATAATGATGATAATAATAATAATAATAATAATAATAATAATAATAATAATAATAATAATAATAATAATAATAATAATAATAATAATAATAATAATAATAATAATAATAATTTATTTTTTATTTTGCATTTTTTTTAAAGGACCAAAAAAAAAAAGTTAATTTATACTTTATTCTACACTTCATTCAACCGAAAAAAAAAAGAAGTTAAAGATTGTGAAATAAAGCGAAGCCGAACTGATGCTGTGAACGCATTAGAAAGTGTGCACAATCGACTCGCCTAGCTGCCCTAGATATATGTCGGCGAGGCTCCCTTGCCTCGTCTCACCAATGTTACGTGATGCGCACTCCTAGATTATTTTATACTCCAATTGGCTTACCAGATTCCTCTTTTTTTTTTTTTTTTTCTTTCTTTTTTTTTTTTTTAATTCTGATTATAAATTTTTTTCCGCTAGCCTTTTGTAACGTAGAAATGGTGCGGAGATTTTCAAATAATGTAAGACATAACATTTTATCTTTGGGAGCGCCTAGTGGGCTATCCCTAAATTAAGGTTTGTGACGCTTAGTTTTTTTTCTTTGTTAAGCCAGTATCTAATAAAGTTTTACAGCTTACATTGTCCTCTTCACTCAGTTTTCCCCTTTCCCACAGTTCCCTCAATGGAATGAAAGGTGACAACCCACACGTGTATAACAACAACAACAACAACAACAACAACACGAACAAAAAAAAATCATGTTTGTAGATGTGTAGCTGGATGGATCTGTTAGATCTTTGCTCTCTCTCTCTCTCTCTCTCTCTCTCTCTCTCTCTCTCTCTCTCTCTCTCTCTCTCTCTCTCTCTCTCTCTCTCTCCTAGCATAGACCACACGTTCTTCTACCTCGGTGTGTTTCTACTTCGCAAAAATTCTTATTTACTGATATGATCAGGTC
>JAWDGP010001827.1:0-160000 GCA_033675545.1 Elysia crispata
GCAACAAATATATAGCAAATAGTAGATATGCTAGGTGAAATATTTATTCTTGTAGTCGTGAGGGAAGTGGAAGGGATGTAAGTTGTGAATATAACAATATAGTAACTATAGTTGAAGCAAGAGCGGTGCTAGAACACCCAATGTCATGATTTATCCCTCCTATTGTTAACTTCTTTTAGATGTGTTTTTTTTTTTAAGCATCACTGCAAAAGTATGCAGTTGCAAAAAAAACCTGTGATTTTTTTTAGGTTTCGTCCGATATCTTTATTCACATGTCATAAGATTAACCATAACTGCAGTATTTATTACGGGAACAGCCAAGCATAGAGTTTTGCTTAATGAGGCTCCTAATGCAACAAACTTTTTATCTCACCCCTAAATATTTCCACAAATAAAGGTTCATCATAAATTAATTTTTGTGAAGTTGTAAAGCTAATTTCAAATAAATCTAGATAAGTATAATTTATCATACTTGTTTACAAGTCTCCATCATGTTATTTTTTTTTTTTTGGAAGTTTGTAAGTAAATGAAATGTTTATATTCTATATAGATTTTGAAAAGTAGAATCGAATATAGATAACAACTTTTAATGGGTTTGAGCGGTTTGAAGTGCAGAACAGTGGAGGCTTGCACTCACTAAAGAAAAACAAAATACAAAGGCTTGATGAACCTATGATCTTAAGAGTGAGTGAAATTTCTATATGTGGCAACGGAACATCAAAGTCTCTAAAAATGCTAGCCGAGACAACTGAAAATAGCTTGCAATGAATTTGGAGATGAGAGAATGAGTGTTCATTTCAAACAGGAACAAAATTGCTCTAATCATCATAACCTCAGTCACGTAAAGTTGTTAGAGCCCTGGTAATGATTAGAATCTCATTAATTGGCGTTTGAATCCCAAACAATGCAAAAAAATAGGTAGCAGGTTACTGGGTAGGCATGTAGAATGCTAATTCTAAATAGCAGCTCTCTGATGAGTACATATTGCAGAATAATATGGATGGGTTCTACCTTATCAAAAGCGATTAAGATTCACAAATTATATACACATATAAGCCTAAAATGTATTTCAGCAGTGTCCATGAGGTAGTACAGTCTGTGATTGAAAAACTTGCAGTTCAAATGCATGAAGTTGGAACAAATAATAAATTTCATGAGGAAATTCCTTTACTTGCCCCCAAACATACGCCCAGACATACGCTAACAAAATACTTTGAAAAATAAGTGCACTTGCAATAAAAAGCTTGTTGGTAAAAATCCCTTTATTAAAATCACAAGATTAATGTTCGAGTTGGCTGTCAAATATAATATCAGTTAATGTTGAGGCAACCAGTAATATCAACAAATGAAGTAGCAAAATAAGGTTTAAGTTTTCCTTGGACATCTTAAAGATCTCTAAAATCGACTTATGAATTTGTTATCATAAGGCGAATACCAGCTCATTAAAGATTGTCACAGGCACTATACAGCAATCAGTTTGGTAATTATTTCAATCTTTCATAAAATTCTGCTAGAAACCAATGAAGTATAAAAATACATGTGTAATTATTTTAAACATCATAATTATAATTATGACCCTAGGCTTAATTTATCCAAGCCTGATATGCTGTAATACAAAAACTAAATCCAGCTATGAATGAATCACATTTAAATCACAAATCTAAATAAACAAAAATGGACAAATTCCTAATTAACGCAGGAAGAGAAATTCTAAAATAATGAGATATGAATAAGTTATGTTCTTATCAAAGTAACAGAATTGACCAACACATATCAATTCATTAAACTTGATTCCAACCTGAGTATAAAATATTGCTAACCTTATAGCATCAAAATTGACATCGGAATGACTTCCAGTAGGATCACTGATTTTTTAGAGCTCAAAATATGAATGATTTTCTTGATTACAAGGCATCATTTTCAGATTAGCGCTTTTGCACTTGTACCCAGATGGTTATTCCTTTCCTTGGACTAAAAACTGTTGAATGTTTGAGGCGGTTGATGGACTTTCCTATGATTGTAAAATCAAAGAACAGACTTTGTGCCAATTGGAGAGAAATGTATTTTTTTACTCAACTCAAATTTCTTTTTATCACAAAGCCATCCACAACAGCCCTTTAATATAGCATGAAATAAATGATTGAAATAGCATTCAGATTGCAAAACAAAATAGGTATTTTAAGATGAAAAATGAGAACTAATATTTAAAAAAAAGTTGTTTTTTTTTCCAAATTGAAAAACTACACATTTCAGAGGTATGCCTCTTTGATTTAAGTATATTAAATCTAGACCACTGCATTTGCCCTGGGTTTCAACAAAATCACAAAAATTATAGCCCTAATTTTCTGAAACCTTGATTTTTAGTACCCTTGAAACAGAAAGCTCTGGTTTCAACTGAAACACACACAACAAAAAGAGAAAAATCTCCTCATTTTGCTTTCACTATTCAAGGAACAAGACTCACACAAGATGCCCTCATTCCACTCCAATCAATCACAAAAAAAAAGTTATGATCAATGATTCTGAATACCATAAATTTCTCTACTATCCCATGCATATTCACAATTATCACCAATTGAACTAGAACTAAGTATGTAGAACCAAATATAGCTTAGATTTCTACAATAAATTCATGTAAGTACCCACAATTGCATCACCAATTCTAAATAGTAATAATAAAAATGCATTCTTGAAAAAAAACCATTAAGACCAACTGAGTCTCAATCATTCCCACTTTGAATCTCAACACTTCATCTTTCCTCCCCCAAGAAGAGGCTCAATAGCACAGGAACTTTAATCTCATTTAAGCGAATGAAAGTTGCCTTTGTGCAGCAGAGGAGGCAAGCTGCAATGTAACCTTGCAACCTTTGGAGTCAGACTGAGATCATTGTGGACTGCTCTTCAGACAGTCACGACTCTCATGAGGAAGTCACAGGAGATTGGGCGCCCCAATACATGCAGTAGGAAAGTTTCATATTTCAACTAGAGTAACCGTATGATCAAAACTTGATTCTACATGCGAAAAAACACTGCTGTGGTGCAAGTGATTCATAAAATCAATTAGTAAAATGTTTCATAAAAAAAGCACTTTCAACATTTTATAACTGGGATTAGCAGATTCAATAACAGTCAATTTCTCAGAAGAAATATTCAAAAACAGAAGGAAACAAAGAATTATCTTGAATTTGTCTATTTAAACTACAAAGAAAAGTTTCATCCACAAATTCCATAAATGTAGACGGATTCATTTAAAAACTTACTGATTTTTAGCTGCTCCAGGTAAAATACTTCATTTAATATTGACTATTAACTGCAGGCTTTCTTTTCATTTTTTCACCTATGATTTAATACAATCAAAGGAGTCGGATCACAAACCAACTCTTTCTATCATAATTCTTTAGTTGTATGTAAGGCAAAAAATAAACATTAAATTTATTTTCTCTCCCAATGCCTTCCTTACCTCACTTGGATAGAACAGACATAGCTTTTCTTGGAGAACACCTACAAGTTGAAGTGTAACTATATAAAATTAAAATTCTAAGAAAATAAAAAAGAACAAATATTTTGAAAGCATCACATAAGTATCTGTTATTCATTCATTCAATTTTTGCTACAGACTTGATGATAAGAATAAATGAGTTGGCTTCATAAGCTTGAATAAAAAAAAAAGGGCATTCAAAGGTATTTCACACATCACGTTAAATGAAACAGTGATGAAATAGCCTTGGTCTGGGCAATAAATTAAAACAAAAGATAGAACTTGAACCAAACTGTACTTTGTCCATCAAATTTTACATCTGGAGGTGAAAAACATTTGGCTTCAGTTTCACATGATAGGTTTTGCATTTTTTATTATGACAGTCTATGAGATAAAATTGAGTTCATGAGCTTACATTGTCTGCTTACTAGGGGTATATTGGTATAAAGTATTATTACTGATGATAATTGAGAAGGAAATTACAAATCTTGATTAAAGATAATTTGTGTTTTACAGGTAGAAACAGTAGAGTATCACGGCTGGATTCAAGAAAAGAGTAGTGAGTACTAATCAAATCACATAAGGCTAAATAAAAGCCAGGCTGACTTAACTCAAAAGAGGTGGTTTGCATACAAGCAAAACAAAAAGGCATTTGAGGATTGTTTAGATTTGGCTAATGCAAACATTAAAAAGATCCTACAGCCTGTCAATTTCCCCTATTCAATAAGAAAATGCAGGTCTCTAATTTAAATCAAGGGGGAAAAAAAGTATCACATGATCAAATCACATAAGTCTAAATAAAAGCTAGACTGACTTAACTCAAAAGAGGTGGTTTGCATACAAGCAAAACAAAAAGGCGTTTGAGGATTGTTTAGATTTGGCTAATACAAACATTAAAATGATGCTACAACATGTCAATTTCCCCTATTCAAGAAGAAAATGCAAGGCTCTAATTTAAATGAAGGGGGGAAAAGAGTATCACATGATCTTTGCAATAAAAAGTGAAAATATGCCTATGTATATATTCTAAATACATTACATATAAAAGCAGTCATGTAATAAAATGGATTTCCTTGATCAAAAAACACTGCTTGGGGAAAAAGAGTTCAATAACATCTGGAAGTACACTTCTTTATATTTCAGGTATAATGCTTCCTAAACCACTCAAAATTTCCAAAAACAAAAAGTGCAGATTGCATCTTGTTCTTTTAAAATCTAAAACTAAGTGTAGATTAAAGACTAGGTATTATATAGGTTCAGCAATACATAAGCTAGATCAGAATTGATTTAGATCTTGTTAAGATGGAGAAATGGTAGGATAGTAACATATCAAAAATGTCTATTTTGGGTAATCCATTTTGATAAATTTGTATTAAAACTTTGGATCTGTTGAGAAACAATCTTAAGAGTTCTACATACTAATAAACAATATACTGTTTATGACAAGTGCCTTCGTCTTTTAAAAAAAAAAAACCACCGTAATTGAAATAATTTCATGCTTAGCAGCTATAGACTGCTTGGCATCAAATTTAAAGGCATTCTTCTATAACAACATAGTAACTTCTTTTACAAAAGAAAAAAAAATGTATATTAGACAAATACACTGTAAGTTCTAAATCAACATGCTTGAAAGACAGAATCACTGGCTACCACAAACTTTAATTATCTCCAAACATTTGGCTTTCATTGATTTTGGCTACTGTGTTTGCAAGTCCAGTTAAGTCAACACCATAATTTTACAAGGATGTTGTTTATAACAAATTGACAAAAAAGTAGAAAAAAAAACAACTAAAAACTGATCCATGAAAAAAAAAGCAAACAAACATATGGTTTACTGCAGCAGAGATAAGTCATTTCTGAATTTGAACCATAAAGAGCAACTAAAAGCAAATAATGTGTGTACTGCCTTCACTGACCTTTCAAAGATATTAGTTTACTTTTCTATTATCTTTTACTCAGAAATGATTTGAGAAATAACCTAAAAAATGTAAAATTTCCTACAAAGTTTGTAGTAAAGGGAGGTAACACAATATCATACCTGTTTTATCTACTTTCACTATAGATATGTATAAATGTATAAAAAAAGGGTCTTAAGATTGAGAAAGCTGCACACACATGAAATAACACTCACACTTGCACATGAAGGCCACAAGGAAAAAAGAACATACGGCACATTCAGAAAAACTGAGCATAACTCTGAGTATATTTTTAAAAGAGAATACATGAAAACTTAAAGCTGTTCCTGTTTTTATTTTTTTATTCCTGTACTAATGTACACGTCATATATTTTTTTCAAATGTGCTCAAGAACAGAAATCTGCTCTATCTGTTAATGATCAATATTTTTTTGACAAATTTGAACTTGGCATGAAATGTCTACTTTTTTCCTAGTGGGCTTTACATACTCTCTGTCCGTCTGTATCATGTATGTGTGTGTGTGGCCCTCTCTCTCTCTCTCTCCCTCAAAAACATATTTTGCTCTTCTCTCTTTCTGCTGTTCTCTTCCTCAATCACTGGGTTTTATTTGCATGTTCAGTTATGTTCATGTGACCAAATTACAGCAAATATTACAAAAAGAAAACTTCTCATTGAGGCACAATCAGAGATTTAGGTCTGCCTGGATGGAAGCCCCGGGCATTCCCAGCAGCCTGTGAAAACTTGGCAAAGTTGTGGTCTACAGGTACACCTGAAGAAAAAAAAATTTGAGCTAAATGAAAGTTCTCTTGCTACTGCTAGGCAAAAACCAGTTTTGTGCCCGTGTACAGCGCAAAAAGATTTTTAATATAAGAGCAATGGTCATGTTCTATTAAAAATGTTCAGTTTCATTTCTGTTTAAATGAGCAGTTAAATATTTATACCAAAAAATAAATAAGCGTTTTTTATGAATAGTCACTAAAGCTTCTTTACCATGGCTTTGATGTGCTTTAGAAATCTCTACCATTGCTGTGAATGATCCAGTTTACTTAACTAAAGATCTTACATCAGTGCACTGTACTGAAAACAGCTTCAGTAACCCATAACTTACAAATCCTGAGATATGGAATTAGAAATAAAATGTTCTTTACTGTATTGGTTTCAAAAGAAAAGATAAAAAAAAAAGTAATGAGAAATTTACACTAACAAAATGATTGAGAAAAACTCAGCCTTAGGTATGTATTAGCATTACTTTGACAGTGTTGAAATAAACATATATGCGTGAGTTTCTATTCTAATACTGGGCCCACTTATTCTAACATAGTGGAATGAAAATGCATACCCTTATTTACACAGATAGTTTGTGACATGCTGCTTTCAGAGTAATCATATGTGCTAGATGCTCCTTAGTGGATGCTCATACCACTGAGTGGTGGACAAATAAGGTCAAAATATTGACTTACCTTGTGAATTCCCCAATTTTTCGATATGGCCTTTTCTACAATAACATTTGTAAAGACCTAGCCCAGTTATACTATGAATGCCAGACAAATCTTTAAATCTATGAGCTCCACTTGTATTTTGAATGTTCAGGTAAAACTAAATGTTCTGATCTTGTATATTTATTAACTGATTATGATCTCTTTTATCTCCATTCTTTACCTTACCTTTTTTCCATTTAAAACCGTACTATTCACAATTTACTCATACTTTATCATAATGCCTTTATTAAAATATTTTCTTAAAGTAACTTTAAACAATTGTAATGATACCCCAAATAATCTTTTTGATTCATAATTTGAGTTTTTCTGCTAAACTGCAGCTCAGTGACAATCCTCACTGATAGTGAAAGCTTGACAAATAAGGTTAGGCAACTGAATTTATGAGCCTAAAACTTCCAGTATTATTCAGTCTTCATGCAATATTTTGACACTCAAGATAAGATCCCTGTTTACATCTAATCAGTTTTTGGCCTCTCCTGAAAATATATCCCACACTGACTCCAGCAAGGCAAGTTTTAATTTGCTCATCTGAAGCATAATGAGAACATTTACACAATTACTTCGTGAGAGTTTTAAAGCAGCTGTACCTGCTAGATATTCTATACTGGGCACACATATTGTAGAGTAGTGAGAAATAAGATCGCCATATGCCGTGTTCATCTTTAAGTCTTTGTGGGTGTCCTCTTGCTCATTCTCCCCTGAAACAGACAAATGAGATTTATAAGGCCTCATTGCATACAGTCTGGATCAATTGTTGCATCATGCTTCTAGGAAATTCATCAACATCAATTTGTGTAGCAACACCACAAAATGAGATGTTTTGATGCAGACGACTAATTAGAAAAATGCCATTTTCCCCAAGAAGGCTTGAAATCCTTGCTATTTAAAGTCCTTTTTCTTCTGAAACAATATGAAAGTTAGAAATTAGAGTAGCATAAAAATCGGAAATTTCAAGCTTTCTTTAGGAAAATTGCATTAAACTAAAAGTTTCTCTGCTGCAAAATATCTCATTTCGCTATAGATTAATGAACCCAAGAGCTCACTTAACTTACAATTGTGATAATTAGTACATAACCACCTCAAAGCTCCTTTGTGACTCTAACTTAGCTTTTCCTCTAAATAATTGTTCTTCACAATCAAACTTCCCAGAGAAGTGTGAGAAACAGGCAGTAGCTACATATTAGACCAATGGTAAATGTGGACTGTGCTGGCAGGGATCAGAATTGCACACAAATTTTTTACTGAGCTTTTGAAAAAGATCAATGCAGGTGCTGCAGGCAAGAGCATTCTAGGGTGGTCCTAAAAATTTGTTTATAAGACTATACTGCAAGCCAGATATATCTGAAATTTTTGTGTGCTCAGACTAAAAGGTTAAATGGCCTGAAGTAAGCTGTCTACAACTCTGTCCTTAGAGTGTTTCTGCTTTCTCAAACTCACCGGTTGAACTGAAGAATCTTAAAAGATCACTCCCTAAAGTGTTCTTTGCAAACCATTGAGCGCTGCTCTCCTTATCTTTTATCTTTTCATAAGACATTTTGAGTTACATATAACATCAATGTATCCTTAAGGTCAAATAATTCTTCACTACACTATGTTAAATAGAAACAAATCCAACATCTAAATTTTGATAAAAAAAAAAAATTATGCATGAAGCAAGTCCATTAATGTGCACAAAAATTCTCATTCCTGGGTAGATGCATGTAAAGCTCACCTGACCTCTCAGACTGTAAATCATCAATGAAGATGGAACCCCAGAAATCACTGACCATCCACTGTAGCTCCTCCTCTGTCACAAGGGAACTATGCTAATGAAGTAAATAAAAAAAAAAACGAAAAAAAAAACAAAAACAATATTTCACTATGAGATCAGTTTACTGGTTCATTTCTTAACTAGCCAATCATTGCTAAATGGTATTCAGGAATTTTGGGAGCAATTATTATAGATAAAAAAAAATCTGTCCTAAAAAAAAGCTTAAGTTTTCATAGAAATAGAAGAAAAAAAAAGACAAACTATGTAATAATCACATATCATAGCAAGATAGGGAACGTAAAAGGATTCTCAAAGAGATCAAGATGCAGAAGCACCCTCTACAGCTCCATGATAAGATTACTAGTATATTAGCACTTATGAGAAAGTAAAAAAAAAGCACAGCCAAATGAAATGAAATAAAGTTACAGGGCAGACAAGTCTCATAACTGTATGTTCTGACAGAAAAGCGAAAATTAAATTTATCAAAATATCGATCATAAGAGGTCAAATTTTTCAATTTTCTCCATTTGAGTGACAATTAGAATAAATGAGTTCAGAATAAGGCTTGGTCTTTATTTAGCCTACTGGAATAATAGTCTGGACACTTTTTGCTTGTTTTATGTTATCTCATTCAGTCTATGTTGGAGCAACAGCTCTGAATATGAAACTTTTTTGATAAATGTGATAATAAAGAGGAAGAAATTAGTGATTTAAGCCACGAAAGTGAAAGGTATTGATTTAAAAATGTGTTAATGGTAAAATTTGTTTTCTTTTTCTTGCTACATAGTTTATACAGAGATAATTTTCAAACTCTTTTTTTTTTTTGGTTTCCCTACATACTTCTCTGTATTCAAGATATCACAAGCCTAGTATATTTCCACTTAACAAAAGGGATGATGGTAATTTCATGACTTGATATGTGTTTTAATGAGTCTGATGTAACAATATGATTTTGTACAAAAAAAAAAGAAAGTATTTGGAAGTAGAAAAAAGGGCATTTTTTTTAAATACATACACATAAGAATATAACAAGAGGCACTAGGTGACTCATTTGAACTGGATGCAAGATTAGTAAAGTTTTGAAAATATTCAAAAGCATCTTAGCTTTTAGAGAGCATTATCTTGGTTGAAAAAGACAAGACTGATAGTAAAACCATAACAGCAAAATGCATCTTTTCCAATGGTGCAGTACAAAGTTCTTTCTCGTAAAAAAAAACAAAAAAAAACATGGTTTTTTTTAAGCTTGGATAAACTTTAAAAAATATGGGTTGGCAAATTCTGTATCAGGATCCTGTTCTATTAAATGCTTGCTAGAAGGCTATAGCTTCCCCGACAAAGACATAGTGCTTAAAGTTGCTCCGCATTGCCGGACTTCATAACTGTCCATTTACTTTAACCTGCATCATAATCCACATTTAAATAAATCTATGAATGAATTTGGATTTCAATGTTCTTTCCGGATGATTCATCTGACTAACAACTACAACTATTCTCAATCACCCGCTGATTATGACACACCTGAAAAGATTATCTTGCTAGCTGATTCATCAAAATAACAACTACAGAGTCTTGAATCACTTATTGATGATAGCACATTTTGTATAGTATTATCTTTCTAGCTAATTCATCAGACTAACAACTACAGAGTCTTGAATCACTTGTTGATGATAGCACATTCTGCATAGTACTATCTTCCTAGCTGATTCATCAGACTAACAACTACAGAGTCTTGAATCACTTGTTGATGATAGCACATTCTGTATAGTATATATTTATCTTTCTAGCTAATTCATCAGACCAACAACTACAGAGTCTTGCAATCACTTGTGGATGATGACACATTCTCAACAGCCCTATCTTTTTAGCTCTTCCATCAGACCAACAAGTACAGAGACTCAGAATCACTTGCTGATTATGACACATTCTGATTCATCAGACTATACAACTTTAAAGACTCATATAATCAATAATTGAAGGGTTTTTCTTCTAATTTTTTCCCAACTAAAATTCACACATTTCCTAATTCTGAAAACAGCTCCATTTTACAAGATTACCACTATCTAAAACTGAAGTCGCATGGGAAAAAAATCTAAATTTTGTACTAGAAAATGCTCACCTCATATTGAGCTGGTTCCATATTTAGAGATTCGTCCTGATCGTCATCTCTCTCAACTTGGTGTCCAGGCACTGTGCCATCTGACACAGCATAGCCCTCAGCATCCATCTCCTCCAGAATGAGCACTGCATCCCAGCCTGCGATGGAACAGGGCCAGGCGTCTGCCCACAGGTTGTCTCCAAAGTAAAGCACCTTCAATTTGGGGGAGGACGATAAGAAGGGGAGGAGCCATAGAAAGTCAGCAAGCAAGTTAAGTTTCAAAACTGTTATGCTTTGTTAATGTCTTTTTGCTCAAACTGATATCCGAACTTATTTACAATAGTGCTGGGGCTATCAGCACAGTACGGTACCTTACCCACGACACACAGAAACACTGATGGCACATTGGGTAGATGCACGTTACACAATACTGTGCCGTGCCTTGCTGTGGGATCCATGCAAGCTTCTCTTCGGAACATGCATACCGCCTACTTTGAACTGACTCTAATCATTAAAATAACATTGTGCGTCGAGCACAGGGTGCAAACAAGTAAACGTTAATTTTATGTTTGTGATAGATACCCCCACAAGATATCACATGGTACAACTCTGGCACGAGAGAAATTTAAGGGGCAGAGGGAAGAGGGGAAGTGGGGGGGGAGAGAGGGAGAGGGAAGTGGATCAAGATACAGCAATGGAATGATAATCAAAAGATTAACAGAAGAAAATACACACTTCTAGATTGCATTTAATGCGAGATTTGTTCCAGATCTATAGTATCAATCAATAAGCACTGCATCAATCAAAGGTCGTGTGTGATACTGTAGACTGTAGATAGGCGGTATGTCTATGTATGTGCATTTACAGGGGTGCCGGGGAGTGTGATGGATTCAGTTGCTACTCAATATGCCTCAAGAGTTGTCACCTGTATTCAGTGCCTGGCCCCTGGATTTAACTTTAGGCCCTTGAAACGGAACTTGTCACCCAATGGATCAGGACCCATCGCCCAACAGACCGGGATGTGCAGTGCCCACAGTACCCTAAGCCACAGGACTCAATACTTGACAAGTAGTAAAATATTGAGTAGACCCCAGCACTTGTTAACAACAACCAAAAACTCTTTCCAAAGATTCAAAAGGATAGATGTTATTAAACTTTCTAAAATGCATGTAAAAACCAATATTTTGTATCAAAATTCATACTCGATACTGATGAGCACTGTTACCTTACACAGCTGACTAAAACGATAACCTTAGCACCACATCATCTGAAGTGTGTGTCAAACTATAAAATCTAAAAAAAAAAAAAGTGCAAATAATTAACTGACTCAGCACTGGCCTTTTTAAGGTGATTTTAAAAGATCACATTTCAAAAAATTATTCACATACAAGCACAAAAATTTGCTGTGTTTGCAGCTATTTATCTTAGCAGCATTGTACATAAGTTTCGTACTAAAAGAGTAATTAGTTCTTTTTTTTTTTAATTTTCTAGTCACACACCCATTGCAAAAAAAATTGTTAAAAATTCCCCACCCTGTCACAATACTGGTAAACAGAATTTTTTTGAATAAAAAGAAAAGAAAATGCACTTGTTTGAACTTATAGTCAGACAAGAAAGTGGAAAGGTTGGAGAATACACTCATTCATATTTTACATATTCAAGGCCAGATCTAGCTCTTTTCTAGAGGCCTAGATCTAGTTCTAGTCTAGATCTAACTTTTTATAATAACCAAACCCAGGCTAGGTTAGATCTAGATAGGCATCCAAACAAATGTGAAAAAGAGAGTGGTTTCCCTTTGCTATAAACTTGATTTCGACTACAAAAAGTAAGTTTGGAGAGTAAAATAGGACTCCAAAGTTAAAACTGAGTATTCTTGGTTTTTGTATGCAGCTGCAGTAATAAGGCAGCCGAATATACTACGTATTCGTTCTGAGTGAGTTAAGAGACCAATGGAAAGCAGTCAAATCTTTTGATTTCCTTTCACATTTCAGAAGGGAAAAAAAAATATATCTCACCCCGGTCAAAGACGATGAATAATATCTGTAAATGTCAAAATAACCTTATAAATTGCAGAAACATCATTGTTGAGTTAAATAAAATGCTCATGATTTAATTTTTTTTTTTTGAGGGATTGTCAGGTGTCCTTATAGACGAAGTCAGTATGAGGATTTTACTGCTTGAACAACCCTTTCTTGAAAATGTGTATTTAATATTTCTAGAAAAAGATTAACAAAACTGAATAAGAGCATGAAAAGGAACCAGACAATGGAAACAACTTTTCTTCCAAGCCCGACATACCTTTGGATCATCTTTACCAGTTTCATGGCGGAAAAACTTCATGAGATCCTCCTTATTACCAAGCAGATAATCTTTGTCAGCTTCCAGTGATTTTACTGGCCGCCCTGTTTCAAACTGCCTACCTGCCAAACGCATTCAAAACAAAAAGGCTCAACACAAATTTTTAAACCTTCACATGGTGAAGGATGCTTCCATGCGATCACAATAAAGAGAAAAAAAAAACAACATAGCCATCGGTACCATCAATAATCTGCAATCACTACGTATGTTATTAGATAATACTTTTAATTGCTTTTTAATCTCTCTTTGTGTCCAAAAAATGTGAATCTTTAGCAGTCTTAGCTCAAAATAATATATAACATTAAAAGATATTTCTTGAGAAAAGAGTGTTTTAAAAAAGGAATTAACTTAGACAACAAGGTATTAATTTATTTAAAGTCTAAAAAACACAAAAAATTGATTCCTATCTTTTTGTCAATTTTGAATTGTCTTCTTTGCCCTTCCGCTCCTTATTATATTCAGCCATCCCATTTTTGTTTTGTTTTCCTATGAATTCTTGGTATTTCCTCTGTTGCCGTTTTGTTAACCGTTGATTTAAATTGTTATTCTACTTCTGCTTCTCCAGACATTTTAAATTTATTTTGAACAGACTAAATACTTTTCTCATTTAGTCCTGTTGGGTTTTAATGTTTTGATCATTTTTTTTCCTATGCTGTTGGCTGTGCGTCTGATATTCGTAAATTTCAGTTTGAATTTAGCTGCCGCTGGAATATGATTTCATGATCAGCACTTAGATAGGTTTTTTTTCTGAGACTAAAGGTGAAAGCATCTGTGAATTTTTTGCTACCCATTATGAAGTTTATTTGTTTTTGGCTTTAATCTCCTGAGCTTTTTTCTGTGACATATATCTTCTTATTAATTGTTGAACCCATGTATTATCCATCACAATTTTTTTTACTTTGACGATGTTTTATTAATTTTCATTCCAGTATCTTTCTGCTCTCCCTTCTCATGCTTTTCAATTATAATTACACATGAAAGTCAGAGGTTCCTATTGTTTGTTGGGGTCCCTAAGATTCTGAAGTCTTCATAAATATGTTCCATGTTGTCTTCTATGTGCATGTACTTGAACAGGGCTTAGATCTAAAGGTTTTTTGCCATCTTTACACATCAACTATGTTCTAATAATGATATAATGTGTAGCTTGATCTTCCATTTGTTTGATTCACTTCATACGCTGACACCTTTCCCATGCTGTGTGTACATCAGCATTAGAATACTTGATGTTATATATCCTGCTTCTTCCCTCTAATCTAAGACAGGCCTGGAACTTGACCTTTATTTTGTTCATTTTTTGCTTTTCTCCCGTGATATTGTCTTTCTGTTTTGTATTGACTGCAAAAGTTGGGTTCTGTGGAGAAGAATTTGCACCAAGATAATATAAATTCCAAAATATCTAAAAATTCTGTAAACTGAAAGAAGAAAAACACCCACTTGTTTGTAAAAACTCTCTAGTATCTGTAAAAAAGCTTGGCTTTCTTGCTTGAAAGAGGCGAAGGTCAAAGAGAGATGTCCAGTCTTTCCTATGTAGATGGTAAAGAATACCTGGGTTAAGCAATGAAAAAGAAAATGTTTGCTGTAGAGCCTGTTTCTAATTATACAACTCTTAAGTATGTTTGCAACTATATCTTTATGAGTTATTTCAATTTGAAAAAAATCACACTGACAAGCACTTGGCAGGAAAAAAAATTGTGAAAATATTAAATATGTTGCTTGCAACAGGATCTGGTGAAACTAAGTCACTTCGATTTGAAAATCTGCAAAAATGTTATGATCAAAAGATGACAAATGGTGCGTCCACTGTGCTATGGGATGTGAAAACGTGTCTGTTTGCAAGCGTTTCACTAACATTCGTAAAAATAAAACAAGTTCATATAAATTGTCAACATTAAGTAAAATGTGCAATGAAATACCCAAATATGTAGTCCATGATAAAGTAGGCAAAGTCTACATGAGATGAGGTCATCAAAAAAACTTTTCTGTTTTGCTGCCGCAGTTTCTGCAACCATTCCTTAATTTCTTTGCTTGCCTTATCAAGATACAAGCCTGTTTCTTTTTTCAAGGCCGGAAAAAAGGCTCCTTTATCCTCTGTTGAATTTTAAAGCCAAATAAAAGATAGAGCTTGAGGCTGATGATGCACCAGATACAAAGCATAACATGAGAAAAAACAACAGAGTCAAACAGCCAATAAGATAAAGCCTCTTTAACATTTTTTATTCACAACCTATTCTTGCTACATAAAGATCAATATTAACATGAAAAAGAAAAAATTCGAAATACAATTCCAAACTATTGTCATCATCATCATTATCCTTTGCTATGCTGGATAGCATTTGCATTGTTTCCTTTGACAACTTTTTATTTTTTCTTTACTTTCAATGCCTCTTCATACATTAAGCCACTTTCTTAATCTGTCTATCATCTTTATTGTCATTATGATAGAGTTTTGATGAGAAATCACACACCTTGTTGTAAAAGCAAAGGTTGCAACTCTAAAAGTGACCAAAATACAATATGTATATATAAATATATCAATTAAAAACAAGCTTTCATGCCCATATAAAAAATAAACTTGATGTACTTTGGACATACTTTTTTAAAAAAAAAAAGGAAAGTACATTTTTATGTTTTTAAATTTAAAGAGCTTTTGACTATTATGAATAATTCCTATGGCCGCATCACTTTCATAACACAATATTCAACACAAATACTTAAGGCTCAATTATCAATATTGTCATGCTCATTCAATAATGCCTAACTCATTTTTGCTTCCTTAGTGTTAGGCAAAAACAAAAACCAACTTTTTCCCCACATTTAAAACAAATGTATTCTTAATGATATTATTTCAAATCATTCGAATGTGTAGAAACCAAAACCTATTAGCGTGTACGGAAAATGATGTATCAATATGTAGTATTAAAAAATTGTATTAACAAAACATCACAAAAAAACTGAGTTCACTAATTATCGAATGAGAGTGATGATAATCTACCTTTGAAATGGCCAAAACTGTACAATTCAAATAAACTTGTGTGTACATCAGCCCACACATCCTCATAAATTTTCTTACTTTCCAAGGCACCCTAGGAAAAATGAAAATCAATTAATAAAAAAGAGAAATCATTTACAATAACATATTTGATTAATTCAAGCACTAAATGTAGTCCATTCTTGAAGTTCAAGATTTAAGATTAAAATATAAAAAAGAGCAAGTAGTTGTTGGTATTTCCACAATCATTGTAAAACTGATAGGCCAAAAATTATTGCAAAAGGCAGACAAACTAAAATGCTTTTTGGTCCTCACAACATTTTTTTTCCTTTAAAATTCATGTGAAATAAACAAAAGACATATTAGCAATTATTCCAGTCCCTAGAATTTCCGTCTACAGTGTTGCGCAGTAAATCTTATAGCATTAGCATCATTATAACTTTCTGTGAATTTCAAATTTTCATTGTAATGTCCGAATGACATGGAAATCTGAGTTACCCTGTAACATGTAGCTTAGATTAAATTAAAATTACTGAAAGGTATTTAGCAATCTAAACACTAACCTCACAATACTGATACATAATTTAGTCAGATCTTTCTTATTTACTCTTATTTTAAATTATTCTTTACTAATTTAAATGATACAATGATAGTTCAGCATACACTTTGCAATCAATGTGAGTCATTTGGGTGTGTGGTTTTCATGAAGTAAAATAAAAAAAAAGAACTTTTTCATCTTGGAAATAACTGAACACTTCATGTGTCTTGTGTATCATAAAACAATGACTCTATTCAACACATTGTTTACCTTTTCCCTTAAGTGATCAAGGATTCTTGCAAAGGCCACAAGGCCAGGCATATCAAAATAGTTTTCAAAAAATCGCCATTCTGAAGAAATGAAAAAAAAAATTATGGCATGTAAACATTTTTATAACGAAAAAAAATATATTGAAGGACAAGTCTTCGTGATGATATGTATGCATTAGCTCTGTTCAAAACTTTTTTGCAAGAAAGTCAACACCAACATTGCTGCCTGTTCTTATGAAACAAACAGTTGGCACCCAGTCCATATGAGATGCATATTCTGCATATCCGATTTAACAGTCTAATTGTACAAAAATGCATCTTTCTCAGAGTCTATGTGGCAAAAGTAGCAAGAGATCACTGTATTCTCTGGTAGGGAATACATTTTCAACGCTTTTGAAATAGTGAGAAAAAAAGGACTTCATCTATTTCAAGATGCTTCTTTTTTTCTTTCAAATTCAAATTTCCCACATTAAACTCATTAGGGTTGGTTCTGAGACATTTGGATTCATGAGTATTTAATGGTCGGCAAGATATTAAGGAATTTAAGATATCAATAGCTATCTAGAAGGTAGAGTTGGGACCGGAACCCGCATGATCTCATGCTCCCGCAGGTGTCATTCAGGAGGGCAGGTAACAGACAATGTGGCTGCGGACTTGCTGGCAGAAGATATCTACCTAGATCATACTTGAGGTTCTTAATCAGATAGAAAGAGAGATAGCGTCAGCACCTGTGCTTTGCATCCGATTAGTTCTAGATCTACTAGTCTCCCACTTGATAACCTCACACCATGCCCTGCAGTATCCCATCCACTTAGTTAGCCTAGGTTTCTTGACTTATTTTCCTTCCTTTTCTTTATTAGGCTTAGTTCTCAATGTACATGGAGAACGGGAAGTTTGATAAAGAGTATGTTCTAGTCTAGGCTGAGGCAATACTAGGAACTATAAAATGTTACTACATGTATTTTGTTATTTTCAAAGCAAACGACCCCAAAGTAATTCTGAGGTTGATTACTATCCAACTTGCACATACATCATATGACTGAATTGCTATTTAAACCTCAAAGCTCCTTTATATTTGCCTTTTCCCAATGCCTCACTGTTTTTAATATTGATGTAAGATTTTTGTTCAGGTGCATACAGCAAATAAGCACACAGGGAAGAGAGGTGCGTATAATCTGTCTGGACAAGCTAGGCCTAATCTATGTACTATATCTTAACTAAATTTTACATTATCTGACTTTTAAAATGGTAAATTTAGGAATGCTTTGGAAACCTCTAAGAATGTAATACAGTATTGCATGTGTAGTTACATGATAACCATTACTTTTTAGTCATTACTGTTTATGTTGTGGCTACAGTGAACCTACAAAAGGCGTTCACCTCTTATGACAGAGTGCCATGGCTGCAGTGAACCCACAGAAGGCGTTCATCTCTTATGACAAAGTGCCAAGTCCGCTATTGCTTTGTGTTGCTGCAGTTACAAGCAGCTCAGGGGATAAGCATTGGAAAGGTTATCTCGAGATGAAAGAGGGGTTCCTTCTGAAGTTTTGCAAACACATAGAATCCGTCTAATAAACATGCAATTGTCGTTTTATCAATTTGTGTTGAGATACCAAACATTGTGGCCCCTGTAATTGTAATGCCATGTTTTGGGACAAGGCACACCTTGATGGTGCACTTTTATCCCAATCTACGCTATCCCGCCGACATTGAAGAATTGGCTAAAAAGAAGCTATTTCAAACGAAGGCGGTATTGGGTCCACCAATTATTTCAGTTACAGGCTATCTTTTTTAGAGTTTCATCGCTTCATTGATGATGTTAATAAAAAAAGATATGTATATATTTTATGAAACCAACAATATTTTTTTCTGCAACCGAGCAAAGTTTGAAAAACTTGAGACAACTTTTTGGAAACCATTATCACCAAAGGCTAAAAATGTAGCTTGTACACTGGAAAACACTGAGTTGCAGAGAGAAAAACGGAATCCTTTAACTGCAACCGTAAAATCCTCACATGAACTTTTTCTAACAAGAGGTAGTTTGCATATGAGAAAGAGCTATGAGATATCCACTGTGGCCCCAAAGGATATTATTGTTGCTGTAAATAAGACTTAACAGTGCCTTATGTCAATGTAACATCAGGTCACAGGAGTCAAATGAAGGGACATGAAGTACACCTACCGTTGAAAGATCCACTGTGTTTGCAGTTTAAGAAAGTGTACAAGTTTTTCAATCAGCTTTAGCACAACATTTTTTCTGCCCTGCCAAGGTTACCCCCACAAATCACTTACTGGTGTTTGGCTTTGTATGGCCATACTTGGTCCAGGTTTCATAGTGAGGGAATGTCCTGTCAGGTCCGTAAGCCGCGATTATTTCCTCCACTGTTAGCTTCTTAGTCCCATGTACAGCCCTGAGATTCACAGTTTATTAAGCTTATCATCTTATCACACGCTTTTCAACACAGTTTATGTAATAAGTCTGAACAATTTTTAAAAATAAAAATTTCTTTTATAGAAATGTTTTGGAGTGACCAAAATTTTTCAGTTCAGCATCATAACTTCATGTATACTTTTAACTGATATATCAATGAAAGCTGCTTATTTTTATATCTAGCTCATTTGAATGTTAACAAGATGAAAAAATTCCTAACACTTACAGTGAAACATTCCCTGTCACAGGGTTTTTGATAAAAAAATTTCACAAACTTTATGCTTAAAACTGCCGTGAACACTTTTTCATATGCAAGACCCATTAAAATTTGTCTCTGCAAATCCAAAAGATTTCTGCACATCAAAATATTTAGCTTATTTATTTAAAAAAAAACTAACCCAGAACAATTTGATTATGTCTTGTTTTGTGCAAAAGTTACGCACAACCCCAGATTTCCAGCTCATTCTGTATCAAATAAATCAACATATCAGGTGCTTGTTTTTATTTAAATAACCATTTTTTAATAAGAGAATGATAGATCACCTCAGAATCACTCCATTATGTCCAAGTTTTAAGATGTGGCCAGTCTCAAAATCAAGAAGCAAACCCTTGTAACTGGAATATGAAAAATAAAAATGTTTTCTTCAAAAGTTTTTATTTTTAAACCGAGCAATTACTAATAATGGTAGCCTCGATAATTATAGCAGATGGATATCAGTAGATTTAGAGTCCTTGATAATTCCTTGAAGTGAAATAAAAAAAAAGGGTTTCTTTAGAATGCTGCTCAGATATTGGTTTGATTATATCATTTGATACTATTTGGGTATTGTTTTGAGCAATTTGAAATCTCTCATGTCCTATCGAAGAAAAATTTCAGTTCCAATGTTCTTCATTTCATGATTTTATGAGAAATAAAACGTATGGGCACTTAAAAAACAGGATACCATTACAGGGGTGATGTAAGAGCAAAAAAATGTTTAGATGGGTAAAAAAATGATATATTCTTTTCGAAACAACAAAAAGCCCAAAATATAGAAATATAGAAATTTGAAGATGGCTCCATCTATGGTCAAAGCTAGTGAATTGCTTTTAGGTTTAAATGGAAATCTCAAAGTTAAATCACTGTCTTAACTAAACTTTCTGCTACTATAGTACATGGAACACAAATATATATATATATATATATATATATATATATATATATATATATATATATATATATATATATAAAATTCATGTAAAATCCAAGCTAAAAACATTTTTTGTGGCATTTTTGCATTGTTTAATTTGATTTGGATTTATATTCTGTATCAAGAGATGGAATTCTGGCATCTGAATCAAATTCTTCGCGTTGGCATGAGTATAAAAAATTTCAATTTGAAATGCTACAAATGGATAATATAAATTTCGCAATTCAAACTTATTTCTATGAATTCAGTATGAATTATGCTGATAATCTCATTTGAAAATCGTTAAATGTGATTAATGCTTTTTTCCCTGAAAAAAAAAATCACTTTCACAGGTTTTGTTTCTCAAGTGGTAGAAAAAAAAAGGTTGCCAGAAACAGGACATTATTTGATTTGCAGATAAGATCTATGGATCTTTAAAATCTTTATGAGTGAATTCATATGCAAAATTCCAGTCTTAAATCTTTGGAATTACTACGCATCACACATAGTACAAGACAAAATTCTAGCAATATATACACAATTATTACCTTGAACCAACAAGACTGTGGACTTCACATGAAAAAAAAAAAGAGGTTCAATGTGAACTGTACGCTTAGCATCTTTTTGTCAGCAAATTACAATTACAAAAGACTTTAATACTCTTCAAAAACGAAAAATTCTGCTCCAAACATTTTAGAACAGCATAAATCACAAGATTTTTTAAATAAAGAAAGTGATTTAACATACGGTGGAAAGTTGAAAAATAAAAAAAAAAAAAAAAAGCATCCAGCATAGAGAGTTAAGGTTTAAAGCCAGGGAGAACTAAAAACTATCTCACATGAGATCTCTTTCTTTATCCAGATCATGGAAGATGGTTGCCTCATATTTCTTTACCTTCACCAGGTATTCACAAGCACTGTGGTAGACCATCTGATATGACGCAGAATGAGGTTCATATTTTGATATTAAAGCTTATCTGGTGCAAATCACTATAACAGCTGACAGAAGATGACAAAAAAAAACATTGCTAGAAACATTTGAATCAAATTGGGGAAATCAAGCCCAGTTCAGTTTGGTAAGCTTGTAACTTTCTCAAAGGTAATATATCTAGCAGTCTGATTTAACACCTCAAAGACAAAAGGTGCGTAAGCACTATAATTTAGTTAAAAATTTACCTGAACGACAGAAATAGGGATGACACTGATATGTGCCTGATATAAATACTACCCTATTTCAAACCAACAATCATATAATATGCTATTTAAATACTATGTTGAAGGCAGTTTCAGAAAGTTAAACGAAAATGATGTATTTTAGATATTCAGTATCATAAAACATGTACCTATTAAAAGCTTCTAAAATTATGATTAAAGGTTTCCATCCATCTTAATCACTGAATATGTTCCAGTCCAACATATGGCTATTTGGGCAGCTAGTAATCGTGAATCTGCCAAAAAGAAAAGCCGTTTCCAACGTTTTTAGTCGAGGTCTTCTTGGGCTCAAAATCAGCTTAGATTTATTTGTTTACGTCCGTCCAAAGGAAAAAATTTCACTCAATTATAAAAAAAAGACAGTTTAGTTTCCTATACTTTTATTTTAAATATCATCAAACTATCTAAAGTAAAAGTTAAATAGATCTCCAAAACTGTGGATCCTAGAGTTTCCAGTTGTGGTCCATTGAATTTCTTCCAAATGTATTAATCTTTACTAGGGTTATAAATAACTATTTATTACGGTTACATATTATTTTTTCATTCGGTTTACAATACATAATTAAATTTGACTTAATTCTGAGGATAGTCTTTTTCGATGGAAGGCAGAATCGAAAGATGATTTCCTAAAGCCATAAAAACAAAAGTAGAGCAATAAGCCAGCACAAGTGTGGGGTAAAAAGCCATCAGCCAACAAGTGGTTCCCTTTGAAACCATGACTGAGTGATGCTCAGCTCCCACATCCTTGCTTTTTGTTCTGCGCTAAAACTAAAGTGAACATTCAAAGTTGAAAATTCTTAACACAAATTATTAAGACTTGATGAACTATATTTGAAGAAGTTTTGAGGAAAGGGAAGCACTTAAGCACACTTTTCTAGAGTAATATGTTATTAATTGAACTACATATTCTGGTGCTAATCTCAGAATCATCAGAGTGAAGCAATTTGCATGTCAAACAAGGCAGGCCTTTCCGTTTTCCTTTCAATATCTTTGTTATGATAGAATAATTCCCATTAATTCATTAAACAGATTTGAAAGCATCAGTCTATTTACAGCAATGAACAATACCTTAAAAAAAGGCACCAACTTGTAGCGTGCAAGCGTGTAGTCCATATCAAACCCCAAGACATCATAATTTGTGAAATTGACAGAATCCTTTTGAGCAGATGCCATGATAACAAAATCTGAAATGTATCCATAAACAGACAGTTTATATAATTCTTACATACTGTTTTGAAATAAAAAATAAACAACTTTTTATTGATATAGTTTCTCAAATGGATTTAGAAAATTAAACAACGCAAAGATTGTAAATCTTCCAACATAAAAATAATTAGTTCTGATCCAAATACATTAACTTATATGCACAATTACTAGTAACTATGTTTTATGTGCCAAATTTTGGCACATAGATAAAATTAGTAAAAAATTTGTTCAAATGTTTCTTTGCAAACATCAGACAATGAGATAGTATGGATGATACTTTAGCAGCTCATATGATTTCAAGGCAACATTACCAATGAGCATACTGCGATCTTTCCTCAATAATATTATTGTACAATTTATGAAGGACATGATCTTGAAAAATGATGCTCTAATTTATATTTCTCTAGCTTCTTCAGAATTCTCAATAAATCATGATGGTCATGGCCACAATAACATCATGAATAGGATTGGTCAACTTTTGGAAAATTAGTTCAAATCAATAAAGTTGCGTGTCAATTACAGCTTTATGCCAGTGTGCAATAAAGAAAGAAAGAGAGAGGTTTAAAATAACATTATCTAAAGAGAGGCATGTAGACGGGCAAGATGTAGGTAAGATAGTGCTTTTAATGTTGGAGAGGTTTGATGCCCGATCAATGTGTGTCTAAAAAGTAAAAGTAGGAAAGCATTGACTGTTGAATAATCTAAGTTATTTCAGCCTTGACTATTGATGCCAAACCCACGACAAGGCGAGAGGACTTTTTGATGATTTTCTAGTTTTTTTCCCTTGTTAACACGGTTTCATAACCACTTTTTACTCTATTTTCTTGTGATGTGACTGCCCACATTTAGTTGCAAATTTATATAACTTTTATAGCATCAATGGGTGAAATATTTCTGTCAAGCGCTTATATGTTTACATTGAACAACACTTTATATTTCATTAAATCTTTAGTAATCAAACTAAAACAGAACAGATCAAAACTACCCATAGCCAAATGTTTATGAAAGGGACAAAAATTGTTGATCACAACTGTAATCTGTCCATATGATAGGAATAGTGGTGGCCAGTCATTGATTTATGGAGAATTATTTACTCAAACAACTAATGGAGCTGAAGAAATCAAAAAGAGGTCCATTTTGTAACCTCAGGTATCATGGTATGTTGTGAATGTCAATAAAAGCTAGTCATCTGATATCATGTTCCACCAAAAGTCGTCAACATTTGGTTTTGCAAATTTTAAAAGGATAATAGATTTGTAAAGATAATGCTCTGTCATAAAACTTTTTTTTCTTGTTTCCTCACTTTATCCTTCTTTTGTTCAGAATATAAGATTGAACATGAAAAATAATGTATTTGAAAGAAAAGCCCATTCTTAGAATTTAATGAAAAAGACTGAAGACTGCTGAAACATTGACCCAAACAGAATTGTCACATCCGCAGGTTCAAGGATTCAGCTTATCCCACCATACAAGGATCAGCTTTGTCCTTGAATCCATTTCTAATTAATTACAGTTCACAGGCAAATGCTACTGATTCAAGCATATTTGAAGTTTTTTTCTTGGCTTGTGACATTCTACACACCTACAGTCCTATTAGCAAAAATAACATGAATAGTTATAATCATTTTATGGAAAAACATAGAATAAAATAAACGTAGCTGAAACAAGCCCTGAGTTTAAAAAATATTCGTATTCAATCTTTTTTTATACAACTGGTAAAAAAATAAATGCATTTATAAAGCATATTATTTTGGCTTTGAAAGCAGTGGTTCTCTGTAATAAAATCAATCCCTGTGGCTCAATTTGTCAGTTTCTCAGCTGACACTAGATATTATAATAATACAGTTTTGACCTTCCCATAAATATCACATTTATATATTCCAAATGCAATTGCTTAGCTAGTTGATCTTTCATGGGATGATGTCCACAGGTAGGTACATTGTGAAGCAAAATTCTTCAGGCAGCTAACTCTTCAGAGTAAAGTTTCTTTCCGATTTGGGTGTAATCAGTGGCATACACGTAAAGTAGTTCAAATAAGTTACCACAGATCGTTCAGGCTACTGCCTTTTTACAGAAAGAATTGTAGGCACCATAGAGGGTGTTGCCCTCGAAAAATTCAAAGAAAAAGATGTGGTATAGCAGATCATTAAACAGGCTTTAATAATCTGAATCTGAATGTACCTGCATTACCTAAATACCCCCAAAACAACCCAATCAAACATTCCCAACTCCTTTTATGTGAAACATTGCTTCTTTCTTCTGGAGGTTTGTAAAAAATATAAGAAGAAATTTCCTTTCAAACTGGTCTAGATCTAGAGCTATACTGACACTAGACTTTCACTTAATACTTAGGGCTGCAGCACACTCAAGAGAAGTGATAGATCTACAGGTGCAAAATCTTAGCTTTATTAATTGGAAAAAGAAAGGGGTTCGAATCAGGAAATAAAGAAAGAATATGATTTTACTCTATTGCAAATTGATTTGAAAGGTCTATTGATTGTCTAGACTCTAGATCTAGATATGATCTTCATCTTCACCTTGAGATCTTAGGCGGCACTGTTAAGTGAGTTCTAAAAGATCTAGAATCTAGATCTAGATCTAGAAATCCTAAATCTCTCTAAGTGTGTGAAGGCTTTTGACCGATAGATCTAGATCTATCTTGGTGCTTAAATCTAGATGTCTTATACTTACATGATCTAGATCTATCTATTCAAGATCCAATGTGATCTAAGTTTGGATTTATATTTTTAAAACTTATAAAACGCTCTAAATCTCTAGGTATTCTTGATGATGGTAGTTTCAAGACCGGTATCCAGACATCTCTAGTTCATTCTAGACTTTAGAGTGACCGTCCTTGCCACGAGGGAATTGTCTTTATGCCTCGGCTATGGAGCTATTAAAAAAGAGTAAGAGATCGTCTGGAGGCGCAGGAGCGGCAGAACAACTAGAACAACCAATATGGCACTGGTTGTAGGGCAGCCAAGCCGAATTGCTCTGTCGCTATGCGAGCTACATGATGAATTAAAGAACTGCATCCGCTTGTTATGATGTGCAATGTGAGGAACATGGTCGATTTTGAAAAAAACTCAATAAAGACCTGTACTAAGTATCATTTAAATCAAGGTCTATGTTGATTATATACATGTATTAGAATTAAAAATAGGGATTTAAAATAGAATAATCAACGAGGAAACTATTAAACAGAAAATTTAAAAGATTTACACATATATATATATATATATATATATATATATATATATATACATATATGTATTTTATACGACTCTACGACTCTACCGAGATGACGGGCTCGCCATAACGAACCGACTCCTAGAAATACCGACAAGATAAAAAAATAAAATATGCAAGATATTCAAGGAGAGTGGACTAAGCATAACAGCTGATGCGAATAAAAAGGTGGTAGATTTTTTGGACGTCATCCTCAATCTGAGTACGGGGCAATATCAACCATATTAAAAACCAAACAGCAAAATCAACTATATCCACCATGATAGCAACCATCCACCCCCCATCATTAAAAAACTTGTCGGAAGGGATAGAATTACGCCTCTCAAACAACCCCGCTAATGTTAATATTTCCAACAAGGCAGCAAAGCCATATAATGCCGCACTGAGGACAAACGGGCATAAACAACAAATACAATACACCAAAAACGATAAGCCAGAAAAAAAAGCCGCCAAAGCAAACCACAATCACACTACTGGAGGAATAATTATACCACCCAATGAAAAAAGGGACGAAAAAAAAACAAGAAGAGAATAAGAAAGAGAAACATCATCTGGTTCAACCCCCCATTCAGTGTAAATGTCGCCACCAACATCGGGAAAATGTTTTTCGGACTCCTACACACGTGCTTCCCAACAAACAACAAGCTGCACAAAATATTAAATAAAAACACTGTAAAGTTAAGCTATAGCTGCATGCAGAATATGAAACAAATAATTTCTAACCACAATAAAACAGTCCTTGAATCCACAAAGATAAAAGAAAAACAAGGAAAGACTTGCAACTGCAGGGATAAAAATATCTTGCCCTCTCAAAGGCCAGTGCCTTCAAAGGGGAGTGGTCTACAAGGCAACTGTGGAACAGAAACCCTCGAAAAAACAAGATACTTATATAGGAATAACAGAAAATGAGTTCAAAACCAGATACAATCAGCATACATCGAGCTTTAGACTCAACCACAAAAAATCAGCCACAACTTTAAGTGAATTCATATGGAAACTTAAGGAATCAAAAACCGAATACCACTTATCATAGGATGTAATTGAAAGAGCGCAGCCATACTCAGCAGCAACAAACAGATGCAACCTTTGCATAGCAGAGAAATATTTCATCCTAAAAACAAAACCAAGCCTCAACAAAAGAAGGGAAATAATATTTTCATCGTGCCCCCACAGAAAGAAACATTTACTACAAAACTACCAGTGGCCCGGAAACGAAAATAAACAACACAAGGTCGGAACGGCAACCGAACACACCTCAGTCATACCCGAAGAGAGCGGATGACAGGCGACACCTTTGTCCTCCGCTTGGAACACAAGTGTAGTATTCAGAGAATTTATCTATGAAATGCTCCCACAGATGAGCACTCTTATCAATTATTCCAACTTATCTTCAAACTATATATATATATATATATATATATATATATATATATATATATATATATATATATATATAAGTTTTTCTTGGTGTAATGACGAGTAATAAATTTGTATATTAGAAGAAGCAAAAGAATATCATGCAAGAATGAACAAAGTCTCAGCCTCGTGAAAAGAATTTGGTCAATCGGTCTGCAAAGACCACTTAGACTAGTTTATGATTAACAAAAGATACAAACGTTTGTTGCCTCGTCTGTCTTTTTCTATTTTTAGATTAAAAACAGATCAAATTTTGATGCATCAACACTTAAGCCCCCCCCCCCCCCCCCCATCTCTCTCTCTCTCTCTCTCTCTCTCTCTCTCTCTCTCTCTCTCTCTCTCTCAATATATAAAGCCGTGTTAAAATGAATACAAAAGTATATAAATTCACACTGTAAGAAAAAAAAAACACGTCATGGCTGTGGTGGTCAGGATTGTGGTGGTAGAAGTAGCAGCAGCAGTGGGTGGAGGAGGAGAAGAAGAAGAAGAGCAGTAATAGGAACCATAACCGTTACAGTCAATCAATTAGGTGCCCTGCTACATAGAGGAGGCGATCATGACCTTTTATTACTTAAATATAAAGAAATTTGAGTTATTTTTGGTATAAATACTTCATTATATAAGCCCCTAGTTTTAAATGTTACAAAGCTTAAAACCATTTCTAAAGAAACTCAAGTCCCAGGTATATACATAGTTGATTTTAGTCGAGACGCGTATAATACAAGCCTCTTCAGTTGAATATTGCTCACCCGATCGGCTGGTTAATCAGTACACTGTTACGATGACGTTTGTTTATAGCTATCTAGAGCAACTCCTTCACAGTCAAAATAACCTCGTTCTCAGTCTAACATGGAGAGGACGAGTTTTCCTTACAGTGTGAATGTCAAGGTCATGGTTCTTGCTGGGACCCATCGGCCTAGTTTTGGATTTGCAAAACATACAAACGTTTGTTGTCTCGTCTTTTTATCCTAGTCTTTATTTGGCTAAGGTTTCACCCCCCGTATTAATCTTTCTTTTTGTGATTCCTTTTCAGAAGTAAAACGTAGGACCTTGTTTGAATCCTCAAAGCTTTTTGATCATCCAGTTACTATTTCTCTTGATAACGCTTTTAAAGAGATCGGGGAAAATATGTTGACTGGAGTAAAAACCTAATAAATGAATGTGTGGAAAAAATCTTATGTGAATTATCAATTGTGCTTTATTGTCATGCAATGTAAGCTGAAAGTCAAACAGATTAAAGTTCATTTAACAGGCAATGCCCTTATAATTATCTATTACCTCTTTTAATTAAAATGTCATATTCGTTTATGATATATACATAAGTTTCATGGACGTTATTTTTAAAAGACTGTATTATGTGTATTTTTTTAGGAAACAAAGTGTATTATAAAATTATTTATTTTTATATTTTTATAATTTGGATTTCTCTGAATAAACTCAGATAACACTCTTTTTTTTATCTGTCTTTGTTATTTTTGATAATGTTCCTGTTTTTAATACCTCCCACAATACATTGAGACTTTAAGCCCAAAGGTTTTCGTATGTGTTTATGATATTCATCAAGTGATTTCAATTCATTGCAATTTGCACAGAGTTTAAGATTCGTCATTTTTATACGAAAGAAATATTGAACTCCATTTAAAGTAATAGAAACATAAACTCTTTTACCGAATTGATAATGCGTGGATGGTATGTGTTGGGAAAATAACATGGAATAGCCAACTGCAACATAGATGGTGAATCAATATTGAATAATTAAATAGGGGTGAGAAAAAACTCTATACTTCTATCTCTATAAACAAGCATAATCACAAACTATCTTTACAATAGAATAGAATTCGAAATAAAAAAAAAAATATCAAAACGGTAGAATCGATTTCGATTTTTTCTTCTCTAAACTAATATAATACCAATGCTGAAGAATCGAAGTGATCTCTATAAATCATCAAAATAATACCATATTATCAAAATATAATCAAATTTGAGACCGGAGTAAAAAAGTGCCCTTATATATCCTTTTCATAACATTTTTTTTTTCGATTTTTTTAAGTAATAATCATTATATTCCTTTTGGCTATGAGGACTGACCATAACATTATTTATAGATATTGTTCTATTTACACTCGCTTTAGTAAGACACTCTGCTTCCACTGTTATAGCTAATCTTGATTTACCCAAGCAGGATATAGCTGGTAACACTCACTGACTCAGCGGCTGCATAAAATATTATATTGAATTTTATAATTACAAGTTCTCTTAATATAACAAAAATGACACGATTTTTTGGGGGGTTGAGTGAGTGGGCAATAAGCTTTTTTATCTGGAATTGGAGCAAATCTTTACGATTGGGCTGACGACTCGAAAAAGAACAAGGTATAGATAGAGATAAAAGATCTGGGACGGGCTAAAAAGATAATAGTTATTGGGAAATGTCAGGAAAGAGAAATAAGCAGGGACATGGTCACTAACGCCAACCGGCACGACACTCCATAATGGTTTCTAAAAAAAAAACAATAAAAAAATTGGGTTTTAAGATAATTTCTCAAAAGAAAAATATACGAAAAAAACAATAACTATTACTTCTCTATTACTTAGAGAGCTACCCAGTGTAGTTGGGATGATATTCAAGTAACTCTGAATAGAACGACTGGACCAGCCGGACCAGAGGAGGATAGTTTTTAACCAAGTTTATAGACTTGAGGATCCTACACGCTGGTTCCTTTTAATAAATAAACCTGAAGCTGACTTACTAAACAATACAACAAAAATAGTCAACAATAAACCATTCTCTCTGCACTTTAAAAGAAGAGAAGAAGAAAACTTAATTATCAGAATATTATAGGCTCAACCCAAACTAAAATTAGAAGTCATAATTTGTAAAGAGAAATCTAGGGCAAGAGGCAACAGTGAGCAGACCCGAAGACGCTAAAGACAGCAGTCGAATAGACCTAAAAACGTACCCCATTGTGTAAAGGTAACTTTTATTAACAGTAAAACTGCTCTCAGGCGGAGAGAGTATCGGAGGAGACGAGGTATAAATGAAAAGCTCACAACACAAAGAAGGCATGAAAAATTAACCAAAGAAAGTTGAAAAGAAGGATCAAGCTACTGACACAAAATCAGAAAACAAAGAGAAAAGCACACTTAGGAAAGGATTCACTAGAACAACGCAAGATACGTTGATTAAATATAACTTAGCCAACAAGACCAAAACGGGAGACTGTAAAAAAATTCGATTCTCCTGTGACCACATTGTTTTTATGCTATCTATAGAGATAGAAATATTAGAATTGGATTCCCCTTTGTCGATCTCTATAAATAGCATAATTCCAATATGGCCGCCGGTTATTCTAATTTGGCTATCCCTATAAATAGCATAAATCCAATATGGCCGCCGGCAAATTCTATTTTGGGAATCTCTAGAAATAGCATAATTCAAATATTGCCGCCGATTAATTCTTATTTGGCAATCTCTATAAATACCATATTTCCAATATGGCCGCCGGTTATTTCTAATTTGGCAATCTCTATAAAAAGCAAAATTCAATATGGCCGTCGGTTAATTCCAATTTGGCAATCTCTATATATTGCATAATTCCTATATGGCGGCCGGTTTATTCTAATTTAGCAATCTCTATAAATAGCATAATTCCAATGTGGCCGCCAGTTAATTCTAATTTGGTAATATCTATAATTAGCATAACTCCAATACGGCTGCCGGTTAATTCTAATATGTCAATCCCTATAAATAGCATAATTCCAATATGGCCGCCGGTCATTTCCATTTTGGCAATCTCTATAAATAGCATATCTCCAAAATGGCCGCCAGCAAATTTTACTTTGGCAATATTTATAGATAGCATATTTTAAATCTGGCCGCCAGGAAATACTAAGTTTTCCATCTCAATAAATAGCATAACTCTAATATGGCAAACGGTTTTTTCTAATTTGGTAATCTCTATAAAAAGCAAAATTCCAATATGGCCGCCGGTTAATTCCAATTTGGCAATCTTTATAAATAGCATATTTCCAACATGTCCGCCACTAAATTCCAATTTGGCAATCTTTATATATAGCATATTTCCAATATGTCCGCCGGGAAATTCAAATTTGGCAATCTATATAAATAGCATAATTCCAGTATGGCCGCCGATTAATTCCGATTTGGCAATCTCTATAAATAGCATAATTTCAATATGGCCGCCGGCAAAATCTATTTTGACAAAATCTATAAACAGCATAAATTCATTATGGCCGCCAAAAAATACTAAGTTTTCCATCTCTATCAATATAAGATTTCCAATATGGCCGCCGTTTAATTCTAATTTGGCAATCTCTATGGAAAGCAAATTTCCAATATGGCCGAAGGTAAATTCCAATTTGGCAATCTCTATATATAGCATAATTCCATTATGACGGCCGGTTAATTCTAATTTAGCAATCTCTATAAATAGCATATTTCTAATATGCCACCGGGATATTTTATTTTTTTCCATCTCAATAAATAGCATATTTCCAATATGGCCGCTGGTTTTTTCGAATTTGGTAACGTCTATAAATAGCACAATTTCAATATGGCCGCCGGTCAATTCAAATTTGGCAATTTCTATAAATAGCATAATTCCAATATCGCCGCCGGTTTTTTTTATTTTGAAAATCTCTATAAATGGAGTAATTTCAATATGGCCGCCGGTTAATTCTATTTTGGTTATCTCTATAAATAGCATAATTTAATTATGGCCGTCGGTTAAATTCAAATTTAACAATCCCTACAAAATAACATATTTCCAATATGACCGCTGGTTTTTTTTCTATTTTTGGTTATCTCTATAAATAGCATAATTTCAATATGGACGTCGACAAATTCTAATTTGGCAATCTCTATAAATAGCATAATTCCAATATGGACGCTGTTTAATTCTACTTTAGTAAAATCTATAAATAGCATAATTCCAATATGGCCGCCGGTTGATTCTGTTTTTGGCTAATCTTTATAAATAGCATAATTTTATTATGGCCGTCGGTTAAATTTTAATTTGGCAATCCCTATAAATAGCATATTTCCAATATGACCGCTGGTTTTTTTCTATTTTTGGTTATCTCCATAAATAACATAATTTAAATATGACCGCCGGTCAATTTCAATTTGGTAAATTTCTATAAATAGTATAATTTCAATATGGCCGCTGGTTAATTCTATTTTGGTAAAATCTATAAATAGCATAATTCCAATATGGCCGTCGGTTCATTCTATTTTTGTAATCTCTATAAATAGTGTAATTTGAATATGGCCGCCGGTTAATTCTAATTTGGTAATCTCTATAAAGAGCATAATTTCAATATGGCCGCCGGTGAATTCCAATTCGGCATTCTCTATAAATAGCATATTTCCAATATGGTCCCCTTAATTCCAATTTGGCAACCTCTAGAAATAGCATAATTCCAATATGGCCGCCGAAAATTTTTATTTTTTTTCCATTTCTCTCTCTCTCTCTAATTTTTTTTTGGTAATCTCTATAAATAGCATAATTTCAATATGGCCGCGGCGAAATTTTATCTTTTTCCATCTCTATAAATAGCATAATTTCAATATGGCCGCTGGTTATTACTATTTTGGCAATCTTCATAAATAGCTTATTTCCAATATGGCCGCCGGTTAATCCTATGTTAGTAATCTCTATAAATAGCATAATTTCAATATGGCCGCCGTGAAATTTTTCTCTCATCTCTCATCTTTTTTCATCTTTATAAATAGCATAAGGACGCCGGTTATTCTATTTTGGTTATCTCTATAAATAGCATAAATTCAATATGGCCGCCTTGAATTTTTTTTTGTCATCTCTATAAACAGCATAGCTCCTATGTAGCCGCCGGTTAATTCTATTTTGGTAATAAATATAATTAGCATACTTTTAATAAGGCCGCCGGTTAATTCTATTTTGGTAAATTCTATAAATAACATAGTTTCAATATGGCCGCCGGGAAATTGCATTTTTTTCCTTCTCTTTGAATAGGGTAATTCCAATTTGGACGCCGTTTAATTCTATTTTGGTAATCTCTATAAAAAGCATAATTTCAATATGACCGCCGGTTAATTCTATTTTGGCAATCTCTATAAATAGCAAAATTCCAATATGGCAGTCGGGAAATTTTATTTTTTTTTCATCTCTATAAATAGGATAATTCCATTATGGCCGCCGGTTAATTCTAATTTGGCAAATCTCTATAAATAGCATAAGTTCAATATGGCTGCCGAAGGATTCTAATTTGCCGATCTCTAGAAATAGCATAATTTAATTATTGCCGCCGGGGAATTCTATTTTTTCCGTGTTTATAAAAAGCATAATTTCAAGTATGCCGCCGTGGAATCGAATTCTACTGTTTCGAACTCTTTAAAAAGCCTATAATCAATATCGCTACTATGGAATCGAATTATAGTGTTTGTATCTCTATAAATAGCCTCATTTCAATGTGTCCGCCAGGGAATTTAAAGAGATAGGGCCGTAGATTCAAGGATGTCAAGATCAAGCAGGATGCACTGGCCGTTTCTATTAAAAAAGAACATAGAATCTGAGGTCTAAGGAACAGAGAGGTAAATAAAGAAATTTAAAGGAAAATAACCGAAAAACTGACCGGAAATTAACGTAAAACAATGAACTCCACCCATAAATGACTCAAAATAGAGGGAGAAAGGGCAATAAATGTAGCATTTAAAAACCAAACTGTAAATAACCAATTTTAAACTTAAATAACAAATTAAAGAAATAGGGCGGAAAACGTCAATCAGTGATGTATTACCTGACATATCGACGGCTGAGACTATAACAATTACACTTAAAAAAAAAAAGACAAGCAGAGCACGGAATTTTTTTGATAGAAGAGACTCATAGCTAATGCTGAGAGCATTAAATTTTACTAACAAGTAAAAAAGAGAGGGTAAGGTGGTGAACAGATGAACGGTACATTAGCAGAGAGAGAAAGAGAGAGAGAGAGAGAGAGAGAGAGAGAGAGAGAGAGAGAGAGAGAGAGAGAGAGAGAGAGAGAGAGAGAGAGAGAGAGAGAGAGAGAGAGAGAGAGAGAGAGAGAGAGAGAGACAGACAGACAGACAGACAGACAGACAGACAGAGAGACAGAGAGAGAGACAGAGAGAGAGACAGAGACAGACAGAGACAGAGACAGAGAGCTAGAGGCTCGACAAATTGCTGTGACAAAGCTAATCTCTAGATCCCAGCATCTTTTTCTCCAATCTGAGGAGAAGATCTAGAAGTAGATTCTAGATTAAAAAGAATGTCTCTTTGAAAACACTTTAAAAAATGTTTTTAGTATCTAGCTGTAAGACTTTGGGGACACAGCGAAATTTAATCCAGCATGGCCACTTTGTTCGGTTCTTTTCAACTCTAACAATTTTGTAATCATCAGGCGATCACCAATCGTATTCTGGTGATCTTCGTCGTCAAAGCCGTTCTTCTGGTTGTTGTTGTTGTTGTTGTTGTTGTTGTTGTTGTTGTTGTTGTTTTCCTTCTTCTTCATCTTCGACAAGTATCACTACCAGAATGACCAAAGAGAGATCAAAGAGGGTGTCCTTCCCTACACTTATCTAAATTGGATCCTACAGTGATGATATTGTATAATTATGCTGGCATATGAAGATAAAAACACAAGAATTCGTTTCTGCAGAGATGATCTTGTTTTACTATGCTGATTTATAGAAAAAGAAACACATGTGTTCGATGTTATGTTAATTCATGGCGATAGAAACACTTGAATTCGGTTATACAGTGATAATATTGATTTATTATGCTGATTTATACAGGAAAAAAATCTAGAAATCGATTCTTAAGTAATTATTTTGTATTGTTATGCTGGTTTATACTGATAGAAACACTAGAATTCAGTGATGATACTTTATTATTATGCAGGTTTATGGAGATAGAAAAACTAGAATTTGATTCTACAGTGATGAAATTGTATTATTAAGCTGGTTTAGAGAGATAGAAACGCTAGAATCCGATTCTACAGTGATGGTTTTGTATTATTTTGCTGGTTTATGGAGATAAAAAGCTAGGATTTGAATTTACAGTAATGATTTTGTATTATTACGTTGGGTTATAGATTAAAAAATTGAAGTCAGTTGGAAAAAGGGAAAGTTGGTGAAAAGGGACGAAAATGATGTTTGTGATTTGTCCTTTAAAAAAAGGATATAAGTTTAAAATATTTTAAGAAGAAATCCGAAATGAAGTTAGCAGTAAGTGCAACATGATAACAAAGTTCTATCTGTGAAAGGGACAGATAGATTTTATTGTGATTTAACATGCAAGTAAAGAAAAAGACATTTTTTCCCAGGTTGCGGTAGATTTAATCCACAAATATATTTATTCTGTAGACTGGTTAAAAGTAATATCAATTACTATTATAAAAATGACGGATGGTAAGCTCTGTACAATGAATTTAGATCACTTAATAAATAACATAAACATTTACGTAAACTCTGTATGTATTGAATGCACGAATTATGCAGTGTTATACAGAGTTTATTCAGGGACATGCAAATTATATAAAAATAAATAAATATCTAATACACACTGTTTCACAAAAGTATTTGATTCAAGAGTTAATTTAATCTCATTAAGATCTGACATAGATTTTGGTAATCATCCAAATAGAACACACTTTACAGATTTATTTAAAAGTAAAATAAAAGATTTTAAGAAAATCTTTCAAAAATTACAATAAATATAACTGAACAAATGTTTTTTTTTATCTACAATTAAAACCTCTTATCAATTAGGGAAAATGGAGAAATTCTCTCTCCCGTTCAAGATTATCAATTATTTTTAAGGGGAAATTTTTACATAAAGAAACAAATTTTTTTTTCACTCATTCACAGACACATTCTAGGATGTATTTCGTCGTATGGCTATAGACTGGCGATTTATTCAAGTGTCCACCATTCAGACAAAATTGTTGACAAAGTCCAAAACGGCGGCCACCTGAAAGGTAGCCAATGGATCGAAGAGCAATGTTGGACCGTGTTTTCTCTGGGTATGACCTCTGATTTGTGATTAACTAAATCTAGAACAAGACATTGTTGAGGCAACAAATGTGGGACCGTTTTTCAATCAGTTTCAGCATTAGAAAAAAAATTAAATTAAAAAAACAAAAAACTATCGGGGTTATATGCTCATGTGGGCGTGAGGCTTTCATTGGGTTTTCACTTTTTCCTCCCATTGTTTTGCTTTCACCCTATACGTTTTTTCGCACGATAAGCGCGACTGAGTCAACTAGCTGATGCAATATGTCGCTACATGTCGCTCAATGTATTGATCCCGTGACCGCGTGAGCTCAAAATTTCCGAAACTTACGCACCACCCCTTGTTTTCCCACTGCGTGTGTGGTATGTAAGAAATACAGCGCAGAATGCCTTGAACATATAATTATCTTGTGCAACGCCTAGCATTCCTTCTGTGGGTATGGTGGGTCTAAGACACATAATAGAGTGTTTTAAAAATAACATCAATGGAATTTATGTAAATGATATAAACGAATATGACATTGTTATGTATGTTGATATATTAAAAGAGATAATACATATAAGATCATAGCCTGTTAAAATCTGTTTGACTTTCAATTAACATTGCATTACAATTAAACACATTTGATAATTCACATCAGATTTTTTTCTAACGTTCATTAATTAGGCTTTTGCTCCAGTAACATATTTTTTCTTGTGCTCTTTAAACGCGGTACGAAGAGAAATAGAAACTGGATGCTAAGAAAGCTTTGAGGATTCAAACAAAGTCCCACGTTTTACTCCTGAAAAAGGAATCAAAACAAAGAAAGATTAATATGGGGGTGAAACCTGAGCCTAATAAAGACTAGGTATTTGTTAAATTTTAAATATATTGTATTTAAAATAAATCAGATATAATTTAAAGACAGCTTATGATAAGTATTACACAAAATTATTTAATTCAAGAGGAAATTTAATTACATCAAGAACTGAAATAGATTTTTCGTATATGTCTTGGTAAATATACTTTACAGATTTAGATTTAGATAAAAGTAAAGCTGGACATTTTTTAGAAAATCTATCTAATAATACAGTAAATATAACTGAACAAACTTTTTTTTTTGGTTGTTGTTTGTTTTAAACCTACGATTAAACCTCTTATTAATTAGGGAGAATGGAGGAATCCTCTCTCCCGTTCAAGATTATCAATCATTTTTAAGGAGAAATTTTTGCATAAGGGAAAATATTTTTTTTCACTCATCCACAGACACATTCTAGGATGTGTTTTGTCGAATTACGACTCATCAGTGTTCCTGGTCCATGTAGTTCTTGAATGACTCAATTTTTCAGTCCTCCAGGTCTTTCCTTTCTCTTATCTTGTCTCCTGAACATGGAGATCCTTAGCTTTGCAGGCCTAGGCTCTCTTCCAGCTATTCTTCCTGGACATAAACTTCTGGACTGGTCTTTGCGGCTTCTGCCTCTGTGATCTCGAAATATAATATCATGACAGGACTTATTACAACATGTTTTTTTACACTCCTCCCCTTTTTTTAATCTTCAGTTCCTGATCTATGTTGTTCTTGTGCACATCAATGCTACAGTGTTGCGGGTCTTTTTCTTACCTGTGAGTGAAGTTCATAAGCAGTGGGGGAATGAAAAGCGAGAATGTATGTGCCTTGGCCTTGGCCTTAGATTTAGCCTTGGAACTATAAAAGACGACGAACACGAGGATTCGCCCTCTTTGCACATAGCATTTTTTTGTTGAGAAAGACAGGAGATTTTACATCTGTAAAACTAAATCGGGAGAGGTGAGAAATTATAAGATCTGGATCAAGATTTTGATTTTATTAATATTAACGTAAATTGTAAAATAATAACGAATTTAGAGATTTAAAGAAATAATTAATTTCATTTCAGAAGTTTTTCTTTATTATGTCTGAATCATAATGTTGATTGTTGTTAATATAGATTAACGATTGAATAGCTGATGCTAAATTAAAAACTGTTTTCCTATTCTGTTGCAGGAAAAATTGTAATAAAAATTTAGCCCCGAACAGAAGAAACTAAAAAGAAACAAAAATTAACAAAATATTATCAAATCTCCTAAGTTTCAACATATGAAATTATTATTGACAAAAGTGAAAGGGCAGTTTGTTGCTGCGTCAATAAACGAAAAGAAAGAAATTGTGTCCTAAGTGACGAAAAAAAAAAAAATTTATACTTATTCTAATATGTCATAAAGAAAACGGAACTCATGAACTGATATATAAGAAAAGAAACTATTATATTCTGAAAAGACAATTTTGTTATAAAAGAAAGCGAAGTCAAGAAAAGGGACTATTAAAACAAGGACTGGTGTGTATTGACAAACAAGAACTGGTGTGTGTTTACAAACAAGGACTGGTGTGTAAACAAGATCTGGTGATTGGAAGCAAGAAATGGAATGTACAAAAAGAAAAATGTAATAATAAGATAAAATATACATAAGAATTAAATAGCGTAGGTTTAATTTATAATTTTGTTTTATAAATATATTTATTTAGTTTATTAAGATTATTGTTTTGTTTTTGTATTATGTATAAGGGGGGAATTCATTAGAATAAATATTGAAAATTTAAAATATTGTTGGGTTTTTATTTTGTCACACAAGTCTATATATATATATATATATATATATATATATATATATATATATATATATGTTTGTAACATAGTTAAAAGAAAATTTATTATGGATTGTAATTAATTTATCTTAAGTACTAATAAATTGTTTTATAGAATTTGAGTCCTTTGCAAGGAATAATAATCAAATTTTATAAATTAGAAAAAAATTATATCCCTATTAATTATAATATAGTGAGTACATTAGAGAGGGAGTTTAATCTTTTACATGGAGGGGACATGTATAGATAGAAGATAGATACTTTAGCACGGGGGATATATTTTACATGGAGGGGACACTATTGGGAACATTATAGGGGCAATTTATCATATTATAATTATATATTAGTAACCCAGTAATATCAGTTTTGCCATCTTTTAAAATTTTTCCTCTCCTTGATTTTCATTCCCATTATATGCAATACACATATTATGTAATATACTAATATCATACTATTTTTATCTCCACGAGTCGGTTTCATCATCGCACTGGGCGGTGCATCCACTGGGACGGCCACAGTGTTGAGACAGGTGTATTGCGGGGGAGTTCGTCGGCGTGTTGACTCCGGATGAAGAGTAACGAAACAAAAGTTAAGTGATTTTTTTCCCTGTCACATTACCCGGAGAGACGACAAACCTTTTATAAAAATAAATAATCTAGTGTTTTATCTAAGACAGTGACATACTCGCAAATCTTATTGTGTTATAATTGTATCTATATCGGAGAGGTGGCGCGGGTATTGTCTCTTTTGTCAGCAGAGTTTTTCCGAGTTTTTTTTAATATAACTATCCAAGTATTTTCTCTAGATTGTTAATTGACCCCCTTAAATATAGTTTAATCTAGAATTAAATACACCCCGATCGTTATATTATTTGATAAGTGGTAATACATTCCGAAAATTTTCTAAGACTCCGCTGATTCTTGAGATAATATAGTTCTGTAGGTTGTATCTTATTCATTTCACAAAATTTTCGTGTTTAGATTGTCGCGTGGTTCTGTAAGATATTACGATAGTGTGAAAGGTTATGATTGATGTTTTTCTCACGTGATTTACTATCTGTCTAAGTGTATTCTAGTTAGCTGTATTTTTACATATATTTTATCCCCACCCATAAATTTATAGTATGTAATTAGGCCGTTATAGTGAGTTCCCACCCTTAGTCTTGTTTCGTTAGTAAACTGGTCTTGTAGCGTTTTTTACAATACATTCTTCATAATTTTATTGTGAGTAAAACCTATTTTCTGCCTTAGAGTACACACGTCTAGATCTAACTCTAGAATTAATTATACCATAGTCACTAATAAAAATACGTGTCAATATACACACTATTATACAAATATTTATAAAAGAACTATCTGTTCTTAATACGTGTCTTTGAAAGCACAATATGAACACGGTAAACTGAGAATATTAAAAATGTTGGTGAGAAAGTCAAAGGACTAACAAACGCTAAAGTGAACATATACAGGTCATTTCACCAAATAAACAAAAGATAAACAAAATATTAGTAATTTGGAGATCAGTGCACGTCTCCAATATTACATTCTACAAGTAAAAGTAGAATATTGAAAACCTCAAAATATAGTGTAAAATAAATAAATGTATAAAGAATCAAAGAAGTGAGTTAAACTCACTACATAAATGTATCTCCTGTAGACCGAAAACATAGCTATTGAGGAGCCTTGTATGAAATAAAGTATTTGTGGAAAAAAAAAAAATTAAGATACATATACAATAATGATCAATTAGAACTTGGTGACTTTTATATCGTGTGTCTAAGAAATTTCCTAATTGACTCAGTATCTGTCTTGCGTGTGACTTGATTAATTTTGAGTGCATACGTACAGATAGAACATTAGTACTGTAGATCGCCGGAAATTGACATATGCTTTGAAAGAGCTAAGAAGTCGATTTTAATGATATAATTCATAAGCATTTCGTAAACTTGTGTCTGGTTATTTTTGTGTTTAGCCTCAAAGTACCCCGAGGTTTATTAAGACATAAAAGCAAGTGTAACTTACCAGTCATAGGACGAAATTTTGAATTTTGCATTTCATCTTTAGAGTTGGTGAGCACTAATCAAGTAAAATATAAATAACCTTCCGTTATGTTGAGGTGAGATGTTGAATCAATTTACTAAGGAGACACTACGCTATATATAGATTTGACCTGCTTGAGTTGAAAAAAAAAAAGGGAAATAATACAGGAATACCAATTCCCAAGAAAAGGGAAATCATATTGAAAAGTGACTATGATAAACACATAATGTTAATGTAAAGAGCAAAATTTTGTTTTTATTACATTCTAAGACTATAAACTGGCCTATAGCTCGTAGCTAGCTTAAAACCCAAATAGTCCTCTGGAAAAATAATTTAACTTTCTAAATTTATTGTACTGTCATTGTTGTCATTTCGTTGTATTTTTTTTGGAATAGTTATTGCTTACATGGTTATAATTTCCATACAGTTGAAGTAAATTCTATGACATTGAAACGATAATCGAGTTGCTAATAGTCGAAGAAGAAAGACTGTTTTGCAACAATTGTATATCTCTTTTAATATTCATATACCCACATGAAATATAATTAATACTCAGTCTAAGGACGAGAATATAATACAACATTGAAATTACAATAATAAAGAGATAAAATATAAAACTTAACCATGGATCTAGCTGCTATAAAACAATTAGCCGAGGATCTTAATTATGAAGGTCAAGACTTACGTAACTTTGTTGATAAACAGATACAATTGTATGAAGATGAACTAAATAGATCTAGCGAAAAAGATGAGAGGAGAGAATGAAAAAGAGAGAACTAGATCTAAGAGAAAGAGAATTACAGGCTAGAGAAAAGGAAAGAGAACATGAGATAAAACTAAAAGAATTAGAATTGAAAATGAAAGGCAGTAAAAATGAGAGTAATGGTGAGGAGACTAAACAGGGAAAGGTCAATAATTTTACAAGGATCCCTAAACTACCTAACTTTAACCCTGAGCATGATGATTTGCCAGCGTATATATCTAGATTTGAATTGACAGCATCTCAGAATAGATGGAATGAAGAGGAAAAATTTATAGGACTATCAAATTTGTTGACGGGAGAATGTTTGCAGGTGTTGCATAGTTTACAAGATAAGTCATATAATGCTTTAAAAGATGCTTTGTTTAAAAGATACAAATACACAGAAGAAGGTTTCCATGAGAGATTTAGGAAGACTTGCCCTAAAGAAGGAGAGGATTTTAGTAATAATGTGAATAGACTAGTGTTAGGACGAGATAGATGGTTTGAGAGTGCCGGTGTAAAGAAAGATGACTATAAAGGCTTAGCTGATTTAGTTTTAAAAGAACAAATGTATGAGTCGTGTAGCGCTGAACTTGTCACATTTTTGAAGGAGCGTAACCCTAAAACAACTAGTGATATTGTAGGTCTAGCTGAACAGTTTCAAACAGCACATCCTAATGCTAAACTATCAAAAAAAACCTAGCTTATGTGCTTTGTCAACTAAATTTCAAGAAAGACAAAGTAGAACTATGGATAGAGAGCAGGACAGAACTAGATATGCCAGTGCCCCAAATTATTTTGGAAGAAAACATTATAGCAACATCAGACAACCATTTAGGCCTAGACCTAATGTGTCACAGTCAAATTTTAACTATAGACCTAGAACACCTAACCAGTATGGCAATGTGCGGCCTCAGTTCCAACCTAATTTCTATAAGCCAAGACAGCAGGATTCACGAACACTAAATCAGGTTAGACAGCAGTTCGGTCCTAGAAATAATAATAAAAAAGCACACTTGAGCTCATCATTATCAGGTGATGAAAGCAATATTCCATTATTCAAGGGTCTAATTAATAATATAGAATGTTCAGTCATGAGAGACACAGGTTGTTCTATGTCAGCAGCTTCTGCTAGTAAAGTTTTACATTCACAAATGACTAATGAAAAGGTAGAGTGTACACTAATAAATGGTCAGACCATTACGCAACCCACAGCAATAGTAGATGTTGTTACACCTTTCTATCAAGGAAAAATAGAAGTACTTGTATTTACAAATTGCGTTGCAGATTTGATTTTAGGGAATGATATAGATCCTAACACACATATTAAGATACAAGGTCTAAGAAATGACAAACATGATGATAACTCAAATAGAGATAAGTATTTGCAACACATAACAGCTCCAGTGACAACAAGATCACAAACTGCTAAAACAAAAGAAAAGGATAAATCTACTATTAAAAATAGTGAAGAAAAAACTACAAGTAAAACTAACGCTATCAATATGGATAACAATAGATCAAAATCTAACTCCAATAATCAGGAAAAATCACATATCTTTGGAAAGTTTTCTAAAGAAGCTTTTCAACAAGCTCAGGAGCAAGACAAATCTTTATCTAAATTAAAATACCTTGCTAACACTGGAATGTCTGGATATGCATATGAAGATGGACTATTGATCAGAACATTTGAAAACAAAATTGATAACCAAATTAGTATTATTGTTCCTTCTTGCTTAAGAATGGAAGTGTTGAAGTTAGCTCATGATTCTGTATTTGCCGGACATCTTGGCATAGCAGCGACCAAGAGATCTTTATTAAATAGATTTACATGGCCTGGCGTCACAAAAGACATTGCTAACTATGTAAAATCATGTGAAATATGCCAGAAACACGCTAAAAAGAAACCAAAAATACCTTTGGGAAAGATGGAAGTTATCACAAAACCGTTTGAAAAAGTAGCTATAGACATTGTAGGTCCACTACCTGAAACAAATAAAGGCAATTCTTACATACTGACTTTGGTAGATTTTTCTACAAGATGGCCTGAAGCGATACCACTAAAAAGAACCAAAACTGAAAATGTTGCAGAAGCACTATTCGACATCTTTTCAAGGCTAGGAATACCCAAAGTAGTACTATCAGATAATGGCAGACAACTTATTTCGGATTCAATGCAAGAAACTATGAAAATGTTAGGCGTAGAACAGAAACTTTCAGCACCTTTACACCCCCAATCACATGGACTAGTTGAGAGATGTAACCAAACGATACAAAAGACTTTAGTCAAACTATCTGAAGAAAACCCTTTAGATTGGGATATACTACTAAACCCTACTCTTTTTGCTCTGAGGCAAATGCCTAACACATCAACAGGTTTTCCCCCTTTTGAACTAATGTATGGAAGAAAAGTCAGAGGTCCTATAGATGTTTTGGCTGACTCTTGTTCTAATCATAATGAAGAAAATGATGAATTGATACATGCATATTCCTATGCACAAAAACTTAAAGGAATTATAAAAAAATCCAACAAGATAGCTTCACACGCTGTGAAGATAAGCAGTCAAAAACAAAAAGATTATGCTGATCAACATAGTCAATACAGATCATTCAAGAAAGGTCAAAAAGTAATGATTTTACTTCCTAAAAACAATAGTAAAATTTACCATAACTACCAGGGACCATTCCAAATTATTAATAAAAAAGGTGACAACTATTTCTTTAAAATAAATGACAATATCAGATGTTACCACGCCAACTTGTTAAAAACATGGTATGATAGAAAACCATCAGACAATACTATCAAATTAGCCACATTAGCTTTTATACCCATGTCTAAAGAAGAAGAAATGGAAGAGAAAGAAGCAAATATTGAATATCTCATAAATAAATCAACACAAAGTTTCAAAGATATAAAGTTAGACGAAAATCTTACGCCTATTCAAAAATCAGATATAAGAGACATTTTGTCTAAATTTCAGAACACACTAACAGATATACCAGGCAGAACTAATGTTTTGGAACATGATATCAGACTCACTGATACAACACCTTTTAAGGTACACCAATATCCCACTCCATTTAGAGCCAAAGATGCAATTGAGAAAGAAATTGAAACTATGCTAGAACAGGATATTATTAGACCTTCTAGTAGTCCATATTGTAGCCCTATTACAGTTGTAGCGAAACCAGATGGAAGTATTCGTTTGTGCATTGACTTTAGAAAATTGAATTCTGTTACTATATTTGATAACGAACCCATCCCACAAATGGATGAAATGGTAACCAGAATTACTAAAGCAAAATATTTCACAAAACTTGATCTAACTAAAGGATATTGGCAAATTCCTTTGAGAGAAAATTGTAAACAATATACTGCTTTTCAAACATCACTAGGATTAATGGAATTTAACTACCTACCTTTTGGACTATCAACTGCAGCTCCAACTTTTCAGAGAGCAATGAATAAAGTACTTGGACATCTTAAATTCGTAGCAAGCTATTTTGATGATGTATTAATTTTCAGTGAAACATGGAATGATCATTTAGAACATATAAGAGAGACTTTAGAAACTGAGGAAAGCAAACTTTACAGCGAAACCATCAAAATGTCATATAGGATTCAGAACAATTAACTTTTTAGGACATATAGTAGGCAAAGGAAACATTAAGCCAGATCCAATAAAAACAGAGAAAATCCTTAACCTCACAAGACCGAAAACAAAAAAAGATGTTAGAAAAATCTGTGGCTTAATAAACTACTATAGGAAATTTATTCCTTTCTTTTCTCACAAAATAGCTCCTTTAACTTCTCTACTAAAAAAAGAGAACCCAAATCAAATTGTCTGGAATGAAGATTGTGAGATAGCTTTTGAGGAAATAAAACATGCACTAGCTTCTGATCCCATTTTAGCTATACCTGATCTTAATAAAGAATTCATTGTTAGAGCCGACGCTTCTAGCAAAGCTATTGGTGCAGTCCTACTTCAGAAACACAATGACATTCTAAAACCTTGCTATTATATTTCCAGGAAATTGTTAGAAAGGGAATGCAATTACCCAATTATAGAAAAAGAATGCCTTGCTATTGTTTTCGCTTTACATCATTTCTCCAAGTATCTTCTGATGAATTCGTTCATTATTCAATCAGATCATAAACCGTTAACATTTTTAAAAATGAATAAAACTAAGAATGCAAGATTACTCCGTTATGCATTATCTCTGCAGCCATTTGCTTTTAAAGTAGAACCCATTAAGGGGACAGAGAACTGCATTAGTGACATTTTAAGCAGATTCTGATGCTTTTGATCCTAATTAAAAAAAAAAATACAATAAAGCTTAAGTGTAGTTGTTTTTCCGGGTATGTGGGGGAAAAAGTGTCACATTGTTTATCATTTAAACCAACAAATGCTTAAAAGATTTTTTCTCTATCACGTTTCTCTTTGTCTGGGTGAACCGCCGGTGCAGCTCTGCCACCAGTACTACCTGCCTCGACGCTGGGGATCCTCCACAGATGGATGCTTTGCCCACTTCTGTGAACGACCCACAAGACTTCATCAATATAATTTAGGAATCTAGGAATTGCTATATGATGTATATCCATTATATGATTTGATTGTATTATTATGAAATTTAAATCGAAATTGTGTAATTTCGTAGGGGGAGATAGGGGGGTGTGAGTGAAGTTCATAAGCAGTGGGGGAATGAAAAGCGAGAATGTATGTGCCTTAGCCTTAGCCTTAGATTTAGCCTTGGAACTATAAAAGACGACGAACACGAGGATTCGCCCTCTTTGCACATAGCATTTTTTTGTTGAGAAAGACAGGAGATTTTACATCTGTAAAACTAAATCGGGAGAGGTGAGAAATTATAAGATCTGGATCAAGATTTTGATTTTATTAATATTAACGTAAATTGTAAAATAATAACGAATTTAGAGATTTAAAGAAATAATTAATTTCATTTCAGAAGTTTTTCTTTATTATGTCTGAATCATAATGTTGATTGTTGTTAATATAGATTAACGATTGAATAGCTGATGCTAAATTAAACTGTTTTCCTATTCTGTTGCAGGAAAAATTGTAATAAAAATTTAGCCCCGAACAGAAGAAACTAAAAAGAAACAAAAATTAACAAAATATTATCAAATCTCCTAAGTTTCAACATATGAAATTATTATTGACAAAAGTGAAAGGGCAGTTTGTTGCTGCGTCAATAAACGAAAAGAAAGAAATTGTGTCCTAAGTGACGAAAAAAAAAAAAAATTTATACTTATTCTAATATGTCATAAAGAAAACGGAACTCATGAACTGATATATAAGAAAAGAAACTATTATATTCTGAAAAGACAATTTTGTTATAAAAGAAAGCGAAGTCAAGAAAAGGGACTATTAAAACAAGGACTGGTGTGTATTGACAAACAAGAACTGGTGTGTGTTTACAAACATGGATTGGTGTGTAAACAAGATCTGGTGATTGGAAGCAAGAAATGGAATGTACAAAAAGAAAAATGTAATAATAAGATAAAATATACATAAGAATTAAATAGCGTAGGTTTAATTTATAATTTTGTTTTATAAATATATTTATTTAGTTTATTAAGATTATTGTTTTGTTTTTGTATTATGTATAAGGGGGGAATTCATTAGAATAAATATTGAAAATTTAAAATATTGTTGGGTTTTTATTTTGTCACACAAGTCTATATATATATATATATATATATATATATATATATGTTTGTAACATAGTTAAAAGAAAATTTATTATGGATTGTAATTAATTTATCTTAAGTACTAATAAATTGTTTTATAGAATTTGAGTCCTTTGCAAGGAATAATAATCAAATTTTATAAATTAGAAAAAAATTATATCCCTATTAATTATAATATAGTGAGTACATTAGAGAGGGAGTTTAATCTTTTACATGGAGGGGACATGTATAGATAGAAGATAGATACTTTAGCACGGGGGATATATTTTACATTACCTGTCCATGACTTATCTCTAGCTTAAGGCTAGGAAGTATCTCTTCCAGTTTCTCTTCGTGGTCCTTAAGTTCAGGTCTTTGCATCTCCGCCTTTTGTGATCTCTGACCATGATATCATGATCAGAATTGTTATAAAAATGAAGAAAACAAATTGAAAAAGAAAATACAAAAAAACATTTTCATTCAAATTGTGTGTATATGAAGTATTGAAAAGAAATGGGATTATTTGTCAGAAAATATTTTTTTTATGCTGGAAAACAAAGCTCTATGTAAACACACACACCCCCCCCCCACACCCTATTCCATCCATACTTTTCTCCTTCAGACTGCCCAGCAGTTCACTGAGTCCCTGGATAGGATGCTCAACACGCTTGACACCAGTCTCAGCACATCACATGGTACCCTGAGGCCCCTGTGGCCTATGATTCTGTGAGGGTTATGGCCTTTGCCTTCCCAAGTATAGCTGTCAAGTATGCATAAAGAGGAAGAAATACTTAGGTTTTCATTGCAGAAAATGCGTCGCTTCGAAAAAAAATACATCTATATTAATTCTTTTATACAAGAGAATTCAAGATCATGTCGCCACTCTTATGATTATCAGTATTGCATTGTCATCTCCAGCACCCAACATCATCAATGTCTTCTTCCTCTTCCTATTTTTTAGCCTGCTAATGAAATTTTCATGAATTCTACTAAATCTCTCCAATATTAACACCAAATAAAAAAAGTCATTTTCCAGGAGTGAAACTCAATCATTTTTCTTGATAGAAACCTTACTTTAGCATTATCTGCCCACAAAATATTTGCCATACTTCAGATAGCCAATACCTAAATATTTCTATAAATAGCTATAATTTTTCAAGCCAAGGTTTAAAGGCTTTATAAGCCCTGATGTGCTTTTTTTTGCATAGATTTGGTATTTGTATACTCAGTACTAGCATGTGAAACTGTTGTCTGCCTTTACATCTATTTCAATAATTTCTCTTTTTCATATAATATTTTATGAAAATATTTCCGTGTCTGTGTAGATCTTATACCTTATTAGTATGTCTTTATATATTTGCATTTTTCAATTTCTTAGACCTTGCATGATTTTCTTCTTTGCTTTTGAATAGATGATAGACTGTACTGATACAAACAGTTTTACTTATCAGTTTAGAAAAACTCCCTAGTCTACTGCAGTTTCAAACTCATATGATCCGTGCTGTGCTGCTCCCAGTACCTTCTAATGGAAGGCTCTATCAACATGATCTGTTTTCATTATCCCAGACTCTGTTATCAACTTTCATCTGTGATTGGTTCACAGGGTCCAAGGGTTGTGTTTGGCTACAAGGGTATCCTGCTCATCTTTGGCATCTCCCTGAACTATGAGGCCCAGAGTGTGAGGCTTAAACAAGTCAATAACTCCAGATTTGTTGGCATGAGCATCTATAATGTTGAGGGTAGGAACCAAAAGAAATTTCTATCCTTTCAATTGTTTTTTGTATTTAAGATAACTTAGAAAGTAAAGGGCTTTGTTGGAATCGGCAAGGTTTTTGGCTGTTGAGAAAATATATAGAAGTCATCAGTCCTAGTCACAGAAAACTGCATTTGTGCAAAATATCACAAGCTAACTAGATCTAAGCTGATACTTTTTTAAATGGATTTTCATTGAGGAATCTTGTTTAAAATCTCTCAGTGACTATAACTAATTATTTAAAATATTGTCTAGGAAGAGTTATTCAGTTCCAACGACAGAGTGGACAAATGCTCAGTAGTCTTTTTTTGTGTAGTTTTCATTAACTTAAATCATAAGAAGGCATCAAATTCAAACCAGATCGCCAATTTGCGTTGAATCAATTTCATATTTTCACCCCACAACCATTTTTTGATGTATTAGCATGGTTATCAAATTTTCATTGATATGCTCTTCCCTCATTATGTATGACACATTGGGATGCCTTGTAAATGAGATTAAAAAATGGCTAGTTTACCTTTCCTTTTAGACATCACAATTATTTTTTATGATTCCGCTTGTTTTATGTTTACAATTTGCTTCATTATATATTTCTAAACCTGACACAATATACAAATATTTTTAAACAAAAAAAAAACAGCAGGTATCAAGATTCCAAATCTTTCTTAGAGAAACATTTTATATGAAGAATTCAAAGATAGGATGAAGAACGAGGGAAGCTAGAATAATTTATAAAATCCTTATTGAATTTCATTTTAACTAGATATTTTACTTTAAGCTTCTCAAGAAAGTTGTTTAATTGAATATTTTGGATGTTTTTTTTTCTTTAAAGACTGTCACCTGTATCCAAATCTAATTGAACAAAAGGGAAAATTCTCTCCTAAACTCATCAATCAATCAATCAGGTGCCATGTTCTTTAGCCTGGGCGGTCATGACTGTCCACACATCTCTATACCTCTTTGCATTCAGTGCTTTTGTGCCTTTTCCTACTTTGTTAGTCCATTCAACATCTTTTGACGCTGTTTTCCCACAATCATTCCCTTGTCACAAGATGTTATAGTTTCTCTCTTCTCATCACAAGACCAAAAAAGGTTTTGTCCAGAGATAGCGGTTCTAATTGTTGTGCTGCTATTTCTTTCTTCTTTTTCTGATTCTTCCTCTTTCATTTTGTCTCTCTGTCTCTCTGTCACCCTCCCCCCTCTATATTTTTCTTCTCTATCCGGCTCTTCCACTTCCAGTCTGTCACTCTATCCTCTATCCCTCCCTAGCTACTTGTCTTCTCCCACTTTCGATACATTTTTTTTTATCTTTATATTACTCACTCTTTCTCTCTACCTTTGTTTACGTATTCCATTTATGCATAATCTTGTTGTGTCAGCTTCTCATAACATTGTTTTGGTTGATTTCTTTGCAGTTTGTGAGGTTCGTGGAATCACATTTTGTTGCCTCCAGTTTCTTTTGTAACTTTTGAAATTGTCTAGACCTTACATTCATACATCAGAACAGGTTCAATATAGCACTCCAGGGCTCTTCTTCTCGTGTGAATCGAGATGTGGTTATTTGTTAGTACTGATTTCATTCTCTAGAAACTCTTTTTTGCTTGCCATATTCTTGATGCAATAACAATGTAAGTTTCGTCCATCTCTTGATATTAAAGTATCCAAGTATTTGAATTGACCTCTTTTCTTGATAATGATAGTGATCTATGGACACTCATTCAGTCATTGCTTCGACTGACCACCATTACTTCTATCTTTTGTCCTTTTCAATTCCATCTCTTTCTTTCCGCTTTCTTCTTCAAGGATGTTTAATAATTGTGGCAAGTCTTCTTTATTTTCTGGAATTAAAACAGTGTCATCAGCGTATCTCTAGTGGTGTACGTTGTGCCCTCCTACTTTTATTCTTGGATATCCTTCTAGATTCTGCATAATAATTTCACTGTAGGGAAAGCACACATCCTTGTGTGACACCAGGCTTTATTTTTTTAATGAGCTGATTTCCCCATCAACTGGCATTGTTGGTGTCTGACCTCCGCACATGTTTTTGATCACTCGCAAATCTTGTCCATCTATCTTCAACTGTTAGGTGTGTCATTATCTCATTATGTCGTACTATGTCAAATGCCTTGGTGTAGTCAATGAAACATAGATGTACCTCTTTCTGTACTTCCTGAGTTCGTTCAATCATAGTACAAGGGCTTGGATTGCATTTGTTGTACCTTTTCCCTTCACACTGTTCCTTTGCTATTTCTGGTTTGATTTTGTTCCCGACTAGCATCATGATGATTCTTTAAAGTATTTTGGTGATATGAATCATAAAACTGTTAATTCTATTCAATTCACACTATTATGTCCTTGTTTTCTTGTCACAATGCTATAATTATGGATTTGGTGATGTCTGGTGGAATCTGACGTAGTTCATACATTTCGTTGAGTAATTTTGTGATCTTATCAGTTCTATAATCTTCAAGTGCTTCTAAAAGTTCCACTGGTATCCTGTTCCGTTTGCCTAATTTCAACTTTTTTATTGCTGCTCGGATCTCATAACAAACATTACTGGATAATTTTTTTTTTCTTTTACAAAACATGGCATCAAAAAGTTTTTGGGAACACCGAATTAAAGCACGGTTTTAGATAATTGTAAAAAAAACAACAACTATAGAAGGCAATGGCTTTCTGGTTCTTGGATCTTTTTATACTGATTTAGGTCTGTGATATGTGTAAAAATGTTGGCAATATATTTTGAGGAAGTGTCTTCTTTGATTTTCTTTTTGAAATATCCTCAAAAACCTAATACTTTTGTGAATGCTGACCTGAAAAAAGATCAGGTGTCAGTGCGTTAAAAATAAACCCTTGCAATCAATCCTAGGCATATCTCAACAAGCAAGCATGAAAATTTCAACCAGGCTGAATTTAAGTCTGAAACTCATCTTACTGTGGAAATGTAGCTTACTAAATTTTAGTCCTATTTTTTTAAAATTAGGGCTCTTTGAAAGTGTTTGTACTACAGCAATGTTTGCAATGTTTCAGCAGATATTGTCTGCCCTCCATGTGGGCGTTCCGTTTCAAACTGTGTTTCAGAAAAAGCGAGTATTTTAAAATAGCAACTGGCATTTGCCCGCATATGAAGGCAAACAAGTTTTTTTCACATTCCACAGAATTTAAAACCGGTGTTTATCTTTTTTATTTTGTAGGAACTGTTTGCAACTGAAATAAGCGAGGAAGGTACTATTAAGTCACCACACCGCTTACCAAAAAAAAAACTTTCTAAAGGTGTTTTACTAGGTGTCCTTGCACATTTGATCTAATAAAATGTATTTTTCATAAAAAATGACCAGCAAAAAGTCAATAAAATATCTAAAAGAGAATGGATAAATGACAAAGACTATATGCCTGATAATCATTGTCAGTTGCAAAGATCTTCAAGAGGGGTAAATAATTGCAATATTAAATGAAAACATGGTGATATGCTTCTCAGGTTTATTTCAGTATTTTGCACAATTCTGATTGTCTAAAGGGAATAAGAGTAATAACTCCTAAAACTGTACATCAATAGTCAATCTACAGTTTCCTATCTTCCAGATTATATTCAGACATTTTGGATCCAAATGTCAATGTTTATATACCCAAGATGTGCGTCTGTCTTAGTCGAAACCTTTGTCTTTCTATGACTTGTGGAAAATCTGCCCTCTTCCATTTTCCAAACAGAGTTTGAATGATGCTCTTATATCTGTAACAAGGTTCTCTAACATTTGCACAAAAAAAATTCCTTCCTTCTGTCTACATTAAAGAAATCCTGCAACATCCACACAGGGATGGCCAAATGGTAAAGAGTCTGACTCTGGTCTACCAGGAATAAGAGGGGAGACACCAGAGGAATCTAAATTAGAATAAACAAGCTCAAAAAACAAGTAGCTGAGGTCAGTGTGAGGCACAAGCTATGGTACAACCTTTAATAAAACCGTACTTTTCTTCTCTTGTGCATCTCCACATAAGATTCCAAGAAAACAAGAAAGATATTTTACAAATCAGAGACATTCTGTGTTTGAATATTTTGCACCACAGAGCTACGCAAGAAATTCGCTTGTCAGCCTTTGATAGGATTCAGGTTTCTATGCAGAGATTAGGTCAAATCTCATACAAGCAATGCTGTCTTAATCCTTATGGGGCTCAACAGGATCTGAACTTGTATTTGCATTGAAATTTGTATCTGATAGAGGTTCAAGAACGGATAAAATAATACAGCAACACTTCTCTTTTTCACCCTAATTTGTTGCAAAACTAAAAGCATTTGATTTTCTAGTGAAGGATATTGTGGGAAAAATCAGACAGCAAATTCAAGCTAAATTTTTCCCTTCTCATAATTGCTCAAGTCCAATCGTAAATATTTTTTTTCAGATGGAGGATCGAGTGAGAGAACCAAATCATAAGCTGCAGGAGGAGGAAAACTTGCATACATGTAACTTGATCACCACAAGCAAGACTCTCTTGGCAGGCCCCAGCACCAACGTAACAACAACGCCTGCTGCTGATGATGAAGGATGAGTTGTCCACAGCATCCACCATGTCAGGGATCTTTCAGTGGTTGATGGTATCCACCCCAACTGATAGGGGTCGCCTATTAAACATCCAGAGATGAAAGTGGAAAACAAGTCGACAACTGCTGTGGACTTCCACGGTCCATCAAGCTCAGAGGCATCTCAGGAACAGCCAGATCCTGGTCAGCTTATCTAACTAAAAAAGATGGCTGGAAGGTACTGAATGAAGACAAAAACAGATAAATGAGGATGGGAGATACGCAAAGAGGATGAGGAATGAAAGATGGATGGTAGAGAAAAGAACTATGGGTGGAGGGAGACGGATAGAGGATAGTGCTAAAGAAAGGAGGATTGAGTACATTGAGAATCTCTCCCCCCTCACAACGTTTGGGACTCGGCTTGGCTGCTCTAAAATCAGCACAATATTTTGTTGTTAAAGATGTAGTAGGCTTGGGCCTGTTACATACTCACCGAAGGAGCTTCGTCTTCAATTTGGTCATTTGTAGCTCTGTGGTCAAAACAGCGAGTAAGCTTGCTTAGCTTGCAAATATCTTTACAATCATTATCCTTGGTAATACGACACTGTCTACAAGCATGGCGATGATTGTGCTCATAACTATTTTTGGAATAATGTCTTTCTCTCTCTCTCTCTCTCTCTCTCTCTCTCTCTCTCTCTCTCTCTATCTATCTATCTATCTATCTATCTATCTATCTATCTCTCTCTCAGGGACAAAGTGTTTGCTAGTCCTGCAGCTGCTTATCCAGGCTATCTTGCGCACTGGCAAACTTTCTCGCAAACTGAGCCAATGGATTTTTTTTCTTTCGTTTGTTTTTATTTTTGTTCACCGCATTACCCTTTTCTTCTTTAGGATCACGAGACCATCAACTTCGGCTGTTCTTTTCACATCTGCAATGAAGCTGTCAATTCTAGTGATTCCGAATCAAATATTTTATATAACTGTATTTTTGTATTTCCCTGGAGTGTCTTCAAGTACATTTCTTAGTCACAGGAAATGTTGTTATTGTTTTGCCTGATGGTTTTGAAAAATTTTCTGTCAATTAATGTATCACGGCTTTGTTTCTGAAATGATGAATGCAAAAATAAAAAAAAAAATTAAAAAAGAACTCTCTCTCTCTCTCTCCACACACACACAAACACACATATACATATATATTTATATATATATATATATATATATATATATATATATATATATATATATATATATATGTTTTGCCTGATGGTTTTGAAAAATTTTCTGTCAATTAATGTATCACGGCTTTGTTTCTGAAATGATGAATGCAAAAATAAAAAAAAAAATTAAAAAAGAACTCTCTCTCTCTCTCTCCACACACACACAAACACACATATACATATATATATATATATATATATATATATATATATATATATATATGTGTGGGCTATATAATATTATTGCATTCCGCACCTGGCAATTTAAATTAAAATTTATTCCTTTCATTGTTTGTGTCAGAGGATAGACATTTCGCTAACAAAAGAGAAAAAAATGGCTTATATACGACGTAGAAAAAAGAAAAACTAGCCTTGGTAAGTTATGAAAATATACTATGTGATAAATAGAATCTGAAACTTTCCGTCCTCCTAATCTCTAAGTACGATTATTGTAAGATGTCAGAGAATTACGCACGAAGACTCCAGTTAATGTGGGTATGAATTCTCATCAATTTTATAATGTAAAGGAACGCAAAGAATAGCCTGGCTTCAATACCAACATTCTCAATCACCAACATTAATAAAATAATGTTTTATAAATTCGAACTTTCCTTGTCTACTTTTAATATACAGGGTTAATACAGGGTCATGGTATACATTAAACTGTGGTTTGATGTAAATACGCACGTACTGAAATAGATTTTGGAGTCTTTGGTAACGTGATAAAGATTATCAATGCTGCGTATGTGACTTCACAGATCATTTCTCAGAAACCATGACTTAACCTCTCTTGGACTGATAACGGTGGTGCACATGATCAGGAGCAGGTGATTTTAAAATGCGATTATCTGCAAATTGATATTGAATTGATAAATGCAGGCTAGTTTTCTAGAAAATTATCTAGACCTACTTTTATATCTTAATAATTTAAGTATCAGATTATAATATTGGAAGGAGTGGCCTGTCCGTGATATGAAAACAAAGTGGATTTACTCTTAACACAGAAAACAGCTTTTGAATTTTTTTTTTTGCTTAACAACATATAGCTGTAGATGTTCGACACATAGTTACATTGTCAATCACATGTCATCGAGCTCTGAAGGACAAAGTTGTACAAAGTTTAAAAAAGAAAACGATAATGCGATAGAACGACACAGAGTAACTTTGTCATAAGCAAAGGTCTACTGCAAGGTCGCGGGCCACGGTCCTTCACCGCCGCCATTTTATGGGCAAAAGATGCCGCTCCCCAGTCTCATACTATTACTATTACGATCAAGCAAAACGTTTTATTTATGTTTATTTTTTAGCCGAAGTACTCTAGGTGAAAAGAATATGTGCGCAGTATGTATACTGTAAAGTGCTAGACTCACTAAATGTAATTTAGAATTGCAAAATATAGTATGTAAAGCAAAAACTTAAAAAAAATCCCAAAACAATTATAAGTGACCACGAAGAGCAGAGCTAGCCTGTAATATCTACACGAAGTCAGTTCATACTAGTTGATTCGCTGAGATTACTTCCCGGTAGAGAAAACGAACAAAGGACAGTTGAAATCATGGAAAATGAACCGTTGCTGTCAGGTAGGCCAAGAATCTAGTTATCTGCTCTGAATTGAATCATATTTAACGCAGCTTCATCAATACTCTTTTAAAATAATGTGTTTTTTCCCAAAACACATAATAATAAATGTGTATGTTTGTCACCACAAAAAGAATCCTTAGAAATTTGTCGGAAAATTTTCTCAAACCTTCTCTTATGATATTGATTTAAGACCTGAAAGCATTTTTAGGCTATTTCATAATATCCATAAACTATTCAATATAAGTAAGCTATGTATAACCAAATCCCAGCTGCAGGGGCATTAATTCCATTTTATTTTTTGTGAATATTAGTTTTTTTAAAGGTCAACATTCTAATGGCTTACTAAGTAAAAGATTTAAAATCTTGTTCATTGCTTAGTTCAAGATCTCCAATCACATAATGTTCCACAACGTATAATTTTCAGTAATGTTGGCCGAACAAATATTTTGTAATGGATGTTAGTTAAGTCAAGTTGTCCCTGGTTAACTCACTTCCTCAGCTTTAAATCCAACTAGAAAAGCAAAAACACCACACTTGGAGGACAACATGGTAATTAGTGCATTCATCCGCGTCAAGAAGAGACACAGTAGGCAGCAGACCATGCAACATCCCCAGATGCATGACATGTACATCCATCATATCATCGACTACATTCACCTCCACATTCACCCGCAAATCATACAGCATTCTACATAGCCTCTCCTACATAGCATTCTACATAGTCATCTATCTCATAACATGTAACCTATGCAGTAAACAATATGTAGGGCTAACATCACAAACACTACGCAAACGATTCAACACACACAGTTTCAACATTTATAACGATAGAGGCGACGCTGTTGCCAAACACTTTAACCTTCCCGGGCACACCATCAGCCACGCAAAAATCACACCGATAGATCGGTTACTCACAGCAGACATGTTAGGCCTACAAAACAAAGAAACATTCTGGATACACACATTACAGACACTAGAACCACAAGGTATCAACATCAACGACCAAGCAACGTTTCCAATTACACAAATCCATGAACACGCCTAACTCCCCAGGCCGACGGGGCGCCATCTTGGATTTAAAAGAAAAAAATAGTTATAGTACACAAGAGAGCACAAGAGAGACATAGAGAAAGAAAGAGAAACGAAGAGATAGAGAGAGAGAGAGAGAGAGAGAGAGAGAGAGAGAGAGAGAGAGAGAGAGAGAGAGAGAGAGAGAGAGGGAAGATGGAGGACGTGAGAAGAGTGAGGAGAGATAGATACTGACAGACAGAAAAACATATATGTTAAGGAAAGATAAAGAACACGAAAGAGAGAGAGAGAGAGAGAGAGAGAGAGAGAGAGAGAGAGAGAGAGAGAGAGAGAGAGGGAGAGAGGGAGAGAGAGAGAATCCTATACACATTAAGAGAGTGAGAGTCTTTAGGGGATAAAGAGAGATTCACTGTTAAATGTTAACATTAAACAAGCAAGAGAGAGAGAGAGAGAGAGAGAGAGAGAGAGAGAGAGAGAGAGAGAGAGAGAGAGAGAGAGAGAGAGAGAGAGAGAGAGAGAGAGAGAGAGAGAGAGAGAGAGAGAGAGAGAGAGAGAGAGAGAGAGAGAGAGAGAGGTAGCAAATAAAGGTTTTGGTTGTAACTAACAGGACAGAACGAGGCACTGCAATGGAAATAATGACGTGGAGAATCGAGATTTAAGAAAGATAGATAAAGGGAGAGAGTGAAACACAGAATAAGAGAGCAATTAGCAACATAATCATCTTAGCTGCTCTACACATATACGCATAATTTCACCCTGTTTTTCAGTTATATTTCTTTCAATTTATGTGAGAATTTTGATATTTATAATTATGATCTTTCAATCGCCACCTCCGTGTACATTACCACCTATTTATTTAGAGACACTCTACATACGTATCAACTATCATTCTTTTACCCGCGCATCCCCATTTGAATCAGGTGTAAAAGCAAAAAAAAGAACCCGTTTCCCTATTTTTGAATTTTGATTTCTCTACAGATACTAACCAGCTCCAACATTTTATTCCAAACACGCGCTCCAGCCTTATCTTACCCTCATATCAACGAGGTCACGCCCTTTGCCATTATCATCCCTAGCCATTGCATTGAACCTTGAAGCATTCTGCGCACTGCCCCTTCCCCAACCAATCATTAATTTTGTGCCGTCTGAGCCCAGCTCTCCCAAAGTTTTGTATAACTTGTTGAAGTCAATTTTTTCCTACACGCACTCTGATGAAGCCACAATAAAGGCAAAACGTTTTAATGTTAAATCTAAGCTTGTGATGTTTCTTTTTTTAGTCCCGTAGTTATAAAGTAGTGTGCCTGTCTCTTTTTAGACCTTGTTCCTCAGCTTTGTCAGTGTCGAGGCATTACTTGGTATATTTTTAGGTCAAGGCGCCTCTCCAGGTTTGTGAAAGGAGATAGCGCGTTGCACTAATAACACAGATTTACACCACGACACACATACAGAAAAGCGGACCAATAGCAGACAGACACGGAAACACCTTGTTGTAAGCAGTAATACACGACGCCAGGTCATTATTAGTTAATGCGCTGAAATTACTTCCTGGTAGAGAGACCGAAAAAAGGACGGTTCAAATTATGGAAACTGAACCATTGTTGTCAGGTAAGCGAATAATCTAGTTATTTGCTCTGAATTGAACGATATGTAAGAGAGGATAATCAATACTCTTGTATAAAAATATTTTATTCCTCCAAACACAAGTGGATGTTTATGTTTGTCACCACAGATAGAAATATTATAAATAGGTCTAAATCATTTCCCAAACCTGCTTTTGCGGTATCACTATTAAGATCTGAAAGCATTATTTGGACTATATCATAATATCCAAAAGCTTTCACATACAAGTAAGTTGTTTAACAACAAAACCTTAATGCAGTGACATAAATTTAATTTTCATTTTAATTTTAATTAAACATTAGTACTAGCTCAGCATTCTTAATGGCTTACAAATTCAAAGACCTTATTTCTTTTTTATTGCTTAGTTTAAGATCTTCTATCTCATATGTTCCACAACGTATAATTTTCAATAATTTTGCCACACCAATGTTTTGTAATGGATTTTAGTGAAGTCAAGTTGCCCGTGACTAGCTCATTTTCTCCTCTTTGACAGCGTCGAGGGCATTACGGGGTATATTCTTAAGCCAAGGCGCCTCTTCATGTTTATGTAACTTAAATGTTTACTTTTTTATGGAGGTTCGATCTTCGAACAAAATCTAACTCTAATTGTTTTCAGTACCTTAGTTGTAAAGACGAGGAAAAGAATCCCAATATTTACATCATGAAGTAGCCTATTTGTTTATAGCCTATTTGTAAAGTTCACTATTCCTGAACAAATTGTTTTCATTTCTGGCTGAGAAGTGAAGCATAAGAAAAAAAAAAGGCATTTCTTTTAATGAAAGAAAAAAAAAAGATTCAAGGTATGCCTCTGGTTTATTTCTATACATGCGCTAGGCTTCAAAAGGGACCGTTAGGCTCAATACAAGATAACTTTTTTATCGTTATTATAAAAAGCGGACAATGGTCTCTGCTTTTGTTGACCTACAGTCTCAATGTAAAGTGGCTATGATCCAAATAAATAAAAGATAAATAATAAAAAGCCGAATCAAATTCATAAATGTGTACAGTTGGCTTAAGCATAGGGTCAATGTTTCGTGTAATTGAAACCAGTGCAATTTTCTCGCGGAAAGTCAGAGTTTAACTGGACACTGAAACTCTACACACTTTTCCTTGTGGCTATGTAGAGGTGCTGTGCTGCCTCAGGCAGCATCGGGTTATTTGCTCTCTTGAAGGACTTGGGAGGGCAACGTTAAAAATTGAATTGTCACACTTCTCTTGCTGCGCCACTAAAGCACAATATTGTGGGTTATCAGGTTCAAGCACAAAAGTTTATTAAAATTGTTATTACGTTTTAAAAACTTTTTACTAGAATTCTTTAAAATGAAAGTTTCTGTTATTCACTTAATTTCGGTAGTTAGCATATATACACATCATTTATGTGTTTTGAGATGATTTCATCAAAAGATGTTCTGGCTGTGAATATTTAATTTTGGATTGTTTTTTTTCCAGTTTAGTCTTAATGTGGTTTATCCGGATCATGCACGGGGCCACAGAATTCTAAAATGTTCCAGGGGGCATGCCTGCTGTGTAATTCCATCAGATCACAATATTATGCATAATTATTCTCCCTTAGTCTGTCGGGCAATTTCCAATTCAGCTATAGCCTAGTCCTTTTATTTGTTGGTAGGTTCAGCAAAAAACTGTGTGGCATTTATTTTGATTCTGCCTATATTCCAAGCCGAAATACTAGTTTCTATGGATCTCACATTAAAGCTAGGAAGATCGACTGGTACGATTTCATGATGCATTTGGGCAGCTATATTCACTGTTCTTGAACATAACACCACAATCAACCAGCAAACAATCTCCTAAGAAATGGGAGAAGAAGCTAGTCTGTAATACATAAGCCTAAATTAATAAACTTCCTACTGAAGAGGATTTCGTTAGGACTTCGAGCGAGTCAAAAAAAAGAAGTGTTTTCTTCTTTTGTCTTGTAATGAAATAGTGTATTACAATAATTATGGCGATTGCCTCACTACTAGAACTTAACTTTAAATATGTGCTAGAAAACAATCTAGCTTCTAACTTTGCCATTGATTAGATAAATTTTATATCAAGGTTTATAGAATACAGACATGGATAAACGTTAAGTATTTTTAGATCAATGCGAGTTTTAGTTGATGTTGCGAGCATTAAACTGGCTGACGCCTTTGACCGTTGTCATGGTTTACTGAGCACAACACGATTTCAAAACGGCTCCAGCTTGGACGTGTATCTTGCCTCGATCTAGTTTATCTGTAGAACTTAAAATTTCCTGAAAGTATTGAATCTAAATTCTCGAGCGTCATCCGACCCGCATAAGAATACTTTGCTAATGAAAAAACTGAACTTTTTTCGAAAAATGACAGTCCGTTTTTATATCATATAGATGCAAATAACCATGATTCTCCGCGAAGCAGTGGGTCTGCACCCACTCTTTGGGGTATTTGTAGCCTGCATGAATGTTTGGAATAATGTCCAAATAGATATTGGAAATAAACTTATGTTTCTACAGTTTTTAAAGATTTTTTAAGCGGTTACAGGAAGTCTATTAGTTCCAGCTGAAAGTGCCCTAAGATGTCTTCAAGGAATTCAAAGATGTACATTAATTTATAAGTGCACAAAGATGAATGATTAAAAGAAGCTATAAATAAATTTGGATGTTGTAAAATTCGATACTTGTTCTGATTGGGTGAACACAGATTATCTGGTTTTTTTTTCATTATTTCATAAAATGAAAATCTACATATGAAATAGATCATTTGAAACGCTCATTAACAAGTAGGTATAAAGGACATACAATTTCCGCATTTTTGCAGCCCTAGGTGGTATTTTTGAAGGAATAGTCTTGTAATAAGCGTTTAAAAAGATCTTTGAATAGGGAAGTTCATGTTCATTGACGTGTAGTTTCAAATCTAGCCATCTATCGTCAGTATTGCAAACAAGTGAACAATGCAGCCTCAGTTATTATCTCTGCCCATTCGATGTAACTGTTGTAGAGGGAATTAATGCCTTTATACTACTTCAGCATTTTCAAAGTATGGTGTGCTTTCAGGGGAAGACGCCAATCCCCCTACACAAGAACAGCACAACAATGCGGTGAATCCACTAGAAAGCTATCCATCACGTCATAGTGGCGGATACCACAAGCCTGCGAATCCACAAGGAAATTATCCCTACGCAGCACCACAAGGAGGATACCACAATCCGGCAAATTACCCGGGAAATTATCCCAATCCACCGCCTCCTGGGGGATTCCACAGCCCTAGATATCCTCCAGGAAACTATTTCTACCCACCACCTCAAGGGGGGTACCCCAATCCATCAAGCTATCAAGGTTCGCAGCCTATCAACTCCCAACCAGGAGAGACCCAGGTAAGTCAGCATCAACTTAGAGAACTCGCCTCTCCGGTTCCTCTTCCTGATTTGAGGGATGTCATCATTAAGCCTAAGGCAAGTGAAGAGTGATGAGTGGATCATAATGACTTGAAACACTGAAGCTTCAATATAATATGGAATCGCTTCAGCTTTTTCCGAAAGGACTTCCGAATGGTATCTCTATTCTACTAAGGAGGGTTTCGTTTGATCGAGTCATAAAAAAGATTGAACTTGGATTTTGTATGAGTAATAAAGAAGAAAGAAATCTATCTCCGTAAGAGAGTGAACAGCATCATACGTATCCTACATTATATCATAATATTAAGCCAACGTATTCAATTGGAAGCCCTACCCCTTTTTCCATTTCCCCACTCCATATTGAATTTTGATACTGCTTCCATCCTTATCATTTGTATTCATGAATACATTAGAGATTCTTCAATTGCTTTGATTTTTTAATGCTTTACGATTAACACAATTGCAAATCCACCATTCTTCGACTCTTTATTAAGTCTTTTTCAAAAGTCGGACGCTAGGTCATAGAAAAGAGTAAAGTGTAAACTAAAAAAGAATATTCAGTTTATTTTGTGAAATCGAAATCTGTTCGTGACCGTTTTAAACGTTTATGACAATAAAGGTGCAAATAACTAAAATTCCCACAAGACAGAGCGTTCTTTGTTTGTACTTACATAGACTTATAATAAGCTTTTAGCTTAAGAAAGATCGTCAGAACTATCTGTCTTCCATCTATTATAACTTGGTATCATTAACCTTAACTATTTTGAAACTATGACGATATCGATGGCATGAAAATACGGTACCTTTGATAAGACCAAGCTCGAGTTAAAAGTCCATTGACTTAAGTTGATATAACTATTATTTGATAGCTTGACATAGCCTACCTTCAACAATGTGTGCTCATACCTTCCATATCTTGCGTCTGTAAGGTAAGACCTAATCTTTCACGACATAGTTTAAAATTTGAGACCCCTTCTACTATCAAATGAGAGTGTGGGTATTAAACCTGATACGTGGGGTCCCTGCAGTAAATTTGATGCTGATTGTCTACTATGGTGCCAGCGATATTTTTTTACAGTTGAGTCAACTGAGGAACTATCACGAATAGGCTAACATGTTAGTGCTATAGGAGATAATTATAAAAAGAGCTCTTAAAGTTCTCTGTGGCAAATACAACTAGTCTTTCAGTGTAACAGTAAACTTTAGATTCATTTTACTTTTTGATAGGCCTTTCAAATAAAATAAACGTTTGAGGAAACAGCTCGGCCTCAAAGAAATACGTCAGAAAACTTAAAAATTATGATTGTGTTCTTGCTCTTTTAAACCATGGTGTCCGTCGATGTCTTTAGAGAAGGCTGTCAACCAATGATTTTCGTCCGTAAAAAATACTGCAACTATATCATAACATAAACAATGAAGACATGGCTAACTTTAAACTTATGAACGTCTCGTATTCTGATAGGCTACCAATGTCGTCCTTGTGAGAGCAAATGTTCAGAGCGCTCCGCAAACTGTGCCTGTTCAAGACAACATGGTGATCGCACTTCTATCACTGTTTATATGCTTTCCCTGTGGAATATGCGCTGTCATGAAAGCTAGTGATGTAAGTATGATTTGAAAACGAACTTCTAAAAAGCCTCTTGGGCATAGGCTGAATTTCTTGTGAGTAGTGCATAATGCTTATTGTGATGTAATTCTCATCGTGATGCTGTATAGACCTAAGTGCATGTTGTTAAGAAGTATGGGTACATCGAAGTTACATGTGTTGTTTCTCGTGGAGACTCTTGTTGGGAACATATTGGAGGAAAAATGAATCACTGGCGGTGCAAGCAATATGACAACAACATATCTTTTCTTTGATCCGACGCAGGTGTTAGATTAAGCGAGTTTAGCGAGTTAAATCACAACCCATGACTTCTATTGGAGAAAAATAATCCTAAATTGTCAATTTTTTTCAGTACACCTGGGAATATATTATCATCAGAACTAGTAGCCTAAATATGTGTTGTGAATGGAAAAATTACCTTATGACCACTTATCCCCTTTTGTTGGTTAAAAAAAATTCAGCTCAATACAGCAATAAATTTTCAATTTTTATTGTGTATTGTAAGGCGAACCTGAATACCTATTTCTATTACAGAAAGTCCTGTCGAATTTTACTGAATGAAATTTTAATCATTTGCTTTTATCTGGGCACAATGCTGCGAATGGACAGTATTAAATGAAAGAGCTTGATCCCAAACTTGACCTAGATTAAATCTGAACTGTATTCAGTGTAATCGAGTTCTAATTCCTCCTAGAATATTTTTCTATCCCTCCTTCAGGCCCGCCATGCAGCTCGGAGAGGGGATATCGCACAGGCCAAGGAAGCCGCGGCCTCAGCTAGGAGAATCGCTTTGGTCTCAGTGGTTCTGGGAATCATCTTCATCGTGGCCGTCATTTTGGTGGCCGTGCTTGTGCCGATCATCGTGATTGGCTCTGGACCCCAGGAGTAGACAAGATATTCCAAAATGTGGACAAGAAAGATTATTGCCCATGCAATTTTAAGATAAGCTTTACCTCTCCATTGTTTTGGTACTATGACTTGAAATATTGCAACATGTGTTTCAAATGAGTAAAGAATGCCTTGGTCGCATTCATTACCAGAATAATATTTAAAATCTTTTGAATCCTTGTATAATTGAGAAAACATTGCATTAATCTTTCGTGAGTAAAAAAATTCGTATCGGTATTGTTTATAGGCTCTCACCAGTGAAATTTATTAAATGGATAGAAGCAAGAAATTCCTATGGTAATTTTAATATGACCATTAAACAAATATGTTTGGCTAAAAAAAGATCCTGACTGGGAACGCGGTAACCCCCCCCCCCCCCTCCCGAAAAAAAAAAACCTACAATAACAACAACAAAGAATCAAAACAAAACATAATGATGGTTTAATCTTGTGATGATTAGTTGTGGTTGAAGTCGTGTAATTAAACCTATCAGATGACAAGAAGAAACACTATTCTGTTATGTATCCAATTTGATGATTTTTTGGGGGATGCAAAGTTCTAAAAAATGGTGTGGAAACTCAGATCGTCCTCGTTACAAAATATTGGTCTTTAAAATTGAGAATGCAAACCTTCTTGTAGGGTAATAGTTTTTCACATCGCAAAGAAGTCGGGCTGTAAATATTCGCTTTGGTAATTATGCTATTGTGAAAACCTTGAAGAAATTTTATTGTTATTGCAAAGGCTTCATGCTTAGAAAAACATTCACTTAATGTAAGACAGAATATTTTTGTGCCATATTAATACGATAAAATGTTTTTGAATTTTAGTTCTTAATAATATAAACGATGATCGACATCAACGAACATAAATACAAACCTACACAACAAACAAATTAAAAAAGAATTTAAAAAATTATTAACACATAAAAAGAGTAAGTATAGCAAAAATAAAAAAGGAAGTTTTTTTTAACTTATTCATCATTAACACAAAATAATTTTTTTTAAATAAAAGAAAAAGAACAAAACACGAAACAAATGTATCTATTTTCATTATAAAACTGAACGTCGCTTCAATCCTTCTTGTAACAGATGTAAAATGTTAATAGCAATCTGCTTGGATTATCCACGAAATGCTGATTATTTATTATGAACCAAGAAAATTTGAAATAACGTTCGTATTATTCACATTGTTTGTCCAAATCTTGTCAAAGACGCCAAAATTTGTTTTTTCTGGCAGCGAAGGTGTTACATATGATATTCAGTTAATTGAAAAAAAAAAACCGAAGCAAAACCATGAACGGATAATATCCACTCTAGTACACTCTTTAATGCAGTGTAATTCCTTGGTGTCTTTATTGTTTTCATTCTCTTTCCCTGCATATTTTCCTCCTAACCTTCTGTTTTGCTCCCCTTTATCAATTGTGCTTGCTGGAGAAAAGTTGAAAAAAAATTATGAATCACAGAATCTGTTTCTTAAAATAACAGATGAGTTTTTAATTTTTTACCTATCGCTAGGATGAGTTAGTTTTACAGAAAGGAAACAAATGTAATTCGAAAAGAAAATCGATGACATCAAGTTTTTAAAGTCAAGTATTTTTTTTAGAAGAAAGATATTGTATGCTTACTCAAGTTGTTCAGGTCTGTTGAAAACCTTTTGTGTTTTATTTTATTTATTCATTTTTTGTTGAAAACCAAATCTAGAGAAGTATAGCTCAGACTATTGTAACTTTAAACGTTATACATATGCATAGCCTTACTTTCAATGCGCGTTTCAATAAATTTGATTAAAAGGGAAGTCAATTTGGTTCGAAAAGTTGAAGTCCTGATTGCTTTCCTTGCAAGATACAACGACAGTTTTTTCGAAAAGAACGATTTATTCGAAGTTATCATTATTGTTAAATTACTCTTTGTTAGGTTTTGAAAGTATATAAATAGCTGCGTTCAAATCGTTTATGCTTATAGGGATTTTGAAGTCACACTGTTGGTTTACATAGAGAAAGACATCAGACAGAATGCTAGGTTTAGTGTACCCAATTGAAAAAAAAGTTCAACGCAAAATACAGAGTACTTGTATTTTGAAGAAAGCATGACATATTTTCTCGTCATGCTAAATATGCATTCTTTGCGATAATCGGTCGGGATAATCGCTAATGAATATCTTGATATTGTACGCTGAGAGTAGGACCCTAAAGAAAAGAAACTTAAAAAAAAATTTTTTTTTTAATTACTCCTCTCCGAAAGACTAGAATAGACCGGTACTAACCGCTGCAGTTGGATACTGGATATTGACAGGAAAGAATACATATTATTAGTGAATTGAAAATTGTTAATTTCATAGCGACATCAAACAAAAAAAAAAAGAGCAATGTTGACCTGTGTCTTCAGATTACATGAAAATCTCCGTAAGTGCATGCCAAATCACCTTACTAAGTTAACCTTTATATGTTAAGGATTACAGTGGTCTTTTTCATTTAACCCTTTAGCCTAGTTGAAACAGAGCAATACTAATAAAAAAAAAGCCAACGAAAATACTTTTTGTTCAGCCCATCAGCCCACTCAACAAAAATTTTAAACTCACACAAACGCACACAAATCAGATAAACAAAAAGATATTATCGTGCCAAATTCACTGCTTAACAAAAACCTTACAGACCTGAGCAGTGGCACCCCTGAGGAAGGGATGGAACTAAATATTTCCAAATAAAAAATTTCACCACTTTTTTTTTGTAAAATTTTGTATGAGTTTCATCTTCTTTGAAAAGAGATAAAACCCCATCACTTTCAGGGTGCTGCTTTATTATCTATAAGAATAAGGCACTTTATAATGACTACAAAGTTTATTATTTCACAAGATCATTTTTTCTATAATACAATTCAGTGAAAAAATTATGTGATTTGTTATTGTTCAGTGTTTTAAAGATTGGTTTACATAAAATTAAATAAATAGATAAAAAAATTTCTGCCATATCCTTCATCTCAATAGACTGTGTGCATGCTACAGAAAACATTATTCTATGAGCGCAATGCGAGCAGTTCAGGTCAAAGATATCAAAAGAAAATTGTGCACGACGTGACCAGCTCACTCCAACACATGCATCGTTTTCCGAATCAAATGTAGTTTGAAGTCTACAATAAGACATAGTGAGTGCATAGCTTTTTCCTTATTAGCAAATACAAAATGTTTTCATTGATTGAGATAGTTATTACCTTACATTTATTTTATCCTCCTGCACCCGTGAACTACTAAAATTGGGAGGGGAGGGGGAAAGGGGAGGGGGGGGGGGGAGGGGAAGCTAACGCATAGGCTACGTCTTGGGCGCCCGCTTCAATTCTTATGATGCGCTCGGTAGGGAAAAATACCCTTGTCTGGACTAGAAGTGTAAGCTAGCAATGTGCATGTGTCAGATGATCGAGGAAGCCTAAAATACATCTCTTGCAACACAAAGCTTACGATGATTCAAATCTCAAGTATGCACTTTATATGAGTGTTAATTGTAACTAACTGTGCCAGACCCGGAGACTAACGAAAGGGAAGTAAACAATTTAAAATTGAGAAATTAATCTCAGTCAGCTCGAGGCGAAACAAGAGTTTAAAGTAGCCTTCTACCATTTCAACATGTTTTTAAAGCTCACTCTTTACTGCCAGAAAACTAGAGAAACAGACAAGTTGAAAACAGGCTATTGCAACATCCAATCGGTATATATATATATGTATATATATATATATATATATATATATATATATATATATATAATATCGTTGATACATGATAATCCCTGTACAAGACTCCAATATAGACTCAGGTGGCATCAAATAAAGAAAGATTACTATTACAACTAGAAAGAATTTAAACTTGGTTTGTTTTGATTGACAGCCGAACAAACTTGTTTCTGATCAGTTACATCGAGAAAATAAGTTGTGTGTCGAGTGCGATCATTCTAAGCTACGGGCTTGATATTTTCTCGTCATGCGTGAAGAAGGAATTATGGGAGTCTGCATTCGCTCAAAAAATTCTGAGTTGGTGCTGTTACTAGAATGACCTTGTGGAGTTTCTTTCCTTGAAGCTTAGCACTCAATAGGATAGATCTTAAGAAAGGCAAGTTATAAGATTAGTGTGTACTAAGATTGATTCTCTTATAACATAACTCTTAATGCTCGTATGATGATTTAAAAACTACTGTATTTTGGTAAATACATTAATGAAAATGTTATAGTTATTTCTAATTTTTTTTTCATATTAGGATTGTTAATATAAAACTAACTTCTGGCATAATTATAAATAAGTTGAACTCTGTTATCATGGATTAACGTCTGAAACTTTGGTTTTACTACGCCAATTGAGAAAGAACTTGAGCACAAGTTTTAATAATAATATTCCATTGTAGTACTTCCTTACAGACGAAAACAAAAACGAATCTTAATTAGGAAAATCAAGCAGCAGTTGGTATTTCACCTGTCTTTAATTTTAGTTTTGGTCAGAACGTCACTGTTATTGATAGGCTTACATCGTCTCACCTTGTTCTTGTCCACGCCATGAGTTCCTTAGCAATTATAATTTTTTAAATAAAAAGTCCTTTGTAAAAAAAACTCACAATCAGGGGTTCATCAATTCACAAAGAATACAGAGAGGTTTCGCAGTTACTGACTAGGTTTAAAGAAATGTCCACCCCGGCAATTTACTACTTAGTCCAAATAAATTCAAATGTTTATTTATCCTCTCTTGCCTACCTTGGCAAGAAGTGAATTAATTTCTAACATGCTGCCTAGCAAAGCCAAATGTTTCGTGTAGGTCGACCAATGTACACCACGGTTGAATAAGTGCGCAGCATAACACCGCATCGTGTTGAAATAGCGGTTTTGCAACGGGCTTTAAAATAAGGCAGGGACAGAAAATTCGCGTTTTTCGGTTAGTTTCAATTAAGAAGGAATGAAAATTTGACCACTTTTTAAAATTTAAATTTAAAATCATACCATAGCAACTGTAAAATTACTGCTTGGTTTCCACGAAGCCGATGTTTATGTATGGAGAGAAGAAAAAAAAGAGAGAGAAAGAGAGAGAGAGAGAGAGAGAGAGAGAGAGAGAGAGAGAGAGAGAGAGAGAGAGAGAGAGAGAGAGAGAGAGAGAGAGAGAGAGAGAGAGAGAGAGAGAGAGAGAGAGAGAGAGAGAGAGAGAGAATCACACACATACACACACAGACAGATAGACAGACGTGCAGACCATACTCAGAGAAAAAGACTAAGTGAGAGAGACAGATATGGAGAGAGAAAAAGGCAGTGAAAAAAGAAATAGAAAAACAAAATGGGAAGAAAAGCAGACATAAAAAATAAGTAAAAAGAAAATGGAAAGATAGATAAATGGATAGATGGATAGATAGATAGATAGATAGATAGATAGATAGATATAAAGATGAAAAAAAAAACATAGATAAGCCTACATAAGGATAGAGAATGAAAGAGAAATAAAAAAAAGAGAAAGGGCGAATGAGAGAGAAATAGAGAGAGAGCGAATGAGAAAGATAGTTTAGATAAAGCAACTACATGCCTAGATAACTCGAAAATGACAAATAAGACGAAAGACTTGAAAATATAGGCCAGATGGAATGGCCAGAAACCTGCACTTCAATACGGCACTCATCGCCTTGCTGGGACAAGACCAGGCACTTAGGCAATGAGCCATCCAGATCTACAGAAATAGATGCTTCAGGAAGAGTAACTTACATGAAGGTTGAATGGACTAAGAGGTTGAATATCTAAGAACGATCAAGTCCATATTTTTTACAGGACATAAACAAACTAGCCCCTACCAGATCTTAATACAGATGTACCCTTAACAGAAAGAAATAATTTTAATATAAAAAATAAAGAAGGCAGTCAAACAACGATAGAGGCTGGGGCAGACATAGCTAGACCCCAGGATCTAAAAATGCATTTTTTTTTAAAGAACAGACTTAGATCTTCAGTTAGACTTCTTGGCATTGTAAAGTGGGCGAGACGCGGGACGTTACGAAGAACCGAAAGTGGGGCCAGTCAAAGTCAAGCTTAAGTGGGTAAATGTGTTTGTTACAAACTTGTTTCTTCGTCTTTCTTCCTGTTTGCGTTTAGATATATTTATTTGTACAACTGCATTCTTTTTGAAAATATTTTTACACCATTCATGAACAAATCATTTCATTTTAAATTTTAAGAATGCAATTTCGTCAAAACAAAAAAAAAGTCAGTTGAGCATTTTCCATTAGGGTAAATTAAACAAAAAAAAAAGAAAAAGGAAAAAAAAATGTTGTTTAAAATGTCCACTTTCTGGTCTGATCCGCAGAAACTTTAAGTCCGTTTATGATTATTATTATTATTATTATTATTATTATTATTATTATTATTATTATTATTATTATTATTATTATTATTATTATTATTATTATTATTATCATCATTATTATTGTTGTTGTTGCTGTTGACGTAAATATCTCGTTGTACCGGATTTGTATTTAGTAATTGTGTATAAAATCTGCTCGGATACACATATTGATAATAGACAAACTTATTCTTATCCGTTTGGGTTTTTTTTTTTTTTAATTCGTAATGAAACTTTAATGTGCAAAAATAAAGAGAAAAAAAGAGAGCTTAGTGTAAATGCCAACAATTATTATGAATATAATATAATTTTTACACTATGTGATAACTCTCGGAACTAGTGATCAGCTAGTGGAAATAGAAATGGGTAAAATGAGCTACTCTAATGGATAGACTATTGGAGGTATGTCCTTGTTTCGTGAGAACACCCTCCCCCCTACATCGTAAAGAAAAGTCAGCCGCAAACCTAGATCTAGCTCGAGACCGTAAAATAAGACGAAGGAGGTGAAAACATAAGGTCATGAATGGACAGGGATCAGACCTGCATCTCGATAAGGCACCCATCGCTTTGCCGAGACAAGACCAGGCACTTATCCAGTTTGCCATCTATATGTACGAAAATGGATGCTTCGAGAAAAGTGAACTACATGCAGGGTTGAAAGGACTAAGAGGTTGAAATGCTAAGAACGATCAAGTCCATATTTTGACAGCAAATAAACAGACTATATAGAGAGATTGAGTAAGAGAGAGAAAGAGAGAGATAGATGGGTATAGATAGATAGATAGATATATAGATAGATAATAAGATAAAAAAATGGGGAGAGAGAGATAGAGAGAGAAAGAGAGAGAGAGAGAGAGAGAGAGAGAGAGAGAGAGAGAGAGAGAGAGAGAGAGAGAGAGAGAGAGAGAGAGAGAGAGAGAGAGAGAGATTGTTGTCACATATCAAGCGAAAACAAATGGCTCGAGGGACTGAAAGAAGTTCTATCAAAAGCATTTTAGTCGAGAAAATTCTTACAGATCAAATTGACCTTCTCTACATTTGGTACTTTTGTCTATCCTAAAACAGTTTCTCATCGTGACAATGTTGTGGAGGTCTAGAGGGAGTGAACACAAACTAAAACCACAAAAAAAAAAAAGAAAACATGCCAAGGTCAAATATTTACATTCTCTTTAACACTATAATGAAAAGTTGTCCCCGATTTCATGGTAACTATTAGAATATAATGTTGGAAGGGATAGCCTATTAGTGACATGAAAGCAATGAAGATATAGGCCTATATATATATATATATATATATATATATATATATATATATATATATTTATTTATTTATAATATTGACTCTTAACACAGAAAACAGCTTTTGATTTTATTTCGCTTAACAGCATAATTATTATAGCAGTAGTCAATCAAAAATCATCGAGCTATGAAGGACAGTATAGTACAAAGTGTTAAGAAAAAAGAACGATAAAACGACACAGAGTAACTTTGTAATAACAGAGGTAATAAAAAGCGGGTCCCTTCATTCTCAATAACTTAACGACCATCCTTAAGACCACTTAATTTCAGAATATCCGCTTCCTTGCGCAGAAATGAAGTTAGTAAACAAAGTGATGACTAGCAGAACAGCCGAGCCAGTCAGCCAGCACACATCTGCACAGAACCAGTTAATACCAACTGATGCTCTGAATTACTTCCTCGTTTACACAACGAACAAACAAACGACAATTTAAAAAAATGATGGACCTTAAACCGTTGCTGCCAGGTAAGTCAAGAATCTAGTTACTCTCTCTGAAGTGAACGATATGTAACAGAGGATAATAAATGAATTTTTTTTAAAATTTTCAAACACATTAAGAAAAAAAAACCTGCATAATTATGTTTATCACCACAGATAGAACCTTTAGAAATAAGTCCAAAAACTTTCGCAAACCTTCTCTTGCGGTATTAATGTTAAGATCTAAAAGCATTATTTAGGCTTTCTCATAAACCCATAACCTTTTTCATAGAATTAAGCTATTTAACAGCAAACCCTATTCTAGCCGCATTTAATGAAACTGTATGCAAAAAAAAAAAACCCACAAAAATATTAACGATTTCAATGCTGTCTGCACTGGCCACAACCTATTATTCTATGAACTCTGCCATCACGAAGGAAGATGCCATACACTACCCTGCGGAATTCTTAAATTCAGTAGATATAGCTAGTCTGCTTCCATATGTGCTCACTATCAAATGTGGAATGCCTGTGATGGTGCTTCATTCTCCGATTCCACCAAAGCTGATGAATGGAACCAGATGTTTTGTTACAAAAACAAAGCCTGTAGGCCGTGAAAACAAGAAAATCCTGGATTTTACACAGCAAACTTCAACCCTTTGACAGAATTCTGCCTTTCTCTTTCGACGTCAACAGTTTCGGTTGAGGTCATGTTATGCTCTTACAATCAATAAAACACAGGCACAGTCACTGCGGCAAATAGGACTGGATCTGACCTGACCTGTGATTTCTCCTGGCATGCTATAATTATGTTGCGCTATCACGGACTGGGAGTGAGAATGCAGTCCTCACAGGACTGGATCTGACCTGTGATTTCTCCTGGCATGCTATAATTATGTTGCGCTATCACGGACTGGGAGTGAGAATGCAGTCCTCACAGGATTGGACCTGACCTGTGATTTCTCCTGGCATGCTATAATTATGTTGCGCTATCACGGACTGGGAGTGAGAATGCAGTCCTCACAGGACTGGATCTGACCTCACCTGTGATTTCTCCTGGCATGCTATAATTATGTTGCGCTATCACGGACTGGGAGTGAGAATGCAGTCCTCACAGGATTGGACCTGACCTCACCTGTGATTTCTCCTGGCATGCTATAATTATGTTGCGCTATCACGGACTGGGAGTGAGAATGCAGTCCTCACAGTGACTTCAGGCTGCTCCGCAGAAATGTTGTGTACATGCATGTCTCGGATTATTCTCACATATCTCAATAAAATAAATCAAAATTTTCATGGTAATTCTATTCACACCACTTCCAAATCTGTTGTTCCCCCGCAACTTGTTCATTGAACGGGTAACCATGCTCGTTGTCTTATAACACGCGTTTAAAAGACTCTTTAAATAGATTGGGAAAGACAAGACATAAACATGTGAAAGTCCAGGGAAGTTCATGTATATTGACGTATATTTTCAAATTTACCCATTTATCCCTAATATTTCAATCCAATGCACCTTGAAGTCTCAGTTACTACCTCTGCTCATTCAATGCATGTCAACTATTGTATAGTGACTTTCCACTGTTAAGCTGTTTCAGCATTTCCAAATTGCGTTGTCCTTACAGAAAATGACGGCGATCCTCCTACACAAGGAGAACACTACAATCCTGTGAATCCACCAGAGAGTTCTTCTATCCCAACACCGCATGGTGGCGGAAACCACAATCCTGTGAACCCACAAGGAAATTATCCTTATGCAGCAACACAAGGGGGATACCACAATCCGTCAAATCACCCAGGAAATTATCCTTATGCAGCAACACAAGGGGGATACCACAATCCGTCAAATCACCCAGGAAATTATCCTTATGCAGCAACACAAGGGGGATACCACAATCCGTCAAATCACCCAGGAAATTATCCTAATCCACCTCCTCCTGGGGGATTCCACAGCCCTAGTTATCCTCCTGGAAATTATTGCTACCCACCACCTCAAAGGGGTTACTCCAATCCACCAAGCTATCAAGGCTCGGGGCGTATCTCTCAAATCAGCTCTCAACCAGGGCAGACCCAGGTAGGTCACCATCAACTTGAAAATAAAATCTAAAACTATTACTAAGAGGATTCGCTTCTCCGGTTCCTTGGCCTGATTTGAGAGCTTTAATTCATACGCCTAAGACAAGGGAAGCGTGATAGGTGCGATTAGATGACTCCAAATACACTGATGCTTTAATATTGATATAGGACGGCTTCCGCTTTTTCGCCTTCCATATTGAACTTTGATGCTGCTCCCTTCTGTGTAATATTGTTCTTGGAAAAGTTGGATATTCTTAAATTACTTTGATTTCATATTGTTTTACTATTTACACTGTTTTTATCCACCATTCTTCGCCTCATTATTTAGTCTTTACTAATAGTTGAATGTTAAGTCACGGAAAAGAGTTAAGGGTAAACTAAACAAGTATACTTGGCTAATTTGTGAAATCCAAATCCGTTTATGACCGTTTAAACGTACATTATAGTATAGGTACAAATAACTAAATTAGTATTTCCCAAGCAGAGCCTTGTTTTTTTGTACTTGCATAGACTTATAATAAGCTTTTGATTTTAGAAAGATCTTCAGAACTATCTGTCCTCTAGTATTATAGCTCGGTATCTTTAATCTGAACTATTTAGAAACGAGTACTATGTCGATGGCATGTAAATACGGTTAATTTGATAGGAGCAAGCTCCCGAATTCAAAGTCGATTGGTCTAACTTTCTTTATTTATTATTATTTGGTAGCTTACCATAGCCAACCTTCACTAATGTGACCTCAGGCTTTCTCTATATTCCATATGTGAGGTAGGCGCTCGCCTCCTCTTTCCCGGTAGAATTTAAAACTTTAAACCTCTTTAACTATCATATGGGAGTGTGGATATTGTAACTGCGACATGTGGTCTTTGCAGTAGATCTGATGCTGAATTCCACCATGGTGCCACCGATATTTCTTACAGTTGAGACAATAGTTGAACTGTCATAAATAAGCCAACATGTAGGTGCAATAGGAGAAAAGTCATCGGTTTCTGATCTTCGAACCCATCAAGTTCTCTGGGCAGTCACAAGAAATCTTCCAGTGTACCACTAACTTGAGATTCCTTTTACTTTTTCATAGGCCTATTGAAAAAAAAAACCCAAAGGTTTGAGGAAATTGGTCGGCCTAAAAATAAACCGTTTAACTATGTGTTCGTGCTCATTTAAACCATGGTATCATCGTTATCTTTAGGGAAGACTCTCAATCACTGATTTTCTTACGCGAACATATACGGCAACTATATCAAAACATAGACAATTGAAGACTTGGCTAACTTTAAACTTATGAACGTCTTGTATTCTGATAGGCTACCAATGTCGTCCTTGTGAGTGCAAATGTTCAGAGCGCCCCGCAAACTGTGCCTGTTCAAGACAACATGGTTATCGCACTTCTGACGCTGTTTTTTTGCTTTCCCTGTGGAATATACGCTGTCATGAAAGCTAGTGATGTAAGTATGGTTTAAAAACAAAATACTAAAAAACCTCTTGGGTATTGGCTGGATTTCTTATCAGAAGTGCATTATTTTTAATTATTTTCCTATAATTCTCATCGCTGTATATAGACCTAAGTACATACTTTTAAGAACTATGTGTAACACAAAGTTGAATGTTTTCTTTGTTATAGAGAATCTGTTGTTGGAATAATATGGGAAAAATAATATATCACTGGCGGTGAAAACAATATGAGAACATTATAAATCTTTCCTCTGATCCGCCCTTGTACCAGATTAAGTTCGAGTTCAATCGCAGCCCATGTCTTCTTTCTGGGGCGCAATTATCCAAATTTGTTACACTTTTTCAATAAACTTGGGAATATACATTATTATTTGACTAAGTAAGCGTTTTCATTGAAAAAAATGACTTCATGACTATTTCTACCCTTCGAAAATTCAGCTAAATACAATAACTCTCAATATTTATTAATATTGCAAGACGAACCTGATAGCCTTGTTCTTTTGCAGAACGTCCTGTCGAAATTGTAATGAATGCAATTTTTAAGTATATACTGTCACATAAGGTCATTACAGTGTTCATCGAAAGAGCCAGATCCAAAACTTGACCTAGATTAAATCTGAACTGTATTCAGTGTAATCGAGTTCTAATTCCTCCTAGAATATTTTTCTATCCCTCCTTCAGGCCCGCTATGCAGCTCGGAGAGGGGATATCGCACAGGCCAAGGCAGCCGCGGCCTCAGCTAAGGAAATCGCATTGGTCTCAGTGATTCTGGGCATCGTCTTCTCCATTTCAATCACTGTGGTGGTCGTTATTGTGATGATATGAATAATACTGCATAATAATCGTATTGCAACAACAACCTACAAGTATAATATGGATGAGGATGGGAACTTTTAATTGATGTCATATGAACATTTTTTGGAGATTTCTTAAAGTGGGGAAAAAAAAAGATTATTGTATTTTAACGACCGGTCTATATGTTATATTTTAGATTGGTTACCATGATTCTGTTGCTTAAGTTTTTTTTCATTTCATGATATTATAAAATCTGTGCAATATTGTTCCAATTGACTTTGCCTTGGTCGCATCCCATTTCCGAACAAAAATATTCAAAATCATTTGAATCTTTGTATAATAGAGAAAATATTGCATTAATCTTTTGTGAGTATAAAAAAAAAATTCAGAATGTTTTTTTTTTTATAGACTCTGACCACTAAAATTAAGCGAAGCGATATTTGCACGGAATTTATATGTTTGTTTTGATATGACTGTGCAAAATATGACAAACTTGTTTGGTTAAAAAACTTCCTGACTGGGAATGAAAAAAGCAAAACAAAACAAACAAACAAACAAACAGATAAAACATATTATTAATCATCTTGTGATGATTAAGAAATTGCTTATGATTGAAGGTCTATAACTAAACCTAATGAATATAAAAAAGAAACATAGTTCTATTATGCATCTAATCTGATGATTGGTTAGAGGTTGAAAAATACTGGAAGATGGTGTGCAAAGTCAGATGATACTCCTTACAAAAAAATAAAATAAAATCACATTGCAAGTTGAGAAATGCAAATCTACTTTTAGGATGATCATTTTTCGGAAAGAAAGGAATTCGGTTGTATATATTCGCTTTTGTCGATTTAATTCTGGTATTGAGAAAACCTTGAAGAATATTTTTTTTTATGTTCAGGTTTCATGCTTGAAAAAGAATATTTCAAGCCATGATAATACGAGAAAATGATGTTCATTTGTATTTTCAAAGTAAACACAATGTTTGACATAAGCGAAAAAATACAAATGTAAAAATTTAAGACATAAAGAAGTAAAAATTTAACAAATAAAAAGAGCAATTGTAGCAAAAAAAAACAAAAAAAACAATAAAAAACGTTTGTTAAATTATTTTTCAACACATGAAAAAAATCTTGGAGGTAAAGGAAAAAAAAATATTGTTGCTTTTTTCATCATAAAAGTCACCTTTTGCTTTAACACTTGTTACGGATCCAATTATGTAATCGGCTTTAATTGTACTTTGAATGCTTTTCTTTTCTTTTTGTTATTTACAAATAAAACTTATCTTGAAATGAAGTTTTTACCGTTTTCCTTGTTTGTCTAAACCCGATCAAAGACGCTATACATTTTTATTTTTTTATAGTCTCGAAGGTATTACAAATATATATGTGTACATATATTTATAAAAAAATGAATAAACCAACAACGACAAACCATATGAAGGCATTCCCAAACGGGTGCACTTTGTTATGTAAAGCAACGTCTTGGGTTTTTTTTTTCTCTTTTTTTTTTTCTTCATTGTTTTCAATTAAATCCTTGCATACTTTCCTCCGAACCTGCTCTTTCCGTAACTGCCTCACTTATTTGCACCCCCCCCGAAAAAAAAAAAAAAAAAGAGATAAAGAAAAGAAAGCAACGAAAAATTTTTTATGACACTAAAATTTTTTTTTCAATAGTTTAAGTGAAAACTTTTTTTAATATTTTCTAAATCTAGTAAAAATGCTTTAAAAAAATGTAAATGTGTGCATGTAAATGTGTGTATGAGTATATATATTACATATAATTATATATGTATATATATAAATATATCTATATTTCTTTGTTTAAAACCCATTGCTAGAAGAAGTAAAATTTACAAAAACAGAAAAAAAAATAATATAATATGTAAAAGTTTAATGTCATCAAGTTTTTAAATATAACATTTTTAAGAAGAAACCTTAGATATTGAATGTTTACTCATATAATACAGGTCTGTTGAAAACCTTATGTCTTATTTTCTTTTGTGAACCAAATTTGGAGAAGGGCAAATCAAACTTTCAGTAGATGCTGATTTGCCATCCCATTGTGCCTGTTAACAAAGTTCATGGCCTTTGTTTCAATGCGCGTTGCTGTAAAATTCGTATAAAAGGGAAGTAAATTTGGGTCCAAAGAATTCCAAACCTGATTGCTTCCCTTGCAAGGTACAAAGGTAAAAAGTTAAAATTATTAATTAAAGATTTGTGTAAAATGACTATTGATATTAAATTATTATTTGCTAGGTGTTGGAAGCATATCATTAGCTACGTTCCATTCATTTAAGCCTTATGTGATAGGAATTTTGATCTGTCTAACTATGGTTATGGTTATGTGATAGGAATTTTGATCTGTCTAACTATGGTTATGGTTATGTGATAGGAATTTTGATCTGTCTAACTATGGTTATGGTTATGTGATAGGAATTTTGATCTGTCTAACTATGGTTATGGTTATTTGATAGGAATTTTGATCGGTCTAACTATGGTTATGGTGTAAACTTGCATCACCAAAGCGAGCAGTGAATTCAAAACAGCTAATACAGGAAATGTACACGTATTTACACTTTAAAAAAAATAAGGTTTTAGAAAATTTTTGATAAAATTAGTACGAAAGGCCTGAAAAATCTAGAGAAAGGGTAATCCTAAACCGTCCGCATGCTGAAGTAATTGAAGATTTCACAAAGCTCAGTCCGTCAGCCGCCGAAGCTTAAGTTTTGTTAGGATGCTGAAAAGGCGTAAAGCCATCCAAAAAAAAAAAAATACAAGACAAAATAATAACAAAAAACGGTGGGTTTGTGCAGTGAACAAGTTCAGGAGTTCTACATGGATTTGGGAAGTAAATGAATAGTGCGGGTAACGAACTAAAATATTGTCTTAGCGATATTTTTTGTAATGTTTAACTAGATGTGTCTTTAGCGAGCGAGTTCATCCAGTAAAAACTCAAGTGTTTACAAAGAATATTATTCAAGTAAATGAAAAACTTTAGGTCTTCTTATCGGTATAGTCTACGATACATTGCAATATTTTTTAGAAGTTAACTGTGAAAAACGCTGGTGAATTTCCCTGGCTAGCTCTACCAATAGACAACACAGACCATAAAGGTGAGCTAACTATCTGTATAAATATGACAAACCATTATCCTAAGCCTTACCACATCCATTTCGTTCAATTTTACCGTAGACTCAATTACTTACTGGGTGTTGACAGTAAAAACACATTTTAGCACATTGAAAATTGTTCATTTCGTAGCAACAATAAATAAAAAAGCCAATAGTATTAGATCTATGTGTCTTAAGATTAGATGGAAGTCTCCAAAGGGCAAGCCAAATCACTAAATAAGCTAAACTTTATATAACAAGGTTACATTGGTCTATTTCAGTTAATCCTTTAGCATAGTTTGGATAAGACAATACTAAAAGAAAAATACACTTAACGACGAAGTTAAACTACCGTAACTGTGTAAAATGGTCAAACAATATAGACCACATTGACAATTAATGCTCAATTTTGTTTTCTTGGTTTATTCGGTCTGCAGTGATAAGGAACTAGGATAACCTTCATGAGTTTAAAGGAATGAGACTGCCTTACCACAAGTCACTTTTTTTAAACCAACAGGCCCTTAAATTGTAAAAAAAATTATTAGGGCAAGAATTAATGAGTTATATATATATATATATATATATATATATTTAAAAAAACACACACACAAACACGCACAGAAACCAAATAAATAGAATTGTTTTATACTGTCCAATTCACTGAGTAAAGGAAACTTAAAGGCTCCAGCAGTGACACCCCAGAGCAAGGGATGGAATATTTGGATAAAAATTTGTATCCTTTGAAAAGAGATAGGACTCCATCACACTAGGAGCTGCTTTTTATATTCTCCAGAATAAGGCATTTTATAAGGTCTAAAATTTTATGATTTGACACGATTATTTTTTCTTTTATATTATTCATTGGAGAAAAGGAAATGATTCTTTTATTGTTCGATATTTTCAAAGTTAGTTTACATCAAATTGAATAATAATAAAACATGCTTCTGCCATGTCCTTCACTTCAATTCAGTTGGGCACCTACTACAAGAAACAATATTATTCTCAGCTCTCGATGAAACAAAGGTTTATAGTGGCTTTCTTCCATTTTAACATGCTTTCAAAGCTCACTCTTTACTGCCAGAAAATTAGAGAAACAGACAAGTTGAAAACAGGCTATTGCAACATCCAATCGGTATATATGTGTTAATTTTTTTTATATAAATCGTTGAAACATGGTTGTCCCTATATAAGACCCTAATATAAACTTAGGTGGCATCAAATAAAGTAAGTTTTCTATAAGAACTAGAGAAAATTTAAACTTGGTTTGTTTTGATTGACAGCCGGGCAAACTTGTTTCTGATCAGTTACATCGAGAAAATAAGTTGTCTGTCGAGTGCGATCAATCTAAGCTACGGGCTTGATATTTTCTCAAGTCATGCGTGAAGAAGAAGGAATTATGGGAGTCTGCATCCGCTCAAAAAATTCCGAGTTGGCGCTTGGTACTAGAATGACCTTGTGGAGTTTCTTTCCTTGAAGCTTAGCACTCAATAGGATAGATCTTAAGAAAGGCAAGTTATAAGATTAGTGTGTACTAAGATTCTCTTATAAAATAACGCTTAATGCTCGTATGATGATTTAAAAATTACTGTGTTTGGTAAATACATTAATGACAATGTTATGATTATTTCATATTTTTTTAAATATATTGGAATTGATAATTGAAAACTATTTAACTACTGCCATAATATAAGTAAATTGAACTCTGTTTTAAAGATATAGAGTTGTAGATCTGTTCGGCTGCATAATAATAACTGTCATGGATCAACACATGAAACTTCTTTTTACTTCGCAAATTGAATAAAAACTTGAGCACACGTTTTAATAATATTCTATTGTAATTCTTGCCTATAGACGAAAACAGAAGCAAATTTCAATGAGGAAAATCAAGCTGCCATTTGATATTTCAACTGTCATTAATTGTAGTTTTGGTCAGATCGTCAGTGTAACTGATTGGCTTACATCGTCTCACCTTGTTTTTCTCCTCGCCAGAAGTCTCATAGCAATTGTAATTTTTGAAATAAAAAGTCTTGCGTGAAAAACTCAAAGTCAGAGGAATCATCAACACACAAGAAATGCTGGGAGGTTCTGCAGCTTACTGACTAGGTTAAAAAATAAAAATGTCTTCCCCTGCAAGCTAGTAAAACAAATTTCAAGATGTTAATTTATCCTATCGTGCCTAGGTAAGAAGTGGATAAGAACTACAACGCTGCATAGCAAAGCGCCAAATGTTTTATGTGGGACGATCAATGTACGTCACAGTTGAATAAGTGAGCAGCATAACACCGCAACGTGTTAACTACCCCTTTTGCAACTTGCTATAAAAGGAGGCAAGGACAGAACATTCTCGTATGGGTGGTTAGTTTTAGGAATGAAAAGTTGGCCCCTTTTTTATTGTTCCCCCAAGCTAATGTTTATGTATGCAGAGAAGTGGAAAAGAGAGAGAGAGAGAGAGAGAGAGAGAGAGAGAGAGAGAGAGAGAGAGAGAGAGAGAGAGAGAGAGAGAGAGACAGACAGACAGACAGACAGACAGACAGACAGACAGAGACAGACAGAGACAGAGACACACACAAACAGGCAGAGACAGGCAGACGGACAGGCAGACATACTCAAAGACAAGAGAGAGAGAGAGAGAGAGAGAGAGAGAGAGAGAGAGAGAGAGAGAGAGAGAGAGAGAGAGAGAGAGAGAGAGAGAGAGAGAGAGAGAAAGGGAGAGCACAAATAATTTATTAATGAGGACATGTTCCCTAATTTGTGAGAAAGAGCGCGTCACTGTTGTCACATATCAAGGGAAAACAAATGACGCTCGAATAGAGGTTATACCTGACGGGACTTAAAGAAGTTCTATCAAAAACATTTAGTTGGGAAAACTCTACAACAGATCGAACCGGCCATCACTAAATGTGATACTATCGTCCATTTAAATGTTTCAATCAGTTTCTCAGAGCCATAATGTTGTGGAAGTCTGGAGGGAGTGAAAAACACAAACTACAAACACAACACAAGAAAAAAACATGGAAAGGTCAATTATAAACTCTTTATATTAGCGTTAATTAACAGCTGACGGATTTACGTTGTTTCCGATAACACATTTTGATTTTCTCTGACATCGTAGATAAAACTATCAATGCGTACTTCAGGTAAGGATGGTTAGTCTCTCGGTGGACTTTTGTCGCGACTGCTACGCTTTCTTGCTTTTTATGGTGGAATCATAGGTAATGATAAATATAATAACTTATTTTTTTTCCCTTTTTACCCTTCGATATGAACGCTCTTTATAGAATTGGTTTTTTTTTTATGTGTCTTTGAAAAGTAAAGTCCTTTGAGCCCTCCAAATTAAATTTGATGGTGGATTATTTTTTTTAACCTTATTTGGCTTTCTGTTCCATAGGACTTAATCATCATCTTTATCAATCAGGATGTTTAAACCTAACCTAATGCTATCTTGAACGCGCTAATCTTGTCGGGTTGGCAGGACACTTCGGCGAGCACCAGAAACGTGGAGAGCGGTTATTGTTGCAAGCACCCAAAGGGAAGCTGTTACTAGAAAGAGATTCACCGTATCTGACTCCCTAATGGGCGGATAATTATGTGATTTGGGTCCAGCCTAAGTTCACCTTGTCTAGGTTTTCTGTACCTAGACTAGATGGATAGTGGAAAGGGCTGGGGAGGGGGGGGGGATGTTCATGCCTGCATCTATTCTTGAATCCTTGAGGCAACTGTTCATAACGCAAGGACTTTCTTAAATGTGCCCATGGGTTGAGAGAATGGTGGTTTGGGGGGGAGGGGGTGTTCATGCCTGCATCTATTCTTGAATCCTTGAGGCAAATAGTCATAACGCAAGGACTTTCTTAAATGTGCCCATGGGTTGAGAGAATGGTAGTGGTGTTTTTTTTTTTTTTTTTTTTTTTTTTGGGGGGGGGGGGGGTTGCTATTAGTAAGGAATAGGGTAGGGGTTTGATTTCTTTTGTAAAAGGCGGGAAGGAGAGGTTGGACATTATTGGGGTAAACCTTAGGGTGAAGGAAGATGGTTCAACCGGACCTTTAAGCCAGTAGTTCAGTCACCGTATGGAATAACAAGTTGGAGAGCTAAACTTTAAGATGGAAGGAGGTTGATCCTGAGTCTTTGATTCAGTATTTCAGGCGTCGACGGTAACTTTTTATTTTATGAATTAATTACAAGGATGAGATGAAACGAAGCCTGTAATTCAATATGTCAGGGAAGTATCCTCAGAGTTTGAAGGGGAGAGTGGGATGACACTGGGCCTTTGATTCAAAATTTTGGGCGATAAAGAACTCCCAGTTGGTGATTTGAGGAAGGGGATAACATGATAACTTTGATACTGCAAGTATTGAGTGTCCTGAAAACGGAGAGAAGAAGGAAAATTAAAATGGAGGGAGTAAAAGAAAAAAGAAAAGTGATGTGTGTGTGTGTGTGGGGGGGGGCGTAATATATGGCATCCTCGAGAGGAAAGATGTTTTCCTGACGGGGGGGGAGAGGTAGAACATGTTCGATTCTGGGATCAGGATGTCGCTCATCTGAACCGGCTAAGTTCCAGTCCTGGCAACCCAAGAGAAGGGTAAGTAAATTGCAGGGGAAGGAAAGGTTAAAAAAAAAACAAATTTTTCTTTTCGTTGTAATCAGTGTGGTACCTTGGGAGAGGGAGATATTTGGTGTTGTTGGCGTCTCCTGACCAAATAAGACGGAATCCGATAGGGAGTCGGGGTGGGCGCTTTCCAACGCCTTCTTTGTGGTTTCAACTTCGTTGTTGTATCGCTACCTTTGAATAAGGCCAGTGACTTGGTATTCTCTATTAGTTGGACATTTCCCTATCCATTGATTCCTACTTAATATTTACTCGGATCTAACTTATATTACGAATTTAAGGCTCTCATTTTAATTATTAACTGTCTAGTATTTATTTTAATCACACATTACTTTAGTAAACTGTGGACTCTAGATAGGTTACATTAATAAAAATCAAAGGTATTTGCTTACATTGACACAGTGATGGTTAAAGCGAGTATGGATGAGTATGTAAATCATGTTAGACTTAAATTATTTTACCTTTCAAGGTGACACATATAAAAAAAATTAAAAAAAAGGACAACTCAAAAAATCGAAGTCCAAAGATCTAAGCGTAAGGCAATATATATATATATATATATATATATATATATATATATACAGAGAGAGACAGACAGACAGACAGACAGAGACAGAGAAGGAGAGGCAGAGACAGAGACAGATAGACAGACAGAGAGGGAGAGTCAGAGAGAGGAAAAGAGATCGAGCCACAGGCTTAAATGCCTTTAAGCTTTTATCACGCAGAATATTTCTAAGATGACAGGGTGCATTGACTTCTCATATAAACAAAGAGTGCTGCTCAAAGTCTAGCAAAATAATTTTGAAACATGTTATAATTTCTTAGTCTTATACAATGAGAATCTACTAAAAGAGGTATCATGTCCTATTACGCAGGTGTATTGGTTGCATGGTTTTATTTTTCCAGCATGATATCCTGCATGTATTAATGAATGCAAATGTCATCCACAGATTGATAAAAATGGTTTGCCTTGCTCAGCATGTGAGATCAAGACAAACCATGTAATGTCATTTCTAGTCATGGACTTTGCCATGCTTCCCCCCTCCCCCCACCTTTTTTTTTCCTTTGATTTTTAATATCACTAATACTAACAAGCATGATCACTAACAAATACTAATACACCTGTGTAATGTCTGCCGATGCTTTAAGAGTATTTTTAGAATATACTGAACTGCTCCAGTATAGGTCTTCAAGATGTTGTTGAAAACCCTCGTTGCTTTATGGATATGGTGCTAAGGCAAAAAAAGAATAATAAAACTAATAAACCAAATATTTTTTGGATGAATAGTTGTAATAGTTTAAAGGGGAGTGAGGCAGGAGTTAGCCCAAATTCGTTTCATTCAAAAATGATAACACATCTGATATGATCTCTTGTCAATACCACGAAATATTATTCTTTTTCACTTTCCCAATTCTTGTAAAAACCTGTAGGTCAATAAGTTTAACAGTATTCTTCATGTGAATGAGTTCCAAGATGTCAGTAGAATGGTAATTGCTCTCATTAAATTTCGTTAGCTCTCAAAAAAAATTTCAAAACGATTTGAAAGGTTGTCTTTGTGCGGTCTTGGTTTTCATCATTGATTTAACATAGCAACTGTAATTGATAAAACCGTTGCATTCTTGTGGAGTGTTGATTGTAACAGTTGTATCAATTGGTGGAATATGGCATTGGTTATGATAGACAGGGTTTTGGTGACTGTAGCTATGGCAACTTGAGGAGTTTCTGAATTGTAGTTGTGGCAGTACAAATAGCAATATTATTATTATTATATTAAAGATGTGTAAGAAATGGCATCTGTAAGAAACATAAGCACATTGGTGGGATCAATACGTAGAGAGATGACATGAGGCCATGCTTCATGAAGATTTTAGGCCTACTGTTTGCAACTGTATTGAGCAACATCTTATACAAAACATCTCCATCACTAGGATCTTAACTTTTTACAGCACACATGCTTCCTTGGTTATTATTTTTAACAGTATAAGATTGAAAACTTTGTTCACCTGTTTGGATTATTATATACAAAATGTTCATATACATAATTTTTATGTACTTGTACTTGAGGCTCGACGAGTCGGTGATCATTGCGCTCACCTCCCGAGAGGTCACGCCGTACAAGTGTTTGGCATGCGCGTAAACCATGCACTGCTCTTAGCCAGCATGTCAAAAAGAGGGTGGAGTCAATCCGCGTCTTGCCGTCTGTGCGAAAACCGAGTCGAGGACGTCGACCACGTACTGTTTGATTACCCAGCACTGGAGGTCTGCCGAAGTCCCGGCTGGGGGTGCCAGGACCGAAGCCAGGTCCTCTGGTCTGAGCGATCCGTGCTCGTGGAAGCGGCGAAGTTAGTGAGGGTTTTTCTACGGAGGGCAAACGAGTAATGTAACCGGACATTACAGACGCGCAAAGGGCAGTCCGACTAGCCCGGACGTCAGAATGCATTGAGAAAGCGACTGGCTTCTTCCCCGAGATGGTAAGGGAGGAAGCCGGTCTCGAGGAAAGTGGGATTCTACCTCTATGTACTTGTATTGTTAAATAAATATCTACCCACGCTTGTTACCAACTTATTTTTTTTTTTACTTTTATTGTATTGCATTTTGAATAATTATATTTTTTTAATACTGTGTAGCAGATGGAAATAGTGAGTTTAGTTGTAATGGTTCAGCACTTGAAAGGATCATAATTATTATTTATGTGGTATCAGTAAGGAGAGGGTCACAGTTATTTTTCTTGTTGGCTGAGTCGAGGAGATTTTCTATAGCTAAATATATGCTAGGGTGTAGCTGCACTAATCTCCAGATTTAAATACTTGTACATTTTGTCTCAAAACTATGACAAATACTTTATAGTATGTCATCTATGTCTTTGATGTGTAATTTAATAATTTAAAAAAAATCGTTTAGCTATGATGTATTTTGTTTAGTCTCAGCATTTTTTTTATGATAATCGTTATACTTTAAATGATATTCCCTCTTAGGATTTTTTTTCCCCACAAAATAATGAAAATGAATTGTATATAAGATGTGCACATTTATTCAACTTCATAACCAAATTTGACAAGTACTTATGACAACTATGGTCCTCATTTGTTTACTGTGAGTGCAATACAAACATGCAACTGTCTATAAATGATTCAATATTTTTACACTGTTTTTTTTTCATATTTCGTTTTTTATTTGAGTGGGGAGGGGTGAGAATGAAACAATTATTTCTTTTAGTTCTAGTAGGGACACTGTGACTTATTTACCCCTGGCTGCAGCAAGATATCAATAATGCTACATTCAGCGGATTTTCTAACCACTACTGAATCAGGGTGTATATTAGTGTTTAAAAGGAAAATACAATTCACTTTCACTTGTAAGGTGTAGTTAAGGTTTCTAAACGTATATTTTTTTTGTACGACTGACAATTTTTTTTATGTCACCATAGATTTCAAACTTTTTCTTATGAGGTGGATATTGCATGCATAGAAAAAAAAGGTTTATAGGTTTTAAACATTTCATAGAGGATATGTTCTCTTAGAAATGTGTTAACACAAATGAAACATTACTTTCTCATTTTTATGTGAACGAATATCTTTGAAGTTCTTTGAAATCTTTTGCCTGATTGAGTGTGAGTCCTGTACTTACAAAAATCAATTTGCCATAATATGTAATCTTGCCTTTTTATTGACATGTCTGTTCCTTATGTCACACAATGCAAATTTGTCTCTATATAATGGACGTGTTGTTGCCCTTGTCTGTGTTTCTCTGTTCAATATCCTTGAGGCGGGTGCCAACCTAGTTGGTGGTCACGTGGGGCTAAGTCCTTCTCAGGGCTACAGGGAGCATGGACGTTAAACCCCGAGCCCTCCTGGACATGGTGGCCATCCTGGTGTGGGAGCCATGGAAGGGAGGTGACTCTTATAGTACAGTGAATGAAAGTTGTTCAACTATTGAGTTTTGTTATTTCATTGTGAGCTCAAACTGTAACTGATGATCTTTAGCATGATGAGTTCGGGTGCCTGAGGTGGGTGCTACTTCTTTCTCTCTGTCTGTCTGTCTGTCTGTCTGTCTGTCTGTCTGTCTGTCTGTCTGTCTGTCTGTCTGTCTGTCTGTCTGTCTGTCTGTCTGTCTGTCTGTCTGTCTGTCTGTCTGTCTGTCTGTCTGTCTGTCTGTCTCTCTCTCTCTCTCTCTCTCTCTCTCTCTCTCTCTCTCTCTCTTTTTCTCTCTCTCTCTCTCTCACTCGCTCGCTCTCTCTTTTGCTTTACATTTTTATGCCACTTTTAAAACAAATCTCTTTAAATCACGGTGACAAACATAATCATTACATGAATGCGATAACAACAATAAAATTGATTTAGATATTCTTGGCCGGTACTGAACAGTTTCAAACGTGCGGTTCACATTAGTGTTATTTTTTTTTATTTTGAGGATAACCTCTCGCTTACCAGATGTGGGATAATTATGACAATCTTTAAAACCAAGGGAAGTAAGAAACTGACAGTATAAGACCCTCTAAATTGAGACAATTGTTTCCATCTGATGCTTATGGCTGATAAATGAATTCTGACGTCATAGTTCACTATAAGCGGAATAGAAGTCTACTGCAGACAAAGCACTAGAAGTCAGGCTGGGAATTCTTATCTGTCTTATTTGTCCTATCTGTGGAAACGGACCATAAAACCAGAAGCTGAGTACTTGGTTCTAACTAAGTAGCATTTAATAATTGAATGTTCGTTGCTTAAATTTCACTCCATAGGAATTAAAAAAAAAACAAAAGCAAAAAACTTTTACGCCATTTAAAAAAAATTGAAACACAATCTGAAACGTGTATGAATTTTCGTTAAGCTAACCCCAACATCCCATACAATTTTAAAGACATTTGAAGTCAGATACACCAAGAGTTTATTAAACTAATACAAAAACGCAAAAGCCTAGTCGGAAACGAAAATCTGTATAAACAAATAATCCCCAAACTGGAAAAACTTCTTTGTCATGAAACCAAATTTTCATACAGATTATTCTATTGTAAAGGCAGACCAAGCCTTTGAAACAAAGACAAAGGCAAATAATAGTATAGCCCTATAGACTGCTATATAATATGACTCTAATATATACGAATATTTGTGTAATATACCTGCAGGAGTCCGGTTATTTTTGTTTAGAGAGTATGAATTTCATTTTCTTCCTTCCTTTACTTTCTGAAAAAAAAAAAAAAAGAAAGAATAGTTCGGTGACTATCTGCATAATATAATTACTTTATCTAATATGAGGTGAAACAATCACTAATGGACTTTTCTAGATAAGGAAGGGAAAGAACGCTCATGAACAGTACAAAACATTGCTTTATAGCTAACAATGAAGGGACGTTGATTCTAGTTCCATTGGTTATTTGAAAGATTTAGAACCATGTCGTTCTAAGCTCAAGATGTGCTTTTCAACCTAGAGACATAATAATCTACATTCTCAAGGAATTGACGCGTCAATGAATCAGACCAAACGAAACAAAAGAAATGAGAGATCCAGCGCTGTTTGTTTCAGTCAAGTCATTTATTAATATAATTACTTAGCAAGTCAATATATCAGCATTTTGCAACAGTTGACAATGCATTATTTCTTAAAGACAAAGCATACGACTTTTTCACACACACAAACAGTGTATCTTGGAACAAGTATACCTCTAGCTCTCCACCTCTGTTAGTTCAATAAATACAAGCTTACTTCTCAAGCAATGAGGCCATAAGGCAGGTGTTTTAACATCCTAGTTATTAAAAACCATCTTCTGTTACTGATACAGAGATCTTTCCAATAGCAATTTTTTAATCATATAAAAAAAAATCAATTTCACAGTGACATGGATCTGGCCATGCCAAGTTATGCTGATAATTTTACGATAGAAAATATAAAAAAAAAGTATGAGCTTATTATCAATACTTAAGATTACATATGACTTGACAATACTTATGTTGATTTCCAGCCTAGAGACATTTCATATCCGATTCTATCAATTGGATGTTATGTCTCAATTGAAACCTCCAATATCAGGATACGGTTGGTCTCTACTTGTCAGTGATACCAACAATCCTAAATGGTCTCTTGATTGTTTGATGTACTCTACCCACAATAAATGGAAACCACAGGCCTTCTCTATTGAATAACCCCATCTCCATTTCCCACTCCTTCGCGCCATTAGGCACTAAAATGCTCACAGGAAAACATTACACACTTCAAGGTTCAAATCCGAAATAAGAAAGTCCGCGTCGGTCTGTGGGCAGTTCCGCTATAACTTGACCAGACGATCATGTCTACTTTAACAGAAGTGATAGTGGTGAGAAGAGTACAGAACACTGGACCTAAGTATACAATCAAAATTGATCTTACTTCTTCACCATGTAACATAGTGTTCTACCTAGCGCGCGGCCTTAAAACGATGTCTTCACTCGCTTCTACGAGTATTACTCGTAACAATAGATGATTTACCAAAAGAAACATAACATCACGAACTCGTAACAGTGTTTCATTCTCCATCGATGCGTATGAAATAAAGTATTTAGTATTACCAATACTTGCAATGAGTTCCTAGAGTTGACTCGACTGAGGAATAGAAAGAGGTTGATAGAGAGATTAAAGAGGTAGAGGATAAAAAGAAATATAGAGACTGACGGACTGATAGAGAGGAAAAGGCGAAATATATAGGGAACAGATGATTTCAAAATTAAAATGATAGACACACACATACATAAATATATATATATATATATATATATATATATATATATATATATATATATATATATATAATTATCATATAAGTTTGATAAATATTAAATCAATGAAAAATATATACAAATATACAGTGAGGGATGAAGAGTGAGTGAGTGAGTGAGAGAGAGAGAGAGTGAGAGTGAGAGAGAGAGTGAGAAAGAGAGAGTGAGAGAGAGAGAGAGTGAGAGAGAGAGAGAGAGAGAGAGAGAGAGAGAGAGAAAGAGAGAGAGAGAGAGAGAGAGAGAAGGAAGGAGGAGATTCAGATAGAAAAAGAGAAAGAAAATGGAGATAGAGCGAGTGAGAGAAAAAGAGATGGACTAAGATTCACAGATAGATAACCAGACAACCAGAGAGAGAGAGAGAGAGAGAGAGAGAGAGAGAGAGAGAGAGAGAGAGAGAGAGAGAGAGAGAGAGAGAGAGAGAGAGAGAGAGAAGATTATTGCCGCTATCAGTTATAATACTTCACGACCTGTGATGAATGTTTTAAGGGTCAGACACAAACGCAAGAACTAACACATTCAATGCCATCACATTATGATATTTGCCGTTGCATTGATTGCCCTGTAGTGAAAATTGTAAATATTATCATTAATTTTATTATCACTTCACACAAACAATAATTATATCATCTATTCTCCTTTTTAGTATCATATGAAGAAATTTATTCATGAAACAGGAACAAATAAAAAATAATAGTTTAATATTGAAACAAAGGGCATATCGTTCTTAATACTCCATGCTATAGATTCGTGAACCTTCTAACGTTTGAGTTTTTGTTTTGTCTCCCTATATTTTTTCTAAACACATAAAAGTATACATCGAGAGTAAACAGAGATGGCACTACATACCAACGTATTCATATTTTCAACGATTTTCAGTTTTAACATTTTCAACAAGTTCTAAGCAGAAAGGTCTGCAGAAAAAAAAATGAAAGGAAGGCATGATTACTGGAGACCTAATAGCCACGCTTGGACAACTTGTCTTATGCTCCGTTATGCGTTCTAAACCGGGCCATAAGACATAATGTTTTCACCTTTTTTCTTTTTACTCAAACTTTCTTTGAAAAAGAAAAGATTAATTTAGCTCGTGGTAGTTTGTTTATCATTGGGCTGATTTAATTCTGATAAAACCAATTCAACGAGACTTGTAGCTCGTACATGAATGTACTTCTTGTTCGAAACAGTGAAGAAAATTAATGACCTTTTATTTGGAAAAACAAAACTTAGGGCATGAACTCTTGGATGCGACTAATGATACTCCCTCTCACTATAAACATTTAATTTTGATTTAAAGACACAGCTAACCAACCACAACTCGTCGATATCTCGTGATAGAAAAATTGCATTTTCAAAACAATCCTAAAACTAATCAAACTTCATAGTTTTAAACCTTAAAATAGCTCGCTCGCATAATGTTTACTTTCAAACTGAATCATAAGCATTAGTCAAAACATTTTATTATGCATGTTATTATAAAGCAATCACGTTTGCGTCTTTCCTTTTTTTTTATAACTGTACGAGGCATTCTAACATAGTAAAGTAAATTGGCAGTAAAAGATAACGTCTGACTATGCTTTAATTCTGAAGAATGGATAACTTGTAGTTTTTATGGGTTACTGGTAATACGAAACAGATAACACTTTGGATTGGACAAAATGAACTGTATGGAAATATGAAAATCGTTGTAGTTCAGTCCTTCTTTTTGAGGCTTAAGAAGGTCAAGGTTGTAAAAAAATATTGCTGACTTGCGCACGCGCAGATTCACAGTAAAAACTGCCAACTCTTTCTAAACAGAGCTGCGCAAAGGGACGGAGTAAAGCGAAAAGTCGAGAGCCAGGGCTATAATGGGCCAAGATCATTTGACCACTGAACTAAATCTCCCACCAAACAGCTAATAGTGTTTAAATCATGAATGATGTATGTATACAGTGATGTTTCCCTTAACCACAATGGTGAAAAAAAATATCTTACACAATAAGGTATTTACACCAATGGCAATATATTTTGAGATATATATATATATAGAGAGAGAGAGAGTAAGGAAGAGGTACCTCATTAGTGGATGAATAAATAAAGACTGTGCCTATGGTATCCCCAACCATTTCTACGCCCCACCTATAATGCCCACCCCTCCCAAATTCTTGCCTTAATCACATGATAAACATGATTAAAAAAAAAAATGCTCTCTATGTTATTTACAACGATACTACTATCAGAAGCAATTATTGATTTCTGCTTGAGAATTCAAGACTTACAAGGACTCTCCAATTGTCTCTGTATTCGAATTCAATGATTATGAATAGCTCCATTCGATGTATTAGTGAAGCTCAAATCGACTTACATAAAATACAGGTTTTTCTATCCTGAAATTCATATACATGTATTATTATTTTTTTTTAAGTTCGATATAAGTAATATTGGTGAGCTATTAACCAGCTGCTATCTCTTATTCTTGTACATAATGTACACAATTAAAGGAGACAATAACTGAAGGATAAAAAAAATTATTTACATGTGAAACAATGTTCTAGGTTCCTTTGACAATTTAGGTATTAAGCTGAAATATACTATGTATAACATTTCTGAGTACAAAAACCGAGGATGTTTGCTCCAAACTCTGGTTCTTAATCATTAGCGATAGATTTCGAATGCCTAGCGATAAATAAGGTAACATTTTATTTACATTGCAAAATATAGCTGGACCAAAAAGACAGAACAAGATTGATATTTTTGTTTGCAAGAAATATTACTCTCGATGCTGGGTGTATGGATCATCAATCACTATCCAATTCTACACAGTCTGGACAATTGAGATTTTTTTTCCATTAACTTTTTAATGTTCGAAGAGACCAACATGTTTGAGATATTTTACTGCGCTTCAATGAAATCATAAAAATGTATTAGTCTTTAATGTCCGCGGAATAGATCAAGATAGTACAAAAAGCTAACACGCTTTCCTGATATTTTTTTAACTTTGTCAACACAAAAACTGAATGTGGACTGCAGTTTGTTACACGATCGTAACTGCATTGTTCTGGCCGGATTTGTTAATCTTTTTGTAGACAGGATCCGAACTCGAGCCACTTGCAGCCCCGCTACTGCTGCTGGCAGTGCCCGAGCTCGGGTCACTAGAGGAGCCAGCCACAGGGTCAGGGGCAGTCCTGTCGCTGAAGCCAGAACCCAAACCAGGTCTTCCCTGGTTGACAAAACCAGAGCCAGCGCCGACACCAAATGTTGTCATTGGAGGACCTGTCCTGACGCCACTTCCACTTGGATGTGAGCCTCCCGATGGCGGAACAACGCGCGAGTGGATGTCAGCGGGTTTATGGTTCACAATGATGTCTGATATCTGAGCAGGGCGAATTTGGCTGTTAACATAAGTTCCTGTGCCACTCAGCCCAACCCCGCCCACCCCAGAACTTGTGGAAGTCCTAGCCCCGCTCCCTGCACCCATACTCCTCATGTCTTCCGTATATGAGGGCGGTGACACGCTTGGACGAGTTCTATGAACCGGAGATGAAGCATGGGTTGGTACCGTACTATATCCCCCAGAGGTAACAGGCACAAAACTTTTCCCTCCTCCTCCTCCTCCTCCTCCTCCCCCACTACTATTGCCTACAGCACTGCTACCGCTGCTTTCTATTGACGCGAGAGGGGGTGGAGTCCTCCTACTCATATAAGGCAAGCCGCGCGGACTGGGTCTACCGGACCCGCTCCCTAATTCTTTTACATCATCACTGAACGGCTGCGGGCTCGGGTTGTGTATGTGAGTGTTACCGTGGTAGCCGTTCGACCTGTGAGGCGAGGCTCCGCTGTGAGGATGCTGGTGGCCTCCACCTGACGAAGATCCGCCTGTTGAGATGAGGCTCATACACTCCGGGCCTCCCCCAGCGGAGGTGACAGAGGCGGCTGTCCTCCGAGCGCCAGTGGAAGGCGACCCGTTGGCTGAAGCAGGCCCCACCCCTGCCAGCATCTTGTTAGAGTTATGATGGTTTACAGGCATCAAACCCGCACCAGCACCGCGGTCTTCTTCGTCGTAGTCGGCCTCAGGAGGAGGTAACACCGGCTTCTCAAAACGCCGCATCTTTCGGATTCTCTCCCTTTGATAACACAGCCCAGCAAAAATAAGCAAGTTGATGAGAAGCAAAGAGCCGCCGATGGCGACCACCATACTGAGAGGAACGCCTGAAGACGATGTTTTCCCGGAGCCGGCGGTTTTACCGTCTTCCGGTTCTGGTTCTAAGGTTGCGTCATGACCGCCTGAACCGTTGACATCCGAGGTGGCATCAGCGGTGCCGGATCCTTCACTGTATTTGCTTGACTGGGAATTATCTCCCCCAGGCTGATCCCTCCTACCACCGCCTGGCCTGCCCCCAGCAACAGAGCCATCTTGATCGGTGACCCCTGCACGATGACCTTTGTCCTGTGTCGTCCAGCCACCGGCAGGAGACCCACCGCGGTCAGAAGGCGTGGGTCTCACTGGAGGCATGGGTGGCGGTGAGGGGAAGATGGTGTTCTCTAAGTTAGAGCTCAACAGCTTCTGGTAATCATCGAATGTGGACGAGTTATCGGAGTTGTCCAGTTGGTGAGATCCTCGCTCTGATCCGTCGTCTCTGTCGATCTTGGGGATCAGGTTGAGCCACAGCGCAAGCTTCTCTGCCCTGTAGTGATGACGCACAGATGGTCTCTCGCCTGTCAGGTAGGAGAAAGGCAGGTTTTAATTGCATGGGAAGAGGAGGCAGCTCTGTTGTTTTACCTGATACATGATTGTAAAAAGCTCTCGTGATGCACATTAAGTACCGTACATGAGATGGAATAAACTACCAGTTCACTCTGATCAAAGATTAAAGTCATTAACAAAATATCTTCTTCCATGCATACAGATTTAAAAAAAAGAGAGGTTCGTGGTATGATATCGCAGCCTTCAAGTGTTTCTTTCTCATTTTTCCCTATACTTCTGTCCTCTTATCCTCTCATAGTTTCTACTCTCTCTCTCTCTCTTTTTTTTTTCTTTCTCTCTATCTTCTTGTCGTCATCTTCGCTTCTCTAACTGTCTCACTCCTCTTGAACCATGAAAAGAAAATTATCATAGTATGAGTCATCGTCATGTTCAGAATAAATAAACATACTGATGGCCAGGTATTCCTTGTTAGCGGCTCCATATTTCGGCCACTTCAATCCCGTGAACTGGTTGCTTCTTCTGTCTCTCTGCATTGAGGTCTGGTTGCGGGGCTCATTCGGGTTTCTTCAAATATGAAATAAAATATCTGAGTTATATGGTCTATTACTCTTTCTTATGGCATAAAATTCAATATCTTTCACTCTGTCTACTCCGCTATTCCCCCCCACCTCTCTCTCTCTCTCTCTCTCTCTCTCTCTCTCTCTCTCTCTCTCTCTCTCTCTCTCAAACTCTCTAAGTCTGTGTTCGGCTGTCTTTCTACGTCTGAATTTGTTCCTGTCTCTCTGCGTGCCTGCCCGCCTGAGTATCAGTCTGCGCAACTGCCTCAGTCTGTTCGTTTGTCTGTATAACTGTCACTTTTTGTTTCATTCATTGTCTCTCTAGTTTAGTTCCATTATTTTTGTTACTCGTCCAAAATAGAATACATAATGTTAAATAAATGCTGTCAGCTCATCAAGCCACTAAGCTTTGATAAGAATTCCATAAGTTCCGAAAAGGCAACATCCATTTTGTTCACTGAGCTAATTTTTTTTAAAAATATTTGATTCCCTATTACGATAAATTTATACTTAGTCTAGGTCAAAATTTTTTAATCTCAGTAAGTTTTTTTGTTGCTTTTTTAATCTTGACTATCAAATTCGAAATGTAAGGTGAAGAGCTGCGTAAAGAAAATTATGGTAACCATATAAACTACTGCAACAACAACAGCAATAAACTTTGTTTTCCAGATTGAAAACAAATAAGAGAACAAAGACAAATATAGTAGACAACAAAAACAAACGGCAAATACTGCTGCTGCTGCTGCTGCTGCTACTACTACTACTACTACTACTACTACTACTACTACTACTACTACTACTACTACTACTACTACTACTACTACTACAACTACTACGACTACTACTACTACTACTACTACTACTACTACTACTACTACTACTACTACTACTACTACTACTACCACTACTACTACAACTACTACTACTACTACTACTACTACTACTACTACTACTACTATCACTACTACTGCAATTACTACTACTACTACTACTACTACTACTACTACTACTACTACTACTGCTGCTGCTGCTGCTGCTGTTGCTACAACTACTGCAATACTATTAATACTACTACTACTACTACTACTACTACTACTACTACTACTACTACTACTACTACTACTACTACTACTACTACTACTACTACTACTACCATTACCGCTTCTTCTACGACTACTAGCGATGTACTATTCTGCTGTTAGAACCAAACTCACACATAGTCTCCAGTTACTGATCTGAATTAACTGTTCTTACATTGCCTAGAATTTCGAAAATCAGTTGCCAAAAAAAAATTTAAAAAAGTAAAAAATTACAGTTTGTAAAATGTTCAAGCTCTTGCGTGCCAAATAAAAATGGGAAAAGTCATATCATTGTGTACTGTTTGAACTATTTAAAGATATTTCTATACAATAAAAGGTTTATCCACTGATCCGACCTGACACAAGATGTATTTACTGGTTATCCACGATCAAAGGAAAAAGGGGGGGGGGGGGGGGCATGGTAATCTATCAGCAGGGCCTAGCACTTCCACATTCACATTCTTCATTGAATTTCAACAAAAGAGTTTAAAATCTGTGTTTCATTTCTTTAAAGGAAAAATATGAAAATGTTCTTGGTAATTTTTGAAAGGAACAACAGCGATAAGTTCCACTTTTTAGGGTTATTTCTATTTCGCGAGAAGATCCAGCGAAAAAATCTAGATTAACTTTGAGTCTTGGGTACGACTCTTCTCCGTCAACATGGCGGAACGTGTAGTTAGCAGCAGGTGTGCAGAGAATGAGACACAAAAATATCATTCGGATCGATTAATGAATTCCCACAATGAGTGATGCCAAGCAATATTTTACATTTAGTGTTGGTTGAAACGATCTTAAATTGAATAGGAATTTTAATGAATCAGCAACTATTCTTGTTTGAATTAATTTACTGAAGTGACCTAGTAAGTTTTTCTATTAAAAAAAAAGTAACTGACTTTGAAAAAGAAGATAGTAGTTGTTTTGGTGTTGGCGAGGTGTATGAATGGGATCGACATGGTAAAATTAACCATTAACTGAAATTGATTTGAGCAATAATAATTGATTAAGTTTAAGAAAAATGAGGGAAACAAAAAAGATTCAAAAACAAAAAAAGACAAAAGCAAAAACAAAACCCCCTCCTCCTCTCTCTCACCCTCTCTTTTTCTCTCTCTCCTCTCTCTCTTTCTCTTTCTCTCTTTTTCTCTCACTCTCTCTCCCTGGCCACTTCTTCACACCGTCTCCCTCTCTATCATTTATGAGATAAACGACCGCACAACAATATCTTATTTCGCTTTCTCCCTACCATGTATCAGCATATTATATCGATATCCATATCCATCTCCATTTCTTTCCCCGAGTGTGTGGGACTCACCCAGATTTGGCGAAGTTTGTCCAGTAGGTCATCATCGCCTCGCTCAGCATCCTCTCCGTGTCGGTGAAGGATGCCGGGAAAGGAGAGGATCCGTTTACTAATGGAGACCCAAACACGTAGGGCAGCTCGTCGCCGTGGATCCCTACATCCATAGCACAGATAAACAATGGATGGGGGAAAGAGAGAAGATAGAGAATGAGAGAGATCGAGAGAGTGAGATTGAGTGATTGAGAGAGAGAGTGGGAGAGAGAAGTTAGAGAATGAGAGAGAGATTGAGATTGAGAGAGAGAGAGAGGAAGAGAGAGATAGAGAGAGAGGGAGAGAGAGAGGGAGAGAGATTGAGATTGAGAGAGAGAGGGGGAGAGAGAGAGAGAGAGAGAGAGAGAGAGAGAGAGAGAGAGAGAGAGAGAGAGAGAGAGAGAGAGGTGGGGAGGAGTGGGGTCGAGAGCGGTAAGGCAAGGCAGAGAGAATTGGAAAACTTAAAAAAAAAACGGTGACGGACCCAAAAACAGAGACTAAAAAAATTGTAGGCGGAAAGAGAAATACAAAACAAAAACAAACAAAAAAAAACCAGGGAGAAATAAAACATAATAGAGAAGAGGAAAGAGAAACGGGAAGTAGAGAAGGATGGAATACCAACACACTAAAGGCCGAGAAAGACACTTGGATACCGGCTTATAACTTCTTTGGAATCAATGAGAAAGATGATGAAGGAGAACGCATGGGGAAAACAAGTGGCAGGCAAAGATAGCGATAGATTGATAATAGATAGGGAAGTAGAAAGGGAGGGAGAGAGAGAGAGAGAGAGAGAGAGAGAGAGAGAGAGAGAGAGAGAGAGAGATAGACAGAGAGAGAGACGGAGAGATAGGTAGAGTTAAAGTAGAAAAGGAGTGACAGTGAGTGAGATGAAAATCAATTCTACGTAAATGAGCAAGATGATTTAGATACTAGTATGTATAACGGTTGATAGAGTGAACGAAAAGGAGGAAAAAGAAAAAGAAACGTTGCAATATGTATATTGTATATAATATATATATATATATATATATATATATATATATATATATATATACAAAGAGAGAGAGAGAGAGAGAGAGAGAGAGAGAGAGAGAGAGAGAGAGAGAGAGAGAGAGAGTAGATAAATCAATATTATGACGCACTGTGTTTTGTTTTGTTTTTTTTTGGAGTGGGGGAGGGGGCGATGGAGAGTAAAGAATTGGCAGTTTATTCTCCACAGACTAATGACAGAGAAGAAAAACCGAGAGCTTAGAGGTGTACGAAGAGAGGCAGAGAAAATCTATCTTTATGGATTTTCGTTGATCACTTATTCAGGAGAATGTGGTCAATGCTTTAGGGTGAGGATTTTGAGAATAGTCGAAGAAAAAACGTTCAAAAGTAGATATATTAAAAGGTGGAGACGGGGAGGACGGAAACGATAATTGAAAAAAATGATTTCAAAGAATCAGGTACGTTGGTATTTACGAAAAGCCATAGTGGAAAATTTAATAGAAAAAATGTGTAATAATATCAGCTGAATTTACTAAAGTCAAGACCAAAAGAAACAATGTGTATGTTGACTTCAAGAAGAAAAAATGATTTTAATGGACGCATTGATTGGAGAAAAATATGGTTTAGAAACCCAACCAAAAAAAAAAAATGTTGCCCAAGGGCGAGGCAAGTAAAAAGATGAAGTTGAATAACATAAAATGGAACAAATAGAGCGGGTGTGAAAAGTAAAAAGAAAGTAATACAAAGATAAAAAGAAGGTGATACGAATATTAAAAAATAGAAGGTACAAAGCTAAAAAAAATTCCAACAGATGATGGAGATAGATGTAACCGAGGTTTTAGAAAAATTATTAGGTAGATCCACTTATAAGAAAATAAACTGACAGACATGCGGGCAGACAGGCAAACAGACAGACAAACAGAAAGGTAGGTAAATAGATATTTAGATAGATATAAATGGATAGATAGGTCGATAGTTTGACAGACAGACCGACACATAGATAAACATACTTGGATAGATAATTAGCAAACTATAACTTCTTTCATACTTAAATAGTGAGAGATGTTAACAAATCATAATACAGACACTTGAATAAATGGTCTGGGCCATTAGAAAGATGTATAAAAAGAAAGAGACAGTGTGTGTATGTGTTTGTGAGAGAGAGAAAGAGAGAGAGAGAGAGAGAGAGAGAGAGAGAGAGAGAGAGAGAGAGAGAGAGAGAGAGAGAGAGAGAGAACTGGAAACACGCATGAAGAAAAGAAATACAGAGAATACAGGAAAAAAATAGGAGACATGGGAAGTAATTCTTGTATGTTTTAACGCCCTGTCGGTCTTTTTCTCTGAGTCCTATACATGGTACAAAGAAAGAATAGTCATCAAGCAAGCTAGAGATGAAAGCTTGCTAAAGTGATAAGTTATTCACGGAAAAGTTTTATAAACAAAAATGAGTTTCACCTTGAATATCCTCTGCCTCTCCAACTCTTGCCGACTGTGTGGAATGAGAAAAAGAATACAAATAGGTGTCGGCTGTCTCCGCATGAAAATCGGCCATCTCGACGAGAGGGGCTACATACTGGCCATCACTGATCAGCTCCAGGACGTTGTTCCTGTTGGTGATCGGATCTGCCTTCTGGGACCAGTCTGTATAGTGGTGGTCCAGAATCTCGTAGATCTTCTGCCTGTGGTAGCGGAACACGTTCTGAACGTACGTCCTCAGAATCTGGGACTTTCTGGCGCTGCTGAGACCGTACCTGGCCTCCTGAGGCTTGAGGTAAGAGTAAGCCTCGTTTTTCGTGATGCCGAACATGACCGGAACCTGGGCGAACATGGACTTTTTCTCCTGTAGGAGTTTCCGAACCTCGGCCGGCAGCATAGTCCAGCGGTCGATGGAGGGGGCGAAACAGGAGTAGTACTTGGGTTCCTGAGTGGACGCATTGACCAGATCCTGGTAAGAGCGCTCACTGAGACACTCCACCAGAGCGTGCGTGTTGGTCACGTGACGCGAACAGTTGACGCTTAAGGCCAGGCGCTGGGTACACCAGGTTGGGTCGTAAGAGACGGCCCAGGTGGCGAGGGCAGACCCGCTCTGCAGAATGGCCCGCTGGAAGAAGTTGGCCTGGCCCTCTGGACATACACGGAAGACAAATTTAAAACGTTAGGTCGCAATAGATAAAGCAAACATAGAAGTGTGAAATACAAATTCATTGTGATTTGAAGATAATTTTAAAAAAATTAACATACAGCGCAGCCTTATGTTGTTTAAAAGAACTTTATTTGCTTTCCAAGGGAAAAAAAAACAAAAAAGAAGAACAAAAAAAAAAAAACCCAAAAAACCAAAGCTTTCAATGGAGACGTGAAGCTTCTTTAGACTGCATTTTTGGAGATTGAAAAAAAATTGAGCCAACAAAATATTGTAACTAGGAAAAACCCTTGCCCGAGTGCCAGTCGAACTCGTGCTTTTCATTTAGAAAGAAAGAAATGTAAGTATTGTTATCCTCCTTGAAAAGTAGTTGTGTAATTATTTATTGAGGAAAACATCACATTAGCAAAGTTAATCAGGCAAGTTTCGTGTAGAATGCACGACTGAGGTTAGAATTTACTGTTATACATGTAAACAGTTAACAAAGATTAAAAAAAAAAAAAAACCTTATCTTCTTCTTGACAAGAGTAATAATATTGAATGCTCTTATATAGGGATAAACATACTTCGTGAAAAGGCTTTCTACAAAAGGTTAAAAAAAACAAAACAGGAGGTTAACATTGAGATAGGCTATTTTTCTACTATGATTTGCCAAGGTTGTGTCTGACGTTCTAATATCTTCAATATTTAAATCCTATACAGGATCAAGAAATGTCGTATGCTATTTTTATTTTGAAAATGGCCCCTAAGACTGGATCTCGCTCTCGTAAACAATAGACAAAAATATCGGAGATTGCCTGATCCATCACATCCTATAAAACTACACGAAGCTGATAGAGATGGAGCGGGCACAGCTCTATTCTTTTCAATTATTGTAATTGACAAGGACGGAGTATACAAAAGATTGGCTTCTGCCGTTTTCACGAACGGTGAAAGCAAAGACCGATAACTTGGGAGAGTTTGCTGTAAATAGGCGCTGGACTCAAGAAGTAAAAGTCGCAGCGTCTCGTGGAAACATCGAAACATTACGACAAAACCCTGAAAGCTGCAGTTACACAAGCAACTAGACTTGCTCTATCCGAAATGGAGAAGATAAAGGAAAATTTCACAATTATGAATATGATAATTATAATCGACTCCCTTTTTAACGAAATACACACATAGACATAAGATACGATTCATTTTTATGAAGAACTTAGTTTGTAAAAACAAGATCTATGCTTTAGATAAGGACGGTAATAATCATCGAATCATATAATATACCATCCTTGTGGAAACTATCCTCTGCGTGTGTCATGACACATCGACTTAATGGTAAAAAAATGAATAATATTGACACGCAGCAGTGTTTTAATTATGCAACTTAATTAAAACAAGTTTTGCTCGTACAGAAAAAAATCTAATCTTTCGTAGGATTTCAGAATATAGAACAAAAGTCTTTGGAGAAAATTGTCAATAACAGTAAAAATTGGAGAGAAACGAAATTGCAGTTATCACAAGTAGAAAAGAAAAGGCTCTTCTTTCCCAGCACAGGCAGTAAAATATGATTGTATAGATTTGGAAATGAGTCTAGTGTTACCCATTACAAACGGTGGAATAATGAGTACATATAGAACAGAAAAGTCTAATCTTTCCCAGCACAGACAGTAAAACATGATTGTATAGATTTAGAAATGAGTCGAGGGTTACCCATCACAACCGGTGAGTTTATATAGATCAGAAAAATCTTATCTTGCCCATTACAAACATTGAAATCATAAGAACATCTAAAACAGAAAAGTCTAATCTTACCCATCACAAACGGTGATAGCATAAGAACATCTAAAACAAAAAAGTCTAATCTTACCCATCACAAACGGTGATAGCATAAGAACATCTAAAACAAAAAAGTCTAATCTTACCCATCACAAATGGTGATAGCATAAGCAGATTGACGATAGCGGAGCCATGTCCATGGCCAAATAGGGTCACGCGCTGTGGATCTCCGTTAAAGCTGGCAATATTTTCACGTAGCCATAGCAACGCTTGGGATATGTCCATCAGGGCATAATTTCCCATGGCTGATTCATCTTCTGTGCTTAGAAAGCCTGCAATAATAATAGTGTAATTAACTGTTTTGTGTACGACAAAGTGAACGGCAACATATAACAGTAAAAAACCTAGTTTAACTAGGTGTCTCGACAGATTCATGAACACTTCTCAAACTATGATTGACATTCTGCAGAAAATTATCTAAAACTTTCTGACAGAAATAGAAATATGTATTAAAAAATGCCTTCGTGATGCCAAAATAAAATGTCATCTATGTAAGTTTAAAAAAAAAATTAGACCCCGACATATCAACAAAAATTTTTAACAAAAAAAAAATAAAATAAAATAAAAAAAAAGTGCCATTTGCATTTTTTGACCTGCAAAGAGAAAGGGAGAAAGAGCCAGTGAAAACAGACGATGAAGAACCGTGTGAGGAGAAAAGGAAAGACAAGTCCTTGTTGGGAGACACACAAAGAAATTGGTAGTCAGAACATCGCTTCATCATTTGAATAATTGATCAATGTGAAGGTCTCTGACCAGACCAACATGGTTTTCAACCTCTGAACTCCAATGTGATATCTTTTTCTTCGTGTATGCTGAAGCTGCATTCATTTGGCCTTAAGGGTCTTACTAAACCTTTTGTTTCATCTTTCTCTCTCTCTCTTTCTCTCTCTCTCTCTCTCACTCTCTCTCTCTCTCTCTCTCTCTCTCTCTCTTTCTCTTGGTTACTATCACTTTTTCTTTCATTATCCATTTGGATATTGCGCTCTTTCTCTCGGTATGCCACTTTTTCTTTATCGGTCTGTCTATCTCTGTAGCTAAGAGTCATTATCTCTGTCCATATCTGTCTGTTTATCTAACTCTCTTTCTCCCCCTCCTTCTTAGTATCTTCTCCCTCTCTGTCCTCCTCTGTCTCTGTCTCTGTCTCTGTCTCTCTCTCTCTCTCTCTCTCTCTCTCTCTCTCTCTCTCTCTCTCTCTTAACCAAATCTTCTCCTATCTGCATACGTGTATGGGTTTTCTTTTCATAAGCTCACAATGGGAAATGCCCTACAAAAAATATAAATAAATAATTAAAAAAATTAAAAGTAAACTTACAAAGACAACCTGAAAGAAAATGCTAATTGAAAATCAAACCTATGTGAACAGCACAACAAAATCTGAAAATCTTTATTACTGAGGAAAATGTTTCTCTGTAGCGTGGCCTTTCAATCTTGAAATAAACTGATTTTGAGCGTCCTTGTTCTTGGTTATACTCACCCTTATATTAGCATGAGGATTTTTTTTCATAGACCCACAGTATATTTATTTCATTATTAACAGAGAAGCCAAATTTCACACTGTTGTGAAACCATTATCTTCTGGGTATCTCTTCAAAATAATTTCAACAACCGTAAAATCTCGTCTTTCTGTCGGTTTTTTGCACCCTCAGCCGCCATGACTGATCACTGTAAGACCAAAACCATCAAAGGCTTCCCGTATTTCATGATTCATTTACTGCTAACATAGAAACAAAATAGCGTCCTATTACTTCTGAGACAAGTATTCAGATCTTTCCCTCACACTGATAAAAAAAGAACAAAGGGGAAAAAAGACACAAAAAAAAATGCCATTGTTTATTATTTTTTTAGGGACTTATTTTCCAAGATTTTTCAGGCTATATGGAGACAAAAAGAAAACAAATCAAAACAAAACAGAAGGAAAAAAAAAAAACTGTAATGGTTTCTTACCTATTTTTCAAGATTTTCAAGATTGTATGGCACAAGCTTGAGTTGAAATCTTACAGTCAAACTTTACATTGAAATTTTTTTAACTCCTCTCAACGACTCAAGATAAATAATATAAATTTTATTATTATTATTATTATTATTATTATTATTATTATTATTATTATTATTATTATTATTATTATTATTATTATTATTATTATTTATTATCATCATCATCATCATCAACATCATCATCATCATCATCATCATCATCATCATCATCATTATTATTATTATTATTATTATTATTATTGTATAAGTGCAGCATAATTTACGTGCAAGTCATAATTTGAACTAAATTAAAGTAATAATATCATAACAAACTTTATAACACTTACTTCCAGATATTTATTGTCCTCTGGAGAAAAAAAAAAAAAGAACTAAAGCTGAGGAAATTCAAATCCATGTATAATAATTATTCGATACCTGCTAAAGCCTTTGTTTGTTTTAAATAATTACGCTTTCTCTGACTCCCAAGACATAAAAAGGGAATGGCGTAGGTATGTTCGAATTTTGCATGATTAAAATCTGTCTTGGCGTACGAATGTAGCCTTAAACTACACTGCTACGTAAACGAGGGTAGGAAGCAGGAGATGATATTTGATGAAGAAGAAGAAGAAGAGAGAAGAAGAAGAAGCAGAAGAAGAAGAAGAAGAAGAAGAAGAGAGAAGAAGAAGAAGCAGAAGAAGAAGAAGAAGAAGAAGAAGAAGAAGAAGAAGAAGAAGAAGAAGAAGAAGAAGAAGAAGAAGAAGAAGAAGAAGAAGAAGAAGAAGAAGAAGAAGAAGAAGAAGAAGAAGAAGAAGAAGAAGAAGAAGAAGAAGAAGAAGAAGAAGAAGAAGAAGAAGAAGAAGAAGAAGAAGAAGAAGAAGAAGAAGAAGAAGAAGAAGAAGAAGAAGGAACTATTAACTTAAATTTAAAACTGAAAGCGTTGAAGATGTCTACTTGGAATTGAGGACATGGGATAAGCCGTGCCCCTATTCCCAATGCAATTACCTCTCACTAATCACTGGTACAATACACAAAATTTTTATAAAATCATAGAATCTAGGCACGGACTGTGCTTATAGGCTTTTGTTTTTGTTTCGCCCATATTGTACGGATAGCGGGTGCTCACACGCTTTGATTCTCCTTTAAGGTTTGTTCAATACCTTTTTTTTTTCTAGTTTTCTAATATCATAGACCCACCAAAACGTTTTTTTCCTTCTTTTGCTTTTTTGCTCCTCATCGTTAAGTTGATCACATGAACCTTAACAATAACTTTTGAACAAAGTTTCTTTTCCAGTCACCATTAAAACCTGGTCCAACAAAAGTATAACTCTATTTTCATTGTGTTAGTGCCACGCCTTCCTCATAGGCTATACCCTCTAGGGTGATGAATTAGATCGAGAGCAGGTCACCGCGGACATCTATTGCCTATGCTTTTTAATAGCTATTGCATTGCCTTTCATTTTTGTCTCTTGGGTAACTCTGCCCGAGACTGCTTTTTAAAAAAAAAAATTGCTCTTTTATCGCGTTCAGCCTACATTGTTTGAATTCTATGAATCGCTCGTTGCATTCTTGCTACCTGGAGGCTATAGTGAAATTTTTCTCCAGGCATGATCGGTCAAAACGCTGTGCAGGGTATGGACATTTACAGTTTTATTATTCCTTCACTCTAAAACCATACCCATGTGTTCAACAGTGTAAACAATGGTTCATTGTTTTCGCCACTGTGGATATTAAGGTTAATTTCTTCATTGTATTTACGTTATGGTGTTTGATCAAACTGATTGCAAGTTTTAAAACATCTATATTAACTTTTTTTATTTGGGCCTGATTTTATCTTTTAGTGTTGCATACTGATATAGACGTAAGGAAAAAAAGAACGATGAATTTTTTCGGCACATAGAAATAAATACAAAGAAGTTGAGATTCCCCCCTCGCCTCTCTTCCCTTTAGCCCCATGCTCATCCTAACCTTTTTTCGTCTGTCTGGCTGTCTCTCTTCCATTTTTTCTATTTTTTATTTACCTCAAATTTTCTCACCTCTTCATCGGTCTCTCCCTTCCTTACCTCACCCGCCCCCATCTTTCTCTCTCTGTGATCTCTATCCGTATCTATCCCTCTGCCTCTTTTCTTCTCTCTCTCTCTCTCTCTCTCTCTCTCTCTCTCTCTCTCTCTCTCTCTCTCTCTCTCTCTCTCTCTCTCTCTCTTCATTTCTCTGTTTTTCGGTCTCGCTTTTTTTTCTTTGTGTTCTACGTTCTTAATAATCATGTGTGTCTTAATTATTTTCTCTCCGTCTCCTGCCTTTTGTCTCCAGTCGTGTTTCTCCTTGTTTATGCGTTAATTTGCCTGTCTATTTGTCACTCTCCAGACACACTGACATACGAATATATAAATGATATGTAATAAGACAAAATTATCTATCTATATACTTATATATTATACATTATATATTATATCTATCTATATAATTATATATATATATATATATATATATAGATAGATAGATAGATAGATAGATAGAGAGAAAGAGATAGAAGATAGATAGATAGATAGATAGATCGATAGATAGGTAGGTAGGTAGGTAGGTAGGTAGATAGATAGATAGATGGATAGTTAGATAGATAGATAGATAGATTGATAGATAGATTGATAGATAGATAGATAGATAGATAGATAGATAGATAGATAGATAGATAGATAGATAGATAGATAGATAGATAGTTTGAAGATATGTTGGAATAATAGATAGGTAGGTAGGTAGGTATGTAGGTAGGTAGATAGATAGATAGATAGATAGAGAGAGTGAGAGTGAGAGAGAAAGAGATAGAAGATAGATGGATAGATAGATAGATAGATAGATAGGTAGGTAGGTAGGTAGGTAGATAGATAGATAGATAGATAGATACACTGATAGATAGATCGATAGACAGATTGATAGATAGATTGATAGATTGATAGATAGATAGATAGATAGATAGAAAGATTGATTGATAGATAGATAGATAGATAGATAGATAAGTAGATAGATAGATTGATAGATAGATTGATAGATAGATAGATAGATAGATAGATTGATAGATTGATAGATAGATTGATAGATAGATAGATAGATAGATAGATAGATTGATAGATAGATAGATAGATAGATAGATAGATAGATAGATTGATAGATAGATAGATAGACAGATAGATTGATAGATAGATAGATAGACAGATTGATAGATAGATTGATAGATAGATAGATAGATAGATTGATAGATAGATAGATAGATAGATAGATAGATAGATAGATAGATAGATAGATAGATAGATAGATAGATAGATAGATAGATATAAATAATGAAAATTGATCCCGGCCCGGCCGACGATGTACAGTGTTGTGAAGATCCAGCGGAGATGTAGAAGTCCAGTAATTTAGTCTATTCGAGACGCAGATAGAGACCATGGCTTTGTGGTAGCGAGATGCTACCACAGGGAGAACATGGTGCGGGACACAGAAAGACACGAAGATAGTCCTGGGGTATCACTAGGAGCCATGATGACTCCATGAAAAGGGCGAAGTTAAGGGAATTAATGACTAGCCATTTTTGTGGAGATTTCGAGCCTTAGACTAAGAAAAAAACAACTGAAGGCATAGAGGAATTTCTACAATCTCTTCCTTTTTTTTTTTTTTCAATCTTGTTTTGATCTATTTTTCTCGTCACTTTTCCATATCGATTCCATCGAAAGTCAAGGCCTAATAGAATCGGTGATATAAGTTCGCCTACAAGCCTCATAGTTTACACCAAAAATAAGTCTTTGCTCCCTTAGTGACAAGCGAAAACTGTCTCAGACTGAGAATTGTTGTCCTATAACAAATGGTCTGCACTTGTGACAAATACATCGGTTTAAGTAGAAAGTTAACGTGACAGGTAATAGTGGTAATTACCGATAAATACGGATACATATTATATCTATATCTATGTCTGTATATCTATCTATCCATCTATATCTAAAAATTAAGAAAAGTCTAGATCACTTACTATTATTCACTATACACGTGTTATTTACACAATTTAGGCCAATTTTATCCAAAAGTTAGACATATTCCTGATTTCGTATTTACTTAACAAGATTTATATATGTCTATATCTATCTATCTGTCTCTCTCTCTATCATTCTATCTATATATCTATCTATCTATCTATCTATCTATCTATCTATATATATATATATATATATATATATATATATATATATCACTTACGGTGTTGTGATTTTACATACTACACAAATCAATATTTGAGATGTATTAACTTTTTTCCATTCATGCAGAAGAAAATATTATGCGGAGGAGAGTTGTGGTCAAACAAAAGAATATAATAGGAGACTTCATTACAAGATTGGTGGTACTTTTCTACAATTTGACAGTCAAAGAAAACCATAATCCGAAAATTTCTGCTCAAGTGGTTTCTCCTCGGAGAATAAGTTAATATCGTTGCGTTTGATTCAATTCAAATATAATTACTCGCTATGTAAAATTATTCAATTTTTGTTTTCTAATTAAATTACTAAAGACTAAAAATTAATTTTATCGCAATGGTCGCTTGATTTCAAAATTAGTAAATCTATCTGTCACTCCACTGAGACCCTGTAAGAAATAACACAATTGATTAAGGAAAATAAAGTACATTAGAATAATTCCCAAATTTAAAAAAATAATAATAAATGAATGTCTTCGAACTGCTTTAAAAAAACCGATATAAATATGGTCAAGAGGAAGGCTGTTTTACGCAAACCTCAAATTAATAACTTTATAAACGTCGTTAAAGAACTTAACCAGAAGAAGTGAGGCAAGGAGAGAATGGAAACATTCTGGATATGATTGTAGATAAAGTGAAGAAAAAGGCATTTTTATAGAATTTCATGGTGCTCAATTTGGTTTACTGATGTTGCATTAATATTAGCGTGAAGAGAAAAATAAATTACATAAATATATCTTGACAGAGTGCACTGACCTAAAACTCCAAGTCGATAGTTGAGAGTGACCACTATGACGTCACCGTAACTGGATAGAACACTTCCGTCGTAGGCGTTTCCGGTTCCGCTCTCGTAACTCTCGCCGTGGATGTAGACCATGACGGCTTTGGGTACTGTATCATTCCAACCTGGCACAGGAAACAAGAAGATAAACCGATAAAGCGTAACTCTCGCCGTGGATGTAGACCATGACGGCTTTGGGTACTGTATCATTCCAACCTGGCACAGAAATCAAGAAGATAAACCAATAAAGCGTAACTCTCGCCGTGGATGTAGACCATGACGGCTTTGGGTACTGTATCATTCCAACCTGGCACAGAAATCAAGAAGATAAACCGATAAAGCGTAACTCTCGCCGTGGATGTAGACCATGACGGCTTTGGGTACTGTATCATTCCAACCTGGCACAGAAAACAAGAAGATAAACCGATAAAGCGTAACTCTCGCCGTGGATGTAGACCATGACGGCTTTGGGTACTGTATCATTCCAACCTGGCACAGAAATCAAGAAGATAAACCGATAAAGCGTAACTCTCGCCGTGGATGTAGACCATGACGGCTTTGGGTACTGTATCATTCCAACCTGGCACAGGAAACAAGAAGATAAACCGATAAAGCGTAACTCTCGCCGTGGATGTAGACCATGACGGCTTTGGGTACTGTATCATTCCAACCTGGCACAGAAATCAAGAAGATAAACCGATAAAGCGTAACTCTCGCCGTGGATGTAGACCATGACGGCTTTGGGTACTGTATCATTCCAACATGGCACAAGAAACAAGAAGATAAACCGATAAAGCATAACTCTCGCCGTGGATGTAGACCATGACGGCTTTGGGTACTGTATCATTCCAACCTGGCACAGGAAACAAGAAGATAAACCGATAAAGCGACATATGCACCCTGGTACATGCGAAACAGAGGACTGTCACATCAAGTTGATAGGTCTATCGCACTTAACACTGAGACCCAATACATGCAATAGATATGCTTAGTGAATCCATTATACAATTGTGATCAATTGATATGAAGAGCCAGAATACTGTGTGTACGGGGTTGATGAATTTAGAGATAAATATATCTGATATACGAGACGGTTTTAGAATTATGTAGATATAATGTTTTCTGTGAACATTCTTTACACATTTTGCCCACATGTAAAAAGAATGAATGTAAGTGTCTTGTACAGTTGCTTTATGAATTCCCACACGTTCACAAAAAGTCGAGTATCAAGTTAATTGCTTGAAGACGATACTTCAGTTGGTTTGAAATTTGCTCTTATAGCGATCTGTTAAGAACAAATCCGCATCGCCAATCATGTGCATCCATCTGCCACGCGCGTCAGACAGAGCAAGATACTGGCCAAAAACAGTTCTATAACAGTCATATGTTTTGAGCTGCTCCTTGCTTTTATACTTCTCCATTACACCAGCTTTAATCTTCTATGATAATAGAGCTATCTCAGAACTTGTCCGAACTTACACACAAACCAGACAATAGCCAGATGCTTCTGGGACAGCATAAAGCAACGCAATGCAAGACCAACTGGTCTCTTTGATTGATTGAGGGACTGACTCGCTGATTGGTTACTTGCCTGTTTGATGATAAAACCCTTAATAGGGGAATGAGAGGTTATTTCGCTGGAATGTGGAGCACGAAACATGAAGTCATTGAACCACAAGACTCTTAGCAATATTTACTAGTGATGTCGTTGATCCATCACTGGACTGCATGACGTTATGCCACCCACTAGAGTTGTATCATGAATTAGACACGCCCCTCACTATCTGATCCTTAGACTAGTGATACCCTTGATCCATCAGTGGACAGTACGACGTTACGCGACCCACTAGAGTTGTATCATGAATTAGACACGCCCCTCACTATCTGATCCTTAGAATAGTGATGTCGTTGATCCATCATTGGACTGCACGGCGTTACGCGACCCACTAGAGTTGTATCATGAATTAGACACGCCCCTCACTATCTGATCCTTAGAATAGTGATGTCGTTGATTCATCATTGGACTGCACGGCGTTACGCGACCCACTAGAGTTGTATCATGAATTAGATACGCCCCTCTCTATCTGATCCTTAGACTAGTGATGTCGTTGATCCATCAGTGGACAATACGATGTTTCGCGACCCACTAGAATTGTATCATGAATTAGACCTACCTGCCATTGCCGTATTCTAAGACTCCAATATCAAACCGTCGATATGAAAAAAGTAGAATCTTAGATGTATCTCTTTATCATCTTTGGACCGCCATGCTACGCGACCCATCAGATGAGCCATAATTATTACTTTTAGTGATTTTTCAAGCGTTAAGCTCTCCTTTTCGAAAGAAAAACTATTGATCATTAGAAAAAAACCAGAGTGAAAAAAGCAAAGAAAGAAAAGCTCCTTTCATGCCTGAAAAAAGAGGAGTATATTATTTTATTTCAAGCTCACTTTTATAAACTTGTTTTTGGTTAAGACCAATTGATTTATCTTCATTTATAAAGTATGCCGTTTGGAGTTTTTTCTGCTTCTTTTCTGTTCCCGCTCGCTCAGAGTTTGGATTACAAAAATGCTTACCTAATATGAATTGTTTGCTTTTGAGATTTACAGCCATTGTGGACGTGAAACTTAGATTCAGTTCAATATGCAAGAAAACTTGCGCAATGTCTTAATCTAGATGGATTAGAATACAATACATGGCTGGGGTAGATGAAACGCCATGCAATTCTAAGGAATATGTCGAAATCCCATTACTTTATATATTTATATAAACATAATTTATATAAATATATAAAAATTTTATATAAGGCCAAAAGAAAGATTTGTGTTTTTCAGCGGAATAACAACAACAAAAGGAAAAATAATTAATTAAAGGATCTGGAGAACCAAAATCGAAATTTTTTGAGACTTCATTTTCCTTTTAAATTATATAACTTGCTATGTCATGTTAACCTAGCATTACGAATGACTCATGCTGGAAACATTTAGGCTTTTTCCCCCAAAGACTAAAGTCCAACACTAGGATACTGTGCTTTAATACAGACTAATAAGATTCATTAAAACAGTTTATCAACAGAAAGCTTTAAAGTATTATTCATTATTTAAAACAATAATACAACCAATTTTGGGCAATGCCAATTTTGTCGGACAATATGGTGTAAAAACTTTTTTTCAATAGTCTCTGTCATGGTCAGAGGTTGCGAAAAATTAGAACTCGTCCAATAAATATCTCTCTTTTCCAGTCTAAGCGACAGAGAAAGAAAGAGAGGGAGGGAGGGAGGGAGAGAGAGAGAGAGAGAGAGAGAGAGAGAGAGAGAGAGAGAGAGAGAGAGAGAGAGAGAGAGAGAGAGAGAGAGAGAGAGAGAGAGAGAGAGAGAGAGAGAGAGGAGATTACAAAGGCTTACATTAGATACACTATAGTATACATTTCAAGTTTCCTCTCTGCAATTACGAATACAAAAAATTCATGTGATAAGATAATAAGCGAGAAACGAATAAAAAAAAAAAAAGCTGAATACAGAATCATAAGAGTAAAAAACTGACAGTAACAAACAAAATAATTGTCAGGGAGTTGGAAGTGTAAAAAATTATCACAATAGAAAAAAAAAGTAATTTTACCTGTAGATATTTTTCACGACAATTAAAAAGCATAAAAATGTACTGAGATCTTTGGCAGGTTAAGCATTCGACAACTTTATTTCCTATTTTTTAAGTTCCCGTATAAATGGGATAAATCTATAGCAATCTTTAAAATTAAATTATATTGTATCTTTTTAAATTTTAGAACAACTTGTCTACTCCACCTTACTCTCTCTCCGTCGAGAGACTGGATAATAAGGAGAGAAATTCGAAATCTCCTGTGCATTATTTTTCTCTGCTTTGTTTACGTTCTATGATTCTAAGAGGATAACTATGCTTCTAGCTTTTACCATTCCTGAGAACCCTTGAAGTGACGACCGATTGGTGAGTTATGGCGTATTTTGATTTTCATTACTGTTGATGGCCACGCCTTTCCGAGTTAAATATCCAGCTGCAGCAAATAGCAGTGGTACACCTCACTCTAGGAGAACTAAAGTGTGAGGAGGCGATGGGCAGAGATTTCCCAGAGGAGCTATTGAGACGTCCTTCTGTTTACTTCTGTCTACTGCCTGCCATCGATCTATCAAGTGCCGCTCAACTTCAGGCGCTTCACAGCTGAATAAAAAGCATGCAGTCGATCTAAGACTGACTGTTTATCATCTAAAGATAGGGGTCTACTTGCTGTGGGTTCAGTCTAGGTGAAAAATCTCATGACCTCTTTACTTAACGGTGCTGTATTGACCAGGGCAGTAAAGTTAAAAGTTGAATTGATTTTGAGGTACTTGTTTTTACCTATCCTATTTGTAATTGTCGATTATTTATTTTGACTTTAAGGTGAGACCATTACGTCTACTGTCCAAAGCATGCACTCTATCGTATTGGGAGTTTAATAGTTATTATTTGGCACTAAAATCAGCTCAGTGTTAAATTGGTTTATTTTTTTCATTCCAGTTGATATACTTCGCTGTTTTTAATTAAAAGAAACTTATTTATTTTTTGTAGCTTGCTTTGTTTACGTCATTAAAAGAAAAGACCAGCCTTTACAGTTTCATTTTACCCTCATTTTATGGTCGTATCTTTACTACATCGTAAGAGAATGCTCTTATTTGAGTTTTCAAATCCTGTCCACAATGATTACCTTGCGCAATAATAACAATGGCCTGTGCCATCGGATAAAGGCAATCCAAAGGATAAACACCATCTCAAAAAACGTCAAACCTAAAAGTAAAAAGACCGCTATACTATTGTTTTAGGAATCGTTACAGATCTCAACCATGCACGTGTTAGACTCCTGAACGGTGAGAAACCAGCTTCCACTGGGGACATTAATACCAGAATCGATATTTCGTACATTGTCAGCTGCTACAGCGGACAAGTAGCGTGTTCTATTCTGTCTCACCTGATTGACAATGTCCACTAGAGAGAGCTAAGACCCACCAGGTCCGAGGACTTGGTAAGTCCCTGGAGGAGCCAGCAACAGTACTGTGTCGACAGCTGCTGATCGCACTTTGTCCTACAAGAGGTCACGAGGGCTCACCGTCTCTCGATAGAGATTACTACTGTCTGGTCACATCAGTGCGACGAAACGTGCTGAATATGATACACAGACCGAGTGCCTCTTGAATCTGTGGCTACAAGTGTTCAGTCTATGGTGAGATTCGTCTTTAAAAAGCCTTCGTGCGCTCATTCGTCTAGATTTTATGGGGGTTTTTCAACGATCCGGGGCAATTTTTGTAGGGAAACAAGGTGGAAAAACGTAAAAAACCGTCAAGAAATGAACTGTGCGTTAGTTTTCCGTTGAGGAGTTTTAGCTCCTAGCTTATACTCTGATAACATTGCGTTATTTTGGTATCTATATATGTAATTCGTCTTGTCTGAACAACAACACTAATGGTTGTATTAGTAGCGTAGATTCGGCGTAGCAAGAGTGCTTCGACTGGCGTAGAGAACCATAATAAAATATGTGAGTGTATTCTCTGCAAGCAGGATTAAATGACAAAGACTGAAATAATAAAATATTTTTTTTTTTTTTGATACAACATTTTTTCAAAGATCTAACTTGTAAGTTTGCACAAAATAGCAAAAAATCTATTTTTTCATTGTCTTTCTTAAACTGCCTTTAATCTCCTACATTACATAGCTCAACCCTACCAAACCGAAAACCAGACATCATTAACCAGAGAAAACACAACTTCACCACATTCGGGCACTGACAGAGTTTGAAATTCTAATCTCCAGAAAAATTTCTGCAAAAAAGGAAAAAAAAAAAACAATTTCTTCTGTTTTGTTTCAGAACGACAGGAACCTTTTTTCGAAGATGCTATATTTGAGTTTTGCCTCCAACTGACCTAGTTCCTACAGAACGAATTTCCGGTGAAGCTAACGGGATGCTGTAAGAATCAGAGAGAAATCTCGGCAACAGGATTTAGTCAAGGCTCTGACCTTTGCACCACAAGCCACAGCACTAGCTCCCAGAGAGTTCCAGACAACACAGACGGACAGGCTCAAAGCTCTCAGTGACAAATTGCAGAGATGGATCGAGGGAATGTGCTTTGTCTCGTCAAGCTAATTGCAGAGGAAGGTGTAGGTGGACGGACAGAGGAAACAGTGGGCGCAGAGAGAAAGAGAGAAACAGAGAGAGAGAGAGAGAGAGAGAGAGAGAGAGAGAGAGAGAGAGAGAGAGAGAGAGAGAGACAAAGAGCGACAGATACAGAGAGAAAGAGGGAAGAAAATATATATATATATATATATATACATATATATATATATAGACAGATAGAAAGAGAACGACAGGAGAGGAGAGAGAGAGAGAGAGAGAGAGAGAGAGAGAGAGAGAGAGAGAGAGAGAGAGAGAGAGAGAGAGAGCAAAATAGAAAAAGTCAAATGGAAAAAAGAAAGTGAAGACAGATAAGGCGAAATATCGTTGCTAGACGAGTGGAAAAAAGCATCAAAAAAAGGATGAGAAAAAGAGAAGACGTAATGGCTGGATTAATTTGCAAATAGACTAGCAAATCACATTATGCTACTCTTAGAGATGGGCCAAAGGCCGGGAGACAGTGCAGTAAAAAATATCAGAGAAACAGATGAAAAATGTCCTGCTAAAAACACAGACTGGGAAAAATTTAAATTCCAGTTCCCTTAGGATAAAGAGCATATTTTTAACTGTTGACAGTGCAAGACGTTAAAAAAATCAGATTGAAATGTATCAAAACTTTCTCTCTTTAATGAAAAAAAATAATAAAAAAAAAATTTTTTAAATACAAAAAAAAAATACTGTGTTTATTATTATCACTATTTTTACAATAATTATTACAATTATTATTATTATTATTATTATTATTATTATTATTATTATTATTATTATTATTATTATTATTATTATTATTATTATTATTATTTTTATTATTATTATTATTATTATTATTATTATTATTATTATTATTATTATTATTATTATTATCATTATTATCAAAATATGCTTATTAATAAGTTATGCCTGTAGTAAAATTATCAAAGTACAAAAGGTCAGACATCTTGTTTGACAAAAAAGTTTTTTTTTTTCTTCGTGATGGGAAAGCAACAACAATACAAAGAAAAAAAGCATAAAGCCAATCGTTCTTAGGAGCTCTTATTTAATGGTTCTTAACGTTAACAAATTATCGTTGCTTTACAGAAAACCTGACACAAGAGCAACAAAGAATTTATGGAATTTAATATAGCAATAATTCTCTGACCTCCATGTTTCATGCGTCTAGTGTGGGTCTAATTCACAACATCAGTGGTAATAAAGCTTGGTTTCTTTTGTTCTTCTGTTATTCGCACAAGTTTGTGTCATCTTTCCATTGAAATGATAGACATTATTAAGAAAGTTCTTTGTTGATTGGTGGAGGGATGTTGAACAGAAAACGGGCAAGGGATAAAAGATGAGTATTTTTAAAACGTATACCTTGAGAACCGTATGCGAGCAGTCGATCGAATATTAGAAAAACATTTATGTTTAGAAATTATCTTAATCCTCTGGGAATTTGACTAGACGACAGAACAGGGCAATAAATATGGACAAAAAAGTAAGATAACCTAAGGCAGAGAAAATGACATTTCCAGGCACTGACTTAGATAGAAGATTCAAACATTTTTCGTGCCCCGTTGAAACAAGAGTGAAACAGATCTCGTGTGTCTCCTTTGCTGGTCATTATGATAAAGCTTGACAGTTTTCAACAGATTATTAATCAGCTGCATATTTTGGATTTTATTATCTTTTCAGTTCTAAAAAAAATGGCAACGATTAATTTGCGTGCTGAATGTTATTTGTGAAAGTAGAAAAAAAAACCTCCATTACCTCAGTGTTAGGCTGCTATAATTTCACTTTAATTTGCTGAAGTAGCTCATCTATAATTTACATCGAAATAGCTATGAATGTTATACCCGCCGATGAAAAATACAACACCAATAAAAAGAAACAACAAAAAATGTAAAAGTGTAAAAAAAATTTAATTAAAAACCAATACTTTTTCTACTACTGCAAATTTGATTTATTCTTCTTATTTGTAATTTTGTATGTCAGCCTGTTAGCTTTTCTGCTTCGATATTTTAAATGTCTTTAAATCTATCTATTTCTCTGTGTCTTTCTTTCTTTCTCTCTGATCCAGTTTTGTCCATATCTCTCTGTTTTTCTAATCATTTTAATTGCTTATTTATTTGTTGTTGTTTTTTTCAAACGATACTTATGAATCATGCTAATATCTTTTTTTGATCATGATTAATTCATTATGTAGTCTATTATATACTTATATAGCATAAAAATCAGGTTTGAATTTTTTATCTTCATTTTTTTTTACTATTTCTATGTTAATCTTTGTTCATTCTTCCTTACTGATGAAAGCGTGATGTCAAAAGCTTACGTATTATGAATTGTGTTCTAATTTTTTAAGCCGCGTTATACCTCGTTTCATTGTGAATTACACCTGATGCTACTGCTACTACTACTACTACTACTACTACTACTACTACTACTACTACTACTACTACTACTACTACTACTACTACTACTACTACTACTACTACTACTACTACTACTACTACCACTACTACTACTTCTACTAGTACTACTACCACTACTACTACCACTGCTACAACTATTACCACTATCACTGCTACTGTTATTATTATTATTATTATTATTATTATTATTATTATTATTATTATTATTATTATTATTATTATTATTATTATTATTATTATTATTATTATTATTATTATTATTATTATTATTATTTTTTTATTATTACTACTACTACTGCTTATTCAGGTGGACCCTAAGGGTATCTACAGCAACTACCAGAATTATGATTCTTCAGATATATTGATTTCCCATCTTCCCCTTGAAACTGTTTGCACATACTACTTTCCAACGCTTCCTTCCTGCTTATGGTAGCAGAGAAAAGATGTTTAGAAGTCTCTGTTATGTCATCTTTCTCTCAACTCGTTCCTAACCGCAACGTACTCGTTTTTAATAGTGTGAAAATACTACAACAGTCAACAGTTTGCCAGATTGGTGAAAATTAAAACTGCGAGCAAAGCAGAACTAGGGTAGTAATTTTACTACAGGATTTCTAATACTCCACATAAAAGTCTGACCCATGTGACTGGTCAATAAATATGTTAAACTAGGTTTCACTCTGAGAGAGGTAATAAGTAACACCTGCGCTGCTGTTTGTCATTGAAATACTTTTACAAACTCACGATATTGCAAATGTTGTTTAGTAAAATTGTATTGTCGATATTCCGTTTCTTATGATTGCAAAATCGATCATAGGTTTGTCGTAACTTCAATGTCGATGCTTCATTTATGATGAGTAAAATATCAGTAATTTCTAGAATATCGATGTCGTGTGTGTGATAATTTCCACATTCATGATAAGCTTATGATGCATCGTTGATCATTATTCATAAACTGAAGCAGTTTAAATCATACAGCTGATTCACTTACTCCACACTTTCTAAGATGATGCGATACTCTTGAAATTGTGGTAAATATTACGAAGTATTTTTCTCACATGGAAAAAGGAGGAACAGCAAAGTGCTATCATTAGAATGATGAAAGAAGCCACGAAAGTAACTGGCATTTTTTTTATTATTATAGGTCTACAAGATTTTGTTTATAATTTTTCTTTGTCTCGAAATGTATTTCATGGTGGCCAAACCTTTAAGGACAGATCTGGGGCTGCAGGCGCCATTTTGCAATGCAACAAAAAAAAAAAAAAGATAATCCAAACCAGTACACAAAGAGCTGCCTTTCGAGTGTACCAGCGAATCATATTAAGATCAAAATACAGCAAACATCTTGAGCTTTCACCAGACTTTTTGAAATTGGCGACATGTGAAGCACGACCTGTTTGGGTTAGGCCATCCTTGACAATCATGTAAGAAAGATCTACTGAGTCTGGCATTAAGGCAATTATGATATTTACCTTATACAATATTATTAGCAAGCATAATGGCTCAAAGCAACACTTAAAACATAAATGGCACAAGAAATAGTAACCACTACATAAGGTACTCACCGCTAACTGGGACATAGAGGTTCATAGAGAGACAGTCCTCGTTCATTTTGTTGAGAAAAGCTGAAATGTTCCTGAGAACGGTTGTCCTTCCACCCTGAGCCTGGTGAAAGCTGTCCATTCTATCCTGGGGTCTAGGCTGAGGACATACCGGCCCGTGTTCAATGGCTACTCTAATTCTTTTCCACTGATCCTTAGGATTCTTAGGGGGCATAAAGCGCATCCCCCTCCCTTCCAGGTCGGCGTATTGCAGCCCGAGATAAGCCTCCACTGACTTCAGGTTGGGGTTGGGGAACTCCACGAGGATGCCTCGTACCTTCCCATAACGTGTAGTCATAATTCTCTCGCTTAGAGTCTTCAGCATGACCACACCATTCACTGGATGGGGCAACAGGAACAATAAGGAAAGGGCGAAATTCGCCAGAAAAAAGATGTGGTGGAGCGACACTCGTAGAGAGTGTCCGCTGTTGGCCAGAGACGGACGTTTTGCCCACTGGGATACCAGGCGAGAGCGGTGCGACTCTGCCACAGTTGATGGACTGAGTGCAGGCATGGTCAGTGTTTGAGTCGTATCACGTCTCAAATCACATCCAAAAGACTGTTTTTTTTTAATTTAGATATTCCAAGCGGGGCCTAGGCCTGTAAACTCAATACTTTGCAATGTGGAAGCATGAAAGAGTTACAAAACTTCGGAAAAATAATCGAAGACATAGTTTACAATTTCGAGGATATGTATTTTAGCTGAGACATGACGGGAAGATGGAATTCTTACAAAAAGGACAATATAAACCGTTGCTGATGGTCCTTCTGTATTCCATTTAGTTACTAGAAAATCTTAGATAAACTAATAAAAACGCGCAGGCCTTCAAGGTAATGAGATACTAATTCACATCCAGCACATCAAGTGTCAAGTAAAGTTTTTTTTTCTTTAAGATAACTTTGCTTAACTTTTAGAACCTAGAGGAAGTATCAGGGACAAAAAAGAAAGACAAGAACTCGAAGGAGGAAATAAAATGGATAAGCAGCCTCCAGTAAGGATCAATCTGTTTCTTAATGTTATGGGTTTCTGGCTAGCTCAAAATACTCAGCGACCATGATGGTAATTGATCTAAACCATGTCAGAAGCTCTCACTTCCCACCTTAACATCTGCTATGTATTCAGGGAACTAGATTCATCCATGTAAACCAATTTCATTGAAGAACAAATGCATTTTGCTACAGCGGTTTTTCTTTTGAAAACATCCCCAATGTTGTTGATAGAAATAAGTCTTTGGCTCTTGACATCTTTCATCAATGTTTGAATCAGCAGCTGTGAAGGGCAAGGATTTCAACTAGTTAGTGCCCGCTTCGTGTAGCCAAACATTTCTCTGCTCAATGTGCTCCCTTTGCGTGGTCAACACACCCACCGTACTTGGTCAACTCTCCTTGACTTGGACATCCTCTCACACATGGGGACTTTGCTCCTGGGTTTTGGTAGTTTTCCGTTCCTCCAAGCTTTGATATCGCCTGCAAATATAAAAGAATAAACTTTAGCACAAGATGGTAAAAAACATACAGGATCTGGTTTTCAATGAGATTATCGAAAACACTTTGCTACACAAGTGCCTACCTCATGGTGAAATACCATATCTCTCACAATAGGCAGTGTAATGTGAGTAAAAAATTGCCACAAGATGAACTAATCCTCCAAATCAGTACAAACCCGTATAAATTTCAGCATACTTCACATTCAAGAGCAATCATGTCTTATAAAGTGGCGGGCGATTCCTTGCTCACAAAGAGATGTTCACTTTTTCTCTCCTGACTTCAATACATTAAGAAAAGTGATTGAAATAGATCCAATAGCGAGTTCAATGTGTAAAAAACCCTAAAAACTTTACGCTATATGTGGGCTGATTTGCCTGTATTTAATTCACTCGAACTCTGAACTCCTAATGAAGCACGAGAGTTCGTAACAGAACAGAACCATCTCGTATAATAAGAGTAGTTAACTAATTTTGTAAATCTAGTTACAGATTTTTTATAAAAACATTAATTATCAGGTTGGTTTAAATAAGTGAGCGGCTAGGAATGCCCGCAAGAAGGTGCACTTTATGCGCTTAATGCGAAAATTCACACCTTTCTATTAAGCGTATAAAGGATCTAAAACAGATTGGGATAGTAAAGAATTAGTCAATTTACTACATTGGTTCCATCATATGAATGCCTTCAGCAGGCCTGTTTATGGCCGAGTTCTAACTGAGAATTACATTATTGCAAAAGGTTATATAGCCACAACTATATATAAATCCAAGGATAGGTAGTATGCACGGTTGAAAGAAGGATCAAAATAAATTTGGTCTAGGGCCAAAATCGGCAAATAATTTTATTTTCATTTCAAGATCACTTGGGTGTTTAATCTATATGACGCGTTACACCAACATTTTAACATGTTTGGTTTCGTTTGCTCCTTCCCCAAGTGCCAATTAATTTTTTTGTACTTAAAGATTTCTAATAGATAAAAAAAAATATGTCTTGAAACACTCACACATAATGAAAGATTGGTTGCAAAATGTGTTCTTTTAAGTTCTGACAATGAAAGTATTATGTTTAGCTAGAAGACTAAATAATCATCTCTACAAATATTTTTGATTTAGCGACTAGAAATACTCTATTATTACTGACACGCCCACAAAATGGCTCAAGCGTTGTTAAAAAAAATATATATAGATATAGATATATATTTATACAAAAAATATGTCTAAGGTGAAAGTTGGGGCAAGGTGCTAGTCTTAACAATCTGGAATATAAATTACAGAATCAAAAGTTATTGCCAATATTCAGCCATTTTTCAACATCCCGCTCTGCTCTTCCATTCTTCTTCGCAGAATTTTCTTAACTGCGTTTCGCAGCTTATACATTTTGCATGTGATATCATGCAATCTATCTTATCTGGTGTTTTTACTTGGTTGCCTTTGATTTAAAACTTTCTAATATTATTTGGGCCCATTTACAACCACAGATCTTTTCTCTTTTCTCTGCTTCAGCATTTTAATACAAATTCTTACGCTCTTTTGTACAGTCTGCATCCTTGCCAGCCTATCCAACTGATAGTGTGATTGAGGAGACTAAATGGTATTAAAATAACCATACACGGTGAGCGATAAATCGTTCCGCAGTGAGTGAAAGGACAAGCAACTCAGTCTCTGCAGACCTAGGCCTATTACCAACTGCCAGTAACCCATTTACAGTGGACACAAATGAGAGAGTAACTGTGAGGACGCTTGCTTAACGACTCCCCGAGGTGCGGAATAAGTTTTGAATCGAAAGAGGAAAGAATGACTGGAAGATTTAGATTGATTTGTCTCTCGGGTCAGTTCGATTACTTTCAGGGTTGTTTTTTTTTTGTCAATATTTAAATCTCCGAGTCAATATTGTTATTATTTTGTATCAAGGTGTTACTATCTATGCCCTGAAACTTTCCGACTCCATAGAAATGTGGCGAATTAAAACCACCCTATTAATGAAATAGTGACATAATGACCATAGGTTTAAATTTACTGAGAAAAATATGAATAACAGCTGTGTGTCCATTGTCCATAGGAAACTGGATATTTTCATAAACAATACTGTTTGAAGATTGCAGATAGATGCAATGCATCGGTACAGGAAGAGAAAAGTGACAGGTACAAAAGGCGGACAGCAGGCCAAATTTTCTGCCTGCCTCCTAAAACCCTGTCATATGGAAGAGGAACCGTTAATATAGAGCCCAATGTAGAATTTTACAGTATGTTTAAAACTGCTTTCACGAGAGCTTAGGCGGGCTTAGTGCCTTGCTACTACACTGAGTTGCAAATTCACTATTTTATCATCTGAAGGTGCTGATGATCACAGCAAGACATTCTTCTGTGTTTCACATTTTTATCAATGCAAAAAAGGATGAAAGGAAAGATCAATATAATTATATTGAAATGCTATGGTTTCCAGATTCAAATTATCTACGAGTACATTGTTCTAGTTTGCCGGACACATTCTGTTTGCTGTGGAGGTCTCATGTGACCTGTGTCTCAGACAGCATGCTTGGTTATCAACAAAGAGCTAAATCTACAACAATTATTGTGAAAATTAATATTCTCAATAAAAAAATCAATTTCATAGATGAGCCTAAGCAATTATTACAGTGCCATCGGGTTCCTGATATATTTCTTATGCTTTATATTTCTTTTATTTAAAACTTAATTAATACTGTTATAGATATTTTGAAAGCATATCATACTGGTAACCAATGTTGTCAAGGCTTTTTTAAAGGACGTTTTCCTGCTTTTCTGACGTCACTCAATTTTAAAGATTTTAAGTTTGTGGAGCTTGCTGAAATCTTGGTGTTATTAATTGCATAGAAATAAAAGTGCTTCGAATTGATCTCTGTATAATTCTGTCCTGCACCAACCTCTAAATCTACAGCACAAAAATGTTCAGATTTTATGAAAGCATATTATGCGAAAAGGGGCTTGAAAGAAAAAAGAAAGACTTGATCCTGCGCATTACAAAACAGATTCAAAGTTATCAATACACGAGATGTGTGTAATACTGTAGCTTTGAGATCTTAGTTTGACGTAACAATGTTCATTGTATAAAGATTTCAGTGCACTCAACAATGAAATTTACCGTGGAAAAATTCCCCGTTTAACGGGGTTTTTTTTTAATCGTAAGGTCGATTTAAATGAAACAGTGAAAGAAAAGGATGGTTAGACGATCTGCCGATTAGGAGATGTGGGTACCTCATTTCTATAGCCAAAGTCTGTACAAAAAAAAAAAAAAAAAGAAAAACCTCAAAATCACACACACACCCACAATCCCAAAAGAAGACAGACAATTATTCTGTCCTAGATCTCTTGCCTTATCTAGTATTATACTAAATCTGTTCCGATATCAAGGTGTCCACCAGAAAGAAAGTCTGGCTGATGCCGTCACTTGTATGTTATGCTTGAAAGACCAGATCTTTCTTATCAGGGACAGGTGTCATACGTTCAGACAGACATTTAACCCTAGCAGGAGCATTTGAATTTCTCTGTCAGAAAAATTTCCTTTGCAATGAAATTGCAAATATATTTGGGCAAATGTGTTTAAATGTATAAATGAGAAACAAAACATTTATAAATATAACTCAAGATTTGAGCTCCACATTCGAAAAACTTGAATTAAATTTAAAGACGTTACTTTCCGTAGCTTCCCCACCTTCAGCGTTTTCTAGATCAAAGATTCGGTGCTTCGCGACTCAAGTCTTTAGGTACATTACTGCATCATCGATGCCGTTCAGATAGGCTGCCATGTGTTAAGTCTAGAAGTATTTTATTGAGTCCTGTAGGCCTATTTCAGTTGTCTGCTTGTCAGTCTGTCTGTCTGTCGCACTCATCCGCTATCTCTGTCTCTGTCTCTGTCTGTCTGTCTGTCCTACTCACCCGCTATCTCTGTCTGTCTCTGTCTGTCTGTCTGTCTCTTTGTCTGTCTGCCTCTCTCTCTCTCTCTCTCTCTCTCTCTCTCTCTCTCTCTCTCTCTCTCTCTCTCTCTCTCCCTCTCTCTCTTTTTCTCGTTTTCCCCCTTATCGTATCATCTCTGTATTGTTGATATATTTTGTGGTAAACGCTCGAAAACTTAAATTTGGACAGTTTACGGAACGAAAAACCTGTGCACGGTTAAAATTTAGACCGAACCAAAATATGTTCTTTTATTACTTTTTCAAAGTTGGACTTCATTCTCAATAGTTTTCCCTTTAAAATTGTAATACAAAGCAAAAAAGAAGATTAGTTTTAATATTGGATTTTTACCTTTAAGTCTAAATTGAAATTGGCTTTCCTTTCGCTTTGATATTTTTTTTTCCTTTAAATTTGAAAGAAATTCCCTTCCATCGTTGACAGAATTCAGGAGCCGAAAAAAAGAAACCATGAAAGGCAATTAATATATAACACAAATCATTTTATCTTGTTTACTATTATCTTAAATGTTTTTAATGTTTCTTTTTATATTTCATGCAGGTAGATTTCTAAATAGATTACTTCACATTTTTTATATTAGATGAGAGAAACTTTTAGGGAACCACCAGGTAATGCTTCAAACAGAAAATCTGCTTGTCTCTAGTCCTCACGAGGTGATAGATCTAGAGATAATCAATGCAGATTAGACATTCGACAAAATCTTTTAACTTTTTACAGCTTCTAATCTGGGACAGAAAGTGGCAACGTATTTTCTAGGCTTTGATATCTCCGGTTCGTGTTTCAGGGAAGAGCAAAATCGCTTAAGTTTAACCAATTGCAGCTCAAGATTTCCTTTTTTAAAGCATGATATGCTGAGAAAACTCAAGCTATCTCTGTTTCTTTCTTATCTTTATAGAAACCTTTTTATACGCTTTTTAGAGGACTGTGAATTCTCTCAAAGAGTGCTTGAAGGTGCACTGCCTCTCGGGAATTTATAACTACACAATAGTAAATGTTGAAAAACGTTATTATATAGATTTAAAGAAAAAAAATTAGTTAATTATTAATTTCCTTCAGTCTAAGCCATTGATGAATAAAATTAGGTATGATATTTATGTTGAATATTAATAAGTTTTAGTAAGAGATTTGGACAGAAATATTAGGTACGGATAATCCTAGGATCAATCATCCGAATCTGAAGCTAAACAACACACACACATACACACACACACACCGAGAAAAGACTGAAACAAAGCAGAAAAGAGCTGCCATGGCTGTGTAGTCGCGAAGGGCCATCAGCAGGTCTCGGTACAGAAGTCATCAGAGTGTACCCACAACTCTGAAGGGGTCTTCACCCCGAGCAAAATAGATTGATTGCTTAACTTGAGGATTGGTTGACTGGTGGACTGAGCGTTCAATCGACTGATGTAGTTTTTTCTTTTTTTCTAAAACGTGTAATCGTCACTTCGTTTCATTAGAGAATTAAAAGTTTGAATAAACGTCAGGATAAATTTTATACAAATTTAATGTAAAAAAAAGCATGACTTTTTTTTATTCTTTAACCGACATTCATTGGTAGAGATTTACTTTTTTTAACTTTGACTGGAAGAATGTTGTAAAAGCTTAAACAATATGGAAATTATCGCCTTTTTTAAAAAAAAACAAATTTTGCTAATATATTTAAATACTCTATTAAATAAGTAGAGAGAAAAAAATAAAGTAAAAAAAAATTAATGATTTGGAAATTATTTGAGAAAAAAATATTTGGAACAAAAAGAAAAGTTCATCAAATTAAAGAATGTACTGGAGGAACAACACTTATGTATTTATGAATAATGAGACAATATCTACCAATAGATCTCAGCTCTCTTTAAATGCTTCTCCTCTTTCTTTCCTTCTCTCTCCCACTCTCTGTCTATCTGTCTGTCTGTCTCTCCCTCTCTCTCCCACTCTCTGTCTATCTGTCTGTCTGTCTCTCCCTCTCTCTCCCACTCTCTCTCCCACTCTCTGTCTCTCTGTCTGTCTGTCTCTCCTTATCTCTCTCCCACTCCCGTTCTCTCTTTCCCTCTCTCTGTCTCTCTCTCTTGTCTCTCTCTTTCTCTCTCTCTCTCTCTCTCTCTCTCTCTCTCTCTCTCTCTCTCTCTCTCTCTCTCTCTCTCTCTCTTTCAACCATTTCATTATGCTAGAATTTTATCAGGTCTTCTTACCCCTACGAAAAGTTTGTGAGTTCTGTGGACTGGTTTGTCACACTCAGGAGGTGATGCACTGAGTCACCGAATTGGAAACTTCTGATGCCCCAACTGTTCTTCATTGCAAAATGATGCAATTTCCTAAAATTAAACCTCAAATTCGTAATCACAGATATTTTCTTGAACATTTCCTAGTAATTCCTACGACAAAACGTATTTTTTCAAAATAAAACACGAAGTTCATAAAACTCTTTGAATTTCTTGAAATGTCAGGTAACAAGTTGTATCGTAAATACCCAAAATAAATATCTTATGTGGTAATGCGAAGATATTGCATTCATTTGGATAGAATCAACAAAACGGATCACTCAAACTGTGTTTTACTAAGCCATGCTGCTCTCACGCTCATATCATTTCTTGCAGGGATGATTGATATGAAATATTGGTTTACAATGAAAAGATGATTTTGCAAAATTTGTACCAGGCATAATTATGTGCAGCTAAGGTCATGGAGAAATGAAGACTGGTTAGAATAGTGCAGGGAGATATGTTAGGAAATCGAAGAAGGGAAAAATATTGAAATTAAAAGGGAGAGAGAGAGAGAGACAGAGAGAGAAAGAGACACACACACACACACAGAAGAGCGGGGCGGAAAGAATAGCGTTTTGAGCACGATTATGGTTTTAAAATTAAATACATTTTTCTTCAACAATCATACTTAAAGCTAATAGTTTTGTTTTTACATGCGGTTTCCAAGATAATTTCGCAATTCGGAAACAGAATGATCTAATGTTGATTTTCCAACAGTGTTTGAGTCAGAGAAGTGAGAGCGTACTTTCTTATCCTCCTCTTTCACTCTCTCTCTCTCTCTCTCTCTCTCTCTCTCTCTCTCTCTCTCTCTCTCTCCTCCTCCTCCTCCTCCTCACCCCATCTCTCTCTCTCTCTAACGTGCTTGCTACATCAATGGTTGATGATTCTGTGTGTTCACGGAAATCTCTCTAACTATTAATTCCTTTGAAAGACATGGCGGGAACAGAGAAGGAAACCCGGAACGTTATGAGCTAATAATTAACCTGTGGTCCCGGAGGGGGGGTCTAGTAATATCTAGACCTCCTGCATTATTTAGTCCAGGTCGGACCAGATAGTCACCTATCTCGCCAGCCACACTCCCGCGGTGAAGAATATCAATCAATTGTCTTCAAGAAGAAAGCTAAGTCAAATGCCTTAAAGGATTTTTTTCAACTGCTTTAAGCTCCCTCCTTCTTTTACTAAATTGAAAAAAACAAACAAAACGAAAATGTGTTTAATCCTCTTAACATTCACAATTTCGCAACAAGGGACTTCATAAACAATATAGAGAAGTTATACTACATTCTAGTTCTAGTTTGTATCTCCACAATTCCTTTTTCTGCGATTTGAAAAAAAAAAAACAAGAAACAAAAACAAAAACAAAAACAGAACGAAACCAAAAAAAAAAAAAAAAAAAAAAAAACCCAAAATACCTCGATTTGAGTTGTACACATTGTAAGAGACAAAATGACTTGTGTGAAAACATTGGGCTAGAGTGTTACTACTTCCAGTCCTTGGTCATTGACAATTTTAAAGCTTGGTTCTCAGCCATAGGACAGCGTATTGAAGTATGGCCAAACAATCAGTTTGTTTGTGTAGTTTTCTTATATAGAAATGTTCGTAGGCCTACTGATAGGGTGGCAATAGAGCTTAAAACTGCGGGTGAGGCGAAATCTTAAATCATTCACAACTGCAAAACAAGAAAATCGTCCAAGCCTTCGGAAGTTTTCTCTAAAACTGTCAATCACTGAGGAGCTAAAGTATCTTTTCTATAACATGATACATTGAGCTACTACAACTGAGCTTTTTGTAGTTTGGATTTTAATTATCTATGTCTTATCGTGACTAGCAAACAGCTAGCCTATTGTTAACATAATCACAATATCGGCTCATTTTAACCTACGATCCAAATAATTGACTCTATATATCTTTGTTTCAACTAAAACGTTTTTCCATGCAACAAATCTTTTCGTCTGCTTAGACATTTATTCTCGCCCACCTTTTGTTTTGGCAGGCTGTTCTACAGCTTCTAGAAATGGATTGGGACCATTGATGTGAACCTTCTTGAAAACTATTATGTCCGACGTCGCTTCTATTATACGATCTGCCCTCGATTTCTGTTACCAGTTGGTTTCGTGGCTTCACCTGACCTGAATGATATTGTTCTCCATCGCATGGTCCTGGTTTCAATGCATTTAATCCTTGCCACAAACAATGCTTTAGCGTTTTCTACACTCTATGTTAGCCACTCATAGTTTCTACCATTCTCTCTCTTTTCCTTAATGTTTTTTTCCCCAATGCAATGCCTTTTATTCTAAAGAAACCAATATAATATGCTTAGAACGATTTTTCTTTTTTCTGTTTTTTTTTTTTTTTCCATTTTACCGCTGGTGTGTTGAATCAGTTCATTACACTATACCAAACGACTGAGGCACTGATTGTTTTTAATCAATTCATTAGGATAATTTTTAAGTTTGTCAGCTTCCTTCCATTAGTGGCTCTAAGTTTATGTGCCGACTGCCTCAATAAGCTGAAATATCCTATTGCATTCCTATGTAATCCATCAGCGTCACAATTCTTACGTCTAGTAAAAACAGAGAAAAAAAACCTCAGCCAATTATAGAAAGTGTTTCTGATTAAAAAAATATTTATGTTTGCATGCACACATGCAAGCACAAAAATAAATATAAAACAAATGAAAGAAAAAACAAATTTTCTATCTTCATTAAAATAGGTATTCTATTAAATTCAGTACACAAGATTTTAAACATTCAAGGCCACTCTTAGTAATTTTCTAGTCTATTTATCTATCTACATTTCAGGAATATATCTATTTCTATCAAATATAGTTATGTATTCACTACTGAATAATGATTACACATATCTCTCAGTTTTTCTTTATCATTAATTTCTTAATGTCAAACCCTACAGTTGAAGAATGGAAAAGGAATATTAAAGCGGAATCATTTTATTTCAAGGAATCGAATCAGGCTGCAATAGCAAAAATAATCGGCCTTTCTTTCCACTAATATAATTTATCGAAAACCACATAGCTATAAATAGCTCCAACAAAAGGAATTATAAATTATTGAGCAGGGCCGTAGCCACATGCTGACCAATGTCCACCGTTCTCATTGAGCAGCTCTTTGGACATCAGGTGCCCACGACGAACCTTTGATGTGCTGGTCCTAGGTAAATATAATGCTTGGGTCACCTGGTTGACTTGTTAAGCCAAGTATTTGTCTTGGGAAGGACGCCATATGACTTGTCTATAATTATTTTAGCTTGCACGCATCAGATTTTCTGATCCTGTCTCTTAAAGTAACCGTGCGTTTTTTTTTCACGGAAGTAGATGCCTAGACAAATGTGTTTTTAATGTATTTGCAACGATTGTAAAATGAAAGATTGGCGTGGCGTAGGCAGCGAACTGAAGTTGTTAGCACTAGTGACGCCTTCACCAGAGCTTCAATATGGTTCTAATTGGTTGTTCAAATGTGTATCAGTTTGCAGCTTGAATTGAATCCTGGGAAAGTTGATGCTTAAAGTTGCATACACGAGAGATCGTAAGGCATAGGCATAGAGAATGAAAAAAAAATGAGAGAGAAAGAGGTAGTGAGAGAGAGTCAGACATATAGAGAGAGAGACAGAGAGGCAGAAGAAGAAGAAGAAGAAGAAGAAGAAGAAGAAGAAGAAGAAGAAGAAGAAGAAGAAGAAGAAGAAGAAGAAGAAGAAGAAGAAGAAGAAGAAGAGAGAGAGAGAGAGAGAGAGAGAGACAGACAGACAGACAGACAGAGAGACAGAGAGAGACAGACAGACAGACAGACAGACAGAGAGAGATACCAAGTTACCCGTTAATTAATTGGGCTATGCCGTATTCGAAAGGATCGCCAATTCACACCTGAGTTAACGCCAGCCTGGCAGAACAACGGACCAATCAGAGGCCGGCCTGTGTTGATTGTCTGGCCACAGCAGCAGCCTGCGGTGAGCGCGCCCGGCCTAGGATTAACCTGGCCGAAGGTGTGAGAACTTCGTAGATGAGGGCGATTGGTCCGGCAGGTACTCCTCCTCAATGTCTTCCCTCTTTTTTTTTTCTTTTCCGAATTTAAGATTTAAAACAAAGACTGGTTGCTAATGTTGCGAAGGTAGAATAATAAAATAGGGTTTTGATCTTTACTTTATCAATAGAATGCATAGGCACGTTTTGGGTGCTTCACAGCTTTCTTTGATCTACACGTTCCACAGGAGGAAGAGAGAGAGAGAGAGAGAGAGAGAGAGAGAGAGAGAGAGAGAGAGAGAGAGAGAGAGAGAGAGAGAGAGAGAGAGAGAGAGAGAGAGAGAGAGAGAGAGAGAGATATGAGCAGATAAAAACAGAACACGGATGCATCACTTTGAAACGCGAGGGGTTTACCTCCACGAGTCGTCAAAATCTCTGAGCATGCACAAGCGGAGAAAATATCATGGGGTGCCAAGTCTAATTTAGATTCTTATGTTTATGAAGAAGTTCAAGGAATGACTACCAGAGTGAACAAGGTGTGGTTACTCCAGGTTTTCAGGGGAAAACACCCAGAAACATTGTTTATGTAAGTAAGGGTCATAAATACCTTCATATTATGCACGCCTCCTATCCAAGTGCGTGAGAAGTTGGAATTATTTACAACGCAATTAAAACATTGAAGTTACGGCGGATGATAAAGAGGCGTTTAAGGTGAATCTGGTACAGAAAAAATGGCTGAGGATAATGTCTTTCGGGTTGTTGTTGTTTTTTTTTTTTCGTGTGTGTGTGTATGTGGGTTTATGTTACCAGATCGTTGATAACTGATAACTTTATCTCCTGCAGAGTGAAAGAAAGAAAAAAGCTATAACGAGTTATATATATATATATATATATATATATATATATATATATATACATATTTATATATTTATATATATGTGTGTGTGTGTGGATAGATAGATATACAGATAGAGAAAAAAGAGCGATTGATATGACGGTTAGGAAAAAAGAGAGCTCGGAAGATAATTCACACATAGAGGATGAAAAACCTAAAAAGAACAATCAAAACTTGGAAAAAAAGAAAAGCTAAAAATACAAGGAAGTAAAAATACATTTTCATACATAGGAAGCATCAGGCACCTGTTAGAATACCGTGATGAACTGATAGGAGAGATTCAGAGTTAGAAAGAGAGAGAGAGAGACAGAAGAGAGAGAGGTAGACAGATAGATAGATAGATATATAGATAGATAGACAGAGAGAGAGAGAGAGAGAGAGAGAGAGAGAGAGAGAGAGAGAGAGAGAGAGAGAGAAGGAAGCAACATTAAAAAGAGAAAAAGAGAAGTGGAGTGGGAAAGAAAAGGTTTGAAAAAAAAAATTAGTCGTTCAGGAAAACATAAAAGAAAGCAGACAAATATTCAAACTAGACAAACACTGGATGATAGAATAATAAAGGCAAGAAAAACATCTGGGTTTTTTCCCCTCATCTCACAGGTGAGCAGTTCCTCGCTCTGAGGAGAAATCAAATGCTGAAACGCTTCAGTGAGGGTGAGCAGTGAGAAACTTGTGCGACTCATCTCGAGAAGAAGAGAGGAAGAGAGAGAGAGTAATGCCAAGCTAACTTCTTGCCTCCTGCCAGCGGGTTGGCAATCCTAGAAACAGAACAGTCAAATCAGTAACAGGGGTTACAGATCTGCTAGTCAGTACCGATAGTAAACTCATGTGCTTTCTAAATGTGATAAACAGAAGGCCTGTTGAAACTTTTCCTTCTGCGGGAAAAAATAAGAAAGAAAGGAATTCGAAAAAGGCTCAGAGAAAAAGCGATGATGATGAGGTTTGGTTTTGGCACCCCGAGCTGAAGGAATGTTCTAATGTTCAAATCCAGTGGAGGGGGATGTGGGCGGAACGGTGGAGGGGTAGGGGTAGCTCGCCACGGAATGGAGTCCAACAGGAAAACGGTAAGGCACGTGCCAGTTCCAATAACTAACAAACTCTTTGTCGTTCTGTGGTGCTGGTAACATTCGGGGGCTCGAGATAGACAGTGCGGTTCGAGATGAGTAGTAAATAGAAACTAGTTCTGGCTCTAGATCAACTCTACTTCTCTAACATTCTCTGGTTCCACACGCTGAGTCAGTTCAATCCATAACCCTACTGACTTTTTGCCAAGGTAAGAAAGGAAAAGAGTGGGGTAAGGGATGGGAGGATGAGGCATGGGCAGATAGGTGTTGACATAAGCTGTAGCAGGCTTATTTCATTCAATCAGTAGAGAATCTTGGATTTTGGTACAGATGTATATATGAGAGAGATAGAATCTAGTGCCGCATTTTGATCTATGGAGATATGATTGAGGTATGAGCTCTGCTGATTATAGAGATTTACTTAAAAACAATGCACAAGAGTTTTACTTAATAACGCACACAAATTAAAAGAAATATATATATATATATATATATATATATATATATATATATATATATATAGAGAGAGAGAGAGAGAGAGAGAGAGAGAGAGACGGAGATAAAGAGAGACACTAACATAGGGCTGAGATAAACATTAGGAAAAAAATTACTCTCGCGAAAACGAGGGGGAGGGGGTGGAAGCGGGCAAAAAATGGAAGGTGAGTGAAGGGCTGAGTGTAACGAGGTAAGTCGTATTCTTGTTCAAAGAGATAGATAGACATATAGGGAGAGAGAGACAGAGAGAGAGAGAGATAGATAGAGAGAGAGAGGAGAGGTTTAGATGACTATCTGTGTGAAAAGTACTTATGAAAGAAACGCGAAGAAGGTGATAAAGAGAAAAAAAGTGAAATATAAATAGGCATATTAACATAATTAAAATGAAGCCAGAGAAAAAAAAATGTATTTCAAACCTTAAACTTGAAAAAGTCTTACAGTTTAAGTGAAAGGAAAAAAAAAATATGAAAGGCGCAAATAATGCATTCGTTTACTGTGTGAAATCTACTATAAATCAGTTTAGGGACACATGGGCGAATAGATGCATCTGCTTTCTCAAATATTATAATTTCTTTTTTATCAGTGTAAGCTACAGAACACTCATCTTATGAAACCATATTGTGGTAAGAAAATTAGAAGTTATGTCATTCAATTAAAAAAAAAAAAAGAAGATTTTTCCCAAAACTTAAAAAATTATAATTTTAAATTTTTGACCGCGGAATAGAATTACAAAAAAATTAGTTAGGCTGTATAAACTATGTAGATCGAAAAAGGATCGAGAAAACAAAATTTGCACCAACAAAATATCGGAAACTCTTTCGAAGATTCATAAAGGTCAAGACTGGTTGTATCCAAACTTTATGATAAAAGTTCATATTTTTCCCTTATAATATTATCACGAATAAAACAACAACTTGTGCTGGGTCTGGATCAGTATTGTTATATAGCCTTAACCGTAATAGTATTTGTTTAAGGTCGTTTGATCTTCTTGCTTGGATGACACAACGACCAGATAAAGAGCAGGTTTTTGTAGTCGTAAAAGTTGTCGTAATCGATTTGTATTAAGATTGTTTCTGAACCCCCACACTTCATACTGCTGCAATCTATGATGATCAAGATTAGGGGAAAAATGAACACTCTCCTTATCTTATCCACCTATCTTCTTCTGGCGATGGATAATGGTAAATCACATACTCATTTTTTCCAAGACAAAAAGTGCAAAGATAGAAGGGGGAACTTGGAATACTTCAAAATGTCGAGTTTTACTATTTCCGTGGCACACTTGGCTTCTTGAAGAATCGCCTATCTATATTTACCATTCTGTCTCCTTCTGTCTAATCTATACACACTTAAATATCATACGATGCATTGGAAAGAGAAAATCTCTCTCTCCCTCTCTCTCTATCTCTCTGTCTCTATCTCTACCCTTTTTTTAGTATCTATCTCTCTAGCTATCATTCTATCTCTCCCTCCCCTCTCTCAATATTTTTTCTTTGTATTATTAATCAATCTATCAAGCTATCAGTCTCTCTCTGTCTCTGTCTGTCTGTCTGTCTGTCTGTCTGTCTGTCTGTCTGTCTCTCTCTATCTCTCTGTCTGTCTGTCTCTCTCTATCTCTCTGTCTGTCTGTCTGTCTGTCTCTCTGTATATTTCTATATATCTATTATCGATCAATCTACCTAGCTCTCAATCTCGCTTCCTTCCATCCCCCACCCTCCCTCTCTCTCTGCCTTTGTCTATTATCATCAATCTCTCTCTCTCTCTCTAACTATCTCTCTCTGTATCTCTCTCTGTATCTCTCTCTGTATCTCTCTCTCTATCTCTCTCTATCTCTCTCTCTGTATCTCTCTCTCTGTATCTTTCTATATATCTATTATCGATCAATCTATCTAGCTCTCAATCTCGCTTCCTTCCATCCGCCACCCCTATCTCTCTGCCTTTGCCTATTATCATCAATCTCTCTCTCTCTAACTATCTCTCTCTCTGTATCTCTCTCTGTATCTCTCTCTCTCTCTCTCTCTCTCTCTCTCTCTCTCTCTCTCGCTACTTTTGCATCTCGTTTTTTATCGCTTTTTCTCGAACATCTTTTTACGTTTAAATAGATTAAGAAAAGGAGAAAAAAAGAAACGATATTTTTTTTTACTTTTGTGAAGTTACTCAGCTTTTCGCATCTTTCTCTGCGCTGTCCTGGTTCCACCATCCAGACTGCAACTCGATGCCACATAGTCTTCAGGTGTAACATTGACAGCAGCAAGGGTGGAAGCACCAACTGACGATGTGCAGAAGCACTTAATTCAGGCCTTCCAGGTGATAAAGGTAAAAAGGTAAGATGTGAGGATTTGTTTTTTTGACCCACATCTTTTTTAGGAAACACCTGAACATTCTGGCAAGTCGCACTCGAGCTATAGAAATATGTTGAACGCTGTGTTTCCCCACAAAACATAACTTAATATCTCGATAGGTATTTTAGTTTCCATACATAAACAAAGATTGGGGTTTTGTTTGTTTGTTGAAGCATTTTCTACAATGACGGAAGGCACATAACCATTTTTTCACTTTAAAAAAGTGCAATTCCTAGCCTAGAGCTATATGTCAGCATCATTCGAATCTCTCTCCACCCAACATCACTTGCAAATGCTTTGAAATTTGTTGCTCAATAAACAAGGTCAAAAGGTCGAAAATATTCATTAGTTTGTAACGGTGCTTGAAGCACTTGGATTTCAGGTAGAAAACTGTGCGAAGTTAGAAATATCAATATACTGTTTACCTCTACATTTACAAAGTCTTTAAAGAGAAATTGATATGAAACAGCTATATAAAAACTATATCTTTCTCCCTCTCTTAGTATTACGCATGGAAGTTGATGCATTAAAAAAGAACACAAGAATGAAATTTTGTCAATTGTGTAGTAGGAATATGATTCCGTAACGATACGGAAATTAGAAATACAAATAGAAACCAACGAAACAGAGAGTGAATAACGGAAAGGAAAATATAGTAATTGAGATAGAGAGAGTGTGTGTGTGTGTGAGAGAGAGAGAGAGAGGGAGAGGTAAAGAACAACAGAGTTTATGTGAGAGAGAGTGACAGAAAAAGAGAAAAAGAGAGAGAGAGAAAGAGAGAGAGAGAGAGAGAGAGAGAGAGAGAGAGAGAGAGAGAGAGAGAGAGAGAGAGAGAGAGAGAGAGAGAGAGAGAGAGAGAGAGAGAGAGAGAGAGAGAGAGAGAGAGAGAGAGAGAGAGAGAGACAGCGAGAGAGAGGTACCGACTAGGAAAGAAAAACCTGCCGAACCTGCTAGTTTAGTTTTGAAAAGGACATACAGGTCGAGACAAATGTCAGATAAAAAACAGAACCAGCCGCTAAACCCCCCCCCCCCCCCACACACACACACACTTGATGCTGCAGCTGCCTCCAAACAGAGCAGGAAACTCAGATCCCTACAGTATTATTACCCACCCCATAATAACAGGACATCAGGGATTAAACAGCGTGATTTTCCTTTTCGTGTTGCTGGCTTACTGACAGGAATATGCAATCCTAAATTTACATCTTTTAAGAAATAATCGTCCTCTTGCTCAAATATTTGCTTTTAAACTGAAACTATTCCAACACATTTTTTTCCCCGTTATGAGAGCTTTCTTGTTAAAGAAGTCACGACAATGTCATTTTGAAATTTAAGGTATACCTTTTTTTTTTTTTTTTTTTTTTTTTTACAAATTTCCTCTCCTTTTTTTTTTAAACCTTCCATCACTAATTTTAAGGCGTAGTCTTTTTCTTCCTCTTTTCCTACGCCGCTCAATTTTCGTTCACGTTGAAATGTTAAAAAAAATTCGTAAAGATATACAAAAAAAAAAAAAAAAACTAGATTAGGGCTTTATAAAATTGATAAAAGAGATAACAAACATAATGCGTGAAATAATGTTCAAGAAACAGAAGTTAATATGTGTATGGAAAGAAAGAAGAAGATCATGGAGTTCACCAGACCACGAAAACCGTTTTCGAAACTGATGACGCCAATAAAGGCAAAACGTTTATATATAACTGTGTGTCCATATTAGTTCAGATTGTGTAATTGTTTATAATTTTTTTTTATTCCCATCTTCCACCCATGTATATTACGGAGTTGGACTTTTATATTGCTGTGTCCCGGAATTCAGCATTTTGTGTTTTGATCTATCAGTAAAAAATCCCATGGCTTTCAACCACATAGTGAAACCCTGAAACTCTCAAAAACTGAATTTCCTATGTGGAGGAAAATATGACCAATTATGATTCAGTCATCAGGTGGTGGAAATAATCTTAATTCAATAACGTTTCCATCCTACGATGTCATATGCCTTCATTTTCATTTTTTTTTTTTTTTTATAATTTAGTTTATCGACTTTTTGTTAGTTCTACATGTATATTATCTCTGCATCTAAATAAAAAAAGTGCTCTTGTGTAAACTTTGTAAGAATTTATCTATCGTTATTATAATCTTTGTCTATCGATATTTCTTTTCTTTGTCTATTCAATCGAAATCCAAATCACTATCGAAAGTTTGTGAGGATATTAAAAAAAAAGAAATTAGCATATTCTATTTTTCGTATAGAGAACCGAGTGGCATGTCGATATCCCTTTGTTCTGGATAAAATCAGGAGGGGGGGGGGGAAATAGAAAACGTATAAGTATTATATAAAGAAGTTAATGGTGCAAAACCAGTGGCAGGAGAAAAGGGTAATATAGAAGTAAAAGCTGCAGAGATGCTTATACGTTTGTGTTTTTTTCTTCTTTTGTTTCACCTATACTTTACCACCTTTAATTCGCTTGGAAATACGTGTTAGGGGTAATGGTAGTAGTAGCAGCAGCAGCAGCAGCAGCAGCAGCAGCAGCAGTAGTAGTAGTAGTAGTAGTAGTAGTAGTAGTAGTAGTAGCAGCAGCAGAAGCAACAGCAGCAGCAGCAGCAGCAGCAGCAGTAGTAGTAGTAGTAGTAGTAGTAGTAGTAGTAGTAGTAGTAGTAGTAGTAGTAGCAGCAGAAGCAACAGCAGCAGCAGCAGCAGCAGTAGTAGTAGTAGTAGTAGTAGTAGTAGTAGTAGTAGTAGTAGTAGTAGTAGTAGTAGTAGTAGTAGTAGTAGTAGTACTAGTAGTAGTAGTAGTAGTTGTAGTAGTAGTGGTGGTGGTAGTGGTAGTAGTAGTAGTTGTAGTAGTAGTAGTAGTAGTAGTAGTAGTGGTAGTAGTAGTAGTAGTAGTAGGAGTAGGAGTAGTAGTAGTAGTAGTAGTAGTAGTAGTAGTAGTAGTAGTAGTAGTAGTAGTAGTAGTAGTAGTAGTAGTAGTAGTAGTAACAGTAGTAGTAGTAACAGCAGAAGCAAGAGCAGCAGCAGTAGTAGTAGTAGTAGTAGTAGTAGTAGTAGTAGTAGTAGTAGTAGTAGTAGTAGTAGTAGTAGTAGTAGTAGTAGTAGTAATATTAGTTGTTTTTGCAGCAGCAACATTAACTATTCTTTTCAAAGAACTTCTCATCAAGTTCTCCTTACGCACTAAATTTCATATATTTAGATTAATTTACTGAACCACCTGAAGAAAGTACAGAACTGTGATGTGCATTCGGTGAATATTTCCCACGAGAAAAACAGACACAGAACTCGAATTTTCTGCCACTCATCAGTTCATACTGCCTTTGAGGTCATTAAGCTCAAAGGGATTCCCCGGGCCTCCTCTTCCGATGACGCCAATCCCGAAAGCGCAACACCGCAGCCAAATACCAAAGCTTCAAGCAGAAATCGAAGAGGTTCTCATTCTGCACTCACATTTCAGTTCATATGATCTTCTGAGTGAGTACTATCGTAAAACTCGCTAACTGCACACAGACAACAGAATGCGCATCAGCAAAGCTTACTGCAGCGCACATAACACATTCTAGTTTTCGTTGAAAGAATCGACTGGCGTGTAGATATCCCTTTCTTCCTGATAAAATGAGGTAAAACATACATAAAGAAAAACGAAAGATTTTTTCTCTGAGAATATTACCCAGCATTTAGCAGAGTAAAAACGGTGCCAGAAGAAAAAGCAAATGTAGAAGTAAATGCTGCAGAGGTACTAACACGTTTGTATTGTTTTTTTTTTGTTTTGTTTTGTTTTGTTTCTTTGTTTTACCTACACTTTATCTTTTCTTTAGTTTAATTCACTCGGCAGTACGTAATAGTAGTAGTAGTAGTAGTAGTAGTAGTAGTAGTAGTAGTAGTAGTAGTAGTAGTAGTAGTAGTAGTAGTAGTAGTAGTAGTAGTAGTAGTAGTAGTAGTAGTAGTAGTAGTAGTAGTAGTCGAAGTAGTAGTAGTAGTAGTAGTAGTAGTAGTAGTAGTAGTAGTAGTAGCAGAAGTAGCAGTAGCAGCAGCAGCAACAGTAACTGTTGTTTTCAATGAATTTCTTTTTACCCTTACAATCGCAATTTAAATGGAAACAGAAAAAAAAACTGCAATCTTCGCTTTTTAACATTAGTGGATAATATAGAAACTGCTATGTCTTAAAAAAAATTTAAAAACAAGTCTGTTCGAAATCTTTTCCATTTATTTTTTTGTAACGATATAACTACGTGAATGTTAGATGAACCTTTTTCCTCTAACGGCATTATTTTACTTTCTTTTTGGGGTAAGCAATAATATTTCTGTCTTTTCTCCACTCCCTGGGAGTGACCTGTCTGAAAAAGGTCAAACTAAAAATCAGGAGAGAGACAACTCATTCCATGCGACGCATGGGTCTTTACAGCCATGACAGATAGGAAATGACCCTCACTATGTCTAAAACAAAATAAAAAGTGACCAACCTCCGCTGGGGTTTGAGATTGGCGTGTCTAAACTGGCCCTTGCGGAGGAAACCATGGACAATGAGTCTAGATAAGTCCGAAAAACTGCTTCAGCAGTGCCCAAGGCATTTCAATGCGAGTCATGGCGCCACCCTGCCACCTCTCGTCTGTCAGTGACCGGCAGACAAACGAAGAAGAGAAGGCAGAAGATGAAAATGTCCGCGGTTCCAGAAAGTTTCCTGATATGGATATATTTATGTACAGTACTAAAAGCATCCTAAATAAGACCCCACTGCACTGAGCGGGACGGGACACTTTAGTCTGAGAGGTCACGCAGTGAGTTTAGTGCAAAACATGTTGAGGTAAGTGTGAGTACATCGACTTAGTGATCTGATGGTCACTGTACTATTATCCTGATTGATTTTTCTTACCGCCCGTCTGGACTTTTTTTTCTCTGTCTGTATGTTTATGTGTTCTTTTGCCCTCGTCCTTATTTCTGTCTTCCTCCCTCCATGACTGTGTCCATCTCTCCTTCCTCCCTGTAACTGTCTTTCTATTTCTTTATATCCGCTTCGATCCGTCTGTCTCTGTGTTTTTTACAGTTTAACTTTTCGTCTTGCAAGGCAATCAATTTATTCTAATTTGTTTCGGTCTTTCTGAAACCATCATACATTTTACCCCTCATACTTCCATTGCTCAACTATTGATCTCTCCTCGTCTTTGTCATGAAGCGGTTTTGACCTGATACATATTTTCTCTAGTATGTAAACCTGTTGCTTTATTCTTATTCATGCATGCTGCGTTTCTGATTATCACTATCTGCAAATAAATGAGGAAAGTAAAAGACGTGTTTTTCCATAACTTTTCATCCTTTTGAACCAACTAAAAAAAGACATTTTTCTTATCATTTTGCATTTAATGTTCATCAAACACAGAAACCAATTATATATATCGAGCTCAGGATTTTGTTTCATGTTGAAAACAACATGGATATACAATGCGCTCTTTATTTGATGACAACAAAATGATCATATTTACCGACACCATACAAGAATTACGACCCTTCACCGAACAAACTCGATAATTTACATATTCAATTTGGTTATTAATTTTAAGTTTCAACTTCGTGCAATCCAGACGGACGTGACTGTCACTGGTGAGGTAGAAAGAAACCACTGCTCTAGACATCAGAGGCGAATCTGACCCTGCTAAGGTTATTTTCTGCATGACTTTGAAGCAATATGTCAAACGCCCTTAGATGTGACCCTCGTCTGGGCACAGGTCAGATGTCAAGGAAGGACTACAGTCAGGATAATAACGAGACTCGGGATCGCTGTAATATGTTTCAACACGCACTTGAGACACGAGGGTCCACCGTGCAGAAAAAATATCTCAGCGTCAATGGAGTCCAGAGCATAAAACATTGAGGCCTACCAGACAGTGGGTGTCGCAACAACCAAAAAGTCGAACAGGACAGAACCAGTTTTTTTTTAAATCTGTCACAGGGAGGAGGCCATAACAACAGCCTAGAGAAAAGACGTGTCTAAAAAAGTTTGCCGTCAGATAGAGTGCACCTAAAGACCTTACAAAGACAACGGATTCAAATAGTTTGCTTTTAGAGGGAGCAAACCATAAACAACGAGACAGCGGGTCTAAATAGTTAGCTGTCAGATGTCTTCTCTTTGTCGGTTTTTTTTGTGATATCAAGTTTCACATTGGGTAATGTTCCCATTCAACTGAGGTGGGCGTATCACATGCTACATGTTGAAACTGGAAACGTTTTTTTTTTTTTTTCATAAGTTTTACGTACTGATCTCTTTCTTTAATGTTGTGGTTATTAGAGTGCAATAAAATGGAAAATGCAATTTGTAAACATTACGCCAGCACAAAGGTAAACGCCTCAACCTCGTTTAAACCTAACATCTTTAACATAATAAAGCACACCTCAATAATAATTATACGAGTTTGCCTTTCATTACTTTGATAAACGTAGAGGATGTAAAAGTAGATTAACTGAACGAACCTTCTGATGTGAAAGGTCAGTTGGTTCAATTCTAGCCGTATTACGACAATCTGCAAAACCAAACTGGCAGTACTTGACTGAATTCATTGGATAAAGACGAGACCAAATGGAATAAGCACAGATCCCTCCAATGCCAGACAAAAATTATAAATGACAAGATATCTTCTACTTCATGGCACGATTCATGATACGCGATCTTAAGACCCACATACACATAGAGGCGATATATGATCCGCGTTGGTAGAAAATGCCACAGAAAGTTTTCGCTAGTCCGCGTCATGCTACTCATGGATGGACGACACGGCTTGGATTCCCTCTTGAACTCGGACCTCAGCATCTGCAAGAGGATAGTTATATTCTAGCAACACTGGAGAAACACCTCGCTGACAACTAGCTGTGCTCTCGTCTCTCCGCTCTGAACGCGGCGGATGATGTCATGGAAGAGTAGAAAGGTAGTAAATATAGGTTTTTGAATATTCTGGGTTAGCTCTGGTAAAGGTTCTAAAAGGTTCATGCCACCTTACATCCTAATCGAAAGTCCCGATACAGATTGTATGGAATAGGAAATAAATTAGCGTCCTAAAAATCCTAGAGAATATGGGTTTTGTTACAGTTCGAAACTTATGGAATCGTACAAGAGATTTAGGGGTGTTGTTAGATTTTGAGACTGAAAAAGCAAAAAAGTAAATTCGTGATAAGCCTAAATCCAAGGCTGCCACGACTATTTTTGTACTTTTTTTACACTAGATTTTAAATTTCGATGTTATAGCGTTTGTTCTGCAAGTTTTTTTGTGAATGTCTTTGAATAATGCAAAACAAATAAGCAAACAGAAATTAGACACAGACAGGTGAACCATAGTGGCTCAATACAAGTACAGAAGTCTGATAAAAATACAGACTGAACATAAATAGAGAAGTGACTTAATTTCCCTCTACAGCCCTTGTCCCTTATCTCTTTATCTCTCCCCCACCCCCTTTGACGCCTCTCTCTCTCTCTCTCTCTCTCTCTCTCTGTGTCTCTCTCTCTTTCTCTGTCTGTCTGTCTCTCTCTGACTCTGTCTCTGTCTCTCTGTCTCTCTGTCTGTCTATGTCTCTCTGTCTGTCTGTGTCTCTGTCTCTCTGTCTGTCTCTGTCTCTTTGTCTGTCTCTGTCTGTCTGTCTCTGTCTCTCTGTCTATCTCTGTCTCTGTCTGTCTCTGTCTTTGTCTCTCTGTCTGTCTGTCTGGCTGGCTGTCTCTCTCTGTGTCTGTGTCTTTCTCTGTCTCTCTGTGTCTGTGTCTTTCTCTGTCTCTCTCTGTCTCTGTCTGTCTGTCTGCATGTCTGTCTGTCTGTCTGTCTATCTGTCTGTCTCTCACTCTCTCTGTCTCTCTCTCTCCACCAACCCTCACGGTGTGCCAAGGATGGTAGGCGCAGATTAAAAAAGAAAAAGTAAAACCAAAAGCGGGAGACAGGTTAAAGATCAGCTTTTCTTGCAACAGCTAAACAGCATAAAGGAATCACGATCAATATTTTTAAGGAAATTCTGCATTTTTTCACCGAGCGACAAAAGGGCACGCCATCAACTAAAAAAAACAAAAAAAAAAAACAAGCAAATAATGAAAAAAAAAAAAGAAATATAGAAACTATTGATCAAAATGTTTATTGTGCCAATTTCAGATTTTTTTTCATCACTTCTGGGGTGTAATCGACTCTCGCTCGAGGAGAAGAAGAAGAGGAAGGGGATAAAATCGTTAAAAGACTGTGAAAAAGATCGGTGACTTGGATCAGACAAATATATCATAATTCTCTCGGTTCGACCATTATTTATCTCCTTACCGTTTCTGAGGATGAGAATGGAGATGAAGGACTGTGAATTGTGTGTGAGTGCTAGTGAGTGCCAGTGAGTGCCGAAAAACACATGGCAGACAGGAGGCGGGGAGGAGAGACTGGGCGAGACAGAAAGACCAGGAGAAGAACAGAACTTTAAAAGTTGACCGACTGAGGAAGTGGACGTTTCGGAGAGATCAATTGCTGGAGCTGGTGATTAGCGTTGGTCAATAGCTGGCTTGAGCCGCTAGGGGGGAATCTACCGCTCTGTGGACGCTCTAAGTGACAGGAGAGGGAGGTGGGGGGCACGTGGAAATTGGGACTCTTAGATCGCAAAATAAAATACCATTTCGGATATTATAAATCAGAAAGTGTACTTTAAAGGACAGTGAAAGGGTAAGATGAGATTGGAAGTGTGTCGTCACAAAAGAATTGGGAGAAGCGAAAGAGGTTTAAGAGGAATTTTAAAATAATATCATCTATGATGAGAAGGGTGTATGGAAGAGGTGATGATTTTACATGTATGAACTGGTTATAAGAAAGGTTTTCCTGAAGTGCTTATTTATTTGTTTGTTTACTTTCTCGGCGGTAGAGTTGATGTTGGAGGTTAAGTACCTGGAGTATAAATATATGCTTCCCCCTTTTTTTTGTCCAATACACACATGGCTCCCTTTTTTGTGTTATTAAGAGAAATTGCATAAGGTACCTCATCAATAGGTTAATGTGTGTGAGATAATATCAATGAAATAACCGAAAGAGACAGAACGAGAATTACGAGAACGAGGAAAGAAAAAGGAATGATAGACAGAAACAGAAAGAAAGGAAGAGAGCGTGAAAGGTGCTGTTGTTGTGAGGACACCGCTAGTCTAGGCTCCCCAGGTTTAGAGTGCTGTGAGGCACCTGACAATTTATGAAACTATGTATTATGGGAGGTTCGTAGTGACAGGCAGACTTGATTGTGTAGATACCAGTGCTCCATGCAAACTCTGAGACAGGCAGATAGGTGGATAGATGGACAGGTGGATAGAAAGATCGGTGGATAGATAAATGGTGAGAAGAAGAGTGCAAAGATGATTTAAACTGAAAATTAGAAAGGCATTTGAAGGGATAAATATTAAAAAAGATATGGCAAAAATGAATTTTGTAGCCAAAAGAAAAAGAACAGACGTTTTTTTTAATATAAATCAGGTCCAGCGAAGGAGAGGAAAGAAAGATAGGGAAAAAGAGAGAATAGATAGAGATTGAGATAGAAATTGGTTTGGTTTTAATAAAACCAAATTCAAAGAACCGATAATCGCTAAATAAAAAAGAAGCTCTTAGCTATACAACTTAATTCACCAGATGGCTTTAAGTGAAACAATCCCAGATTGCAGATACTTCTTTTCATGGAGTGGAATAAAAAAGACCGTCTCGCAACTCGTTATTTTTCAAGGCATATATAATTTTACCACAATACTGATCAAAATAGTTAACAAACTTCAAGTTTTTTTTCTGAGATTAAATACAATTATTCAAATGGTTTGGTTTTTTTTAAGTGTCCTTAGATAAGTTTAGATTTATCAACAAATGCAATAATTTTTTAAAATCATTTTATCCCGCGGTTTTATGAATTCACTTTGTTTTCTATTTTTTGTGTGTGTTGCGTAAGGCGTAATCTATGAATCAATATTGGCCTACAGAACGCTAGATCGTTGACTAAGCTTTACTAAAAAATTGTCTTACCAAACAGATTTTGGTAAAAATAAAAATAAGAGTTTATCCACTAAATAAGAAAATTTCAAAGTTGTTTCTAATATATGAATAAAAAAAAAAAACAACAACAAAGAAAACAACAACAAAAAAAAGAAACAACGTGGTTTTGATGAAAAATTCAACGTTGTCTTTGTTCTTAAGATTTTCAAACTGGTTAAAATTGATGTATTAAATATGATCTTCTTTTTCAAGACTTCAAAGTCTATAAAGAAACTAGAGGTGCTAGAGCATTTGGCTATAAAAGTAGTAGTAGCAGCAGTAGTGGTAGTAGTAGCAGTATTAGTAGCAGCAGCGGTATCAGTAGTAGTAGCAGCAGCAGCATCAGTAATAGTAGAAGTAGTAGTAGTAGTAGTAGTAGTAGTAGTAGTAGTAGTAGTAGTAGTAGTAGTAGTAGTAGTAGTAGTAGTAGTAGTAGTAGTAGTAGTAGTAGTAGTAGTAGGAGTAATAGGAGTAGTAGGAGTAGTAGGAGTAGTAGTAGTAGTAGTAGTAGTAGCAGAATCAACAGCAATATTACGTAGTAGTAGTAGTAGTAGTAGTAGTAGTAGTAGTAGTAGTAGTAGTAGTAGTAGTAGTAGTAGTAGTAGTAGTAGTAGTAGTAGCAGAAGCAACAGCAGTTACGTAGTAGTAGTAGTAGTAGTAGTAGTAGTTGTAGTAGTAGTAGTAGTAGTAGTAGTAGTAGTAGTAGTAGTAGTAGTAGTAGTAGTAGTAGTAGCAGCAGCAGCAGCAGCAGCAGCAGTAGTAGTAGCAAAAGCAACAACAGTTACGGAGTAGTAGTAGTAGCAGCAGAAGCAACAGCAGTTACGTAGTAGTAGTAGTAGTAGTAGTAGTAGTAGTAGTAGTAGTAGTAGTAGTAGTAGTAGTAGTAGTAGTAGTAGTAGAAGCAGCAGCAGCAGAAGCAGTAGTTGTAGTAGTAGTTGTAGTAGTAGTAGTTGTAGTAGTAGTTGTAGTAGTAGTAGTAGTAGTAGTAGTAGTAGTAGTAGTAGTAGTAGTAGTAGTAGTAGTAGTAGTATTAATAGTACTAGTAGAAGTATCAGTAGTAGTATTACTATTAGGAGTATTAGTAGTAGTAGTAGTAGTAGTAGTAGTAGTAGTAGTAGTAGTAGTAGTAGTAGTAGTAGTAGTAGTAGTAGCAGCAGCAGTAGTAGTAGTAGTAGCAGTAGTAGTAGTAGTTATAGAAGTTATAGTGCTACCAGTGGGACAGATTTTAGCATTGATGTATAATTATTGTTTGACGTCCCCTAAGATTCCTGCGATTGTTATACATCTTCAAAGAAGCGATTTACCCACTTGTGCAAAGATTTTGTGTCGCTCAAAATATAGTGTTGGATACTTTTTTTTCAACACGAACAAAATCAAAACGTCTTCCCTTAAATTGAAAGAAGATAATGTAAAAGCCTCTGTTAATGGACCATTTGAAGAAAAAAATGTAAACAAAAAGATGACTTTCACGCTAAAAGGAAAACTAATTATAAAACTACATGAACAAAGAATGTATAATCCATTTTGTTATTTGATTTTTATTCGGCGTTGAGATAAATGCTGCGATCAACAAGTAGCAACATTTTCTGTTGACATAATTCTCTTTACTTGAGCCCACGCCGTCCTCGTGCTAGATCTATATCTCTATCGCGTGTATCACACAACCGAGAATTTGAACGAACTCTTCGAATTTGTCTGATGTGGAAATGGCATGTTGTCAAATTCTCCTGGTTGAACCTTGAACCCAAGAGCCCCTCGCTCGTTGCATTTCTTCCGTTCCTTTTTCTCCTCATCTCTTTTCTGTCACTCGCACTCTGAATCTCAAGATTTTATATCTCTTGTATATTTTTCTCTCTTGCTCTCTCTGTTCCTAAATTATTTCTGCCTGCCCACCCCCTTACCACCACCCCCATTCTTTCTCTCTCTCTCTCTCTCTCTCTCTCTCTCTCTCTCTCTCTCTCTCTCTCTCTCTCTCTCTCTCTCTCTCTCTCTCTCTCTCTCTCTCTCTCTCTCTCTCTTTCTCTCGCTCTCTCTCTCTTCTCCTACCCCTGAAACTCCCAATAATATTACTTCATCCTTTTCTTACCTCTCAGAATTTCAACACTCCCGAACCAAACGGCTTGCTTTGCTGCACGTCAATAAACCCAGTTCTCGCACAGAAAGAAGCAATTACGAAAAAGGATCCGTACGAGAAAATAGAACTGTTTGATAGAGTTTATCTATGGAAATGTTCTGAGCGGCAGAAGCATCTAATCTCGTTTCCCCATAAAAATCCCGCTCACTCTGATGTAGATCGGATATTTTCTTAACTTTATGTAAGATACGTTCAGGCATGTGTTAGCGTAATCTTCTCGGATACGGAAAAGAAAGGTAGAAATTGAAGAAGGAAATAATCTTCCCTGGCTGAGCTGAGATGCTTCTGAGTGTGCTGATCTAAATCAACAGTTGTTATATCACTGTTTTTTATGATGCCCTTCACTAAGCTTACAGTCTTTTATCCGCAGATATCCGCCTGTATAAACTGAATGTTGATGTGAAAAACTGCTCCACTGAGGATGGTGATTATAATAATGATGTGATTTTGATAATAAGTAGAAATGTACATAGTTATTATGTTGAATTCTACATAACATTAAAAAATTTAAGATTCAACTCAATGTTAAGAAGTGAAATGGAAAATGAAGTAATGCACACGAAGTGTGGTGATCATCATGAGAAAAGATTGACAATATAACTGCAGAGCAAATACGATGCAGGAAATAGGATAATGATTGAATGAATAATAGGCAAAGAACAAATCGATGCCATATCTTAGAGAGAGTTGCTATAAAAAGTAAGTAACGAAAGATGAAAGCAATACGAGAAAAGGAGTGAAAGAGAGAGTGAGAAAGACAGACAAAAAGAAAACAGGGAGGGAAAGTGTGAGAGAAACACAGGATAAAGGAGATGGAGGAAGAAAGAGACGAAGAGAACTTGGTGCCAGAACTGGAGATATACTCAGTGACAAAGCGTAAATGAGAGAAGAACATTCACCTACGTGTTTATTTGAAGCATGTTTCTTTCAACCAAACATTCCTTTTACTTGGTTAAAAAGAAGTTCTAAGACTTGCCTATTTGAAACGCTTCTTTATAAAAATATTTTTATAAAAAATAAAGTCCAACATGTTAACTGTCAGATAACTTACTTATCTTCAACGATTTCTTCCCCATTGCTTTTTGAATTTGTAGAATTATTTCTCTTTTTTTCCACACGATTTCTGAGAGGGTCTAGGATATGATTGAAATGATTATTGAAACGATGCCGAGTAGATGACGTCAGCGTTGTGTAAATGACATGAGAGAAAAAAACTATTTCTAAGTAAGGAGAGTGGAAAAGAAAAATACTGTGATCGACCTCGAGAGAAATAGGCAGAGATAAGATTTTAACACCAGGATATTTTATCCCTCGGTCTGACAAGGAAAAACGTCACCTGCAATCTCTTTAATGTTATGAAAATATATTGACCCACAGACACATCTATAACAATAATCATTTCGTACTAATGATGTTGACAGGAAGTGTGCACGGTATTTCCCGACATGCGTTGTCCACATGAAACTTGCGAACGCCGCCAGAAAAATCGTTAATTGTTGTGGTTTGAAGGGCTATAATTAATTATTACATCGATACTATTGTTTGGCATTGTTATGAGATAATATTGAAATATCAACGAAGATCAAAGGTCCCATACCAATTACCCTCAGGCAAGAACGGGTAACACATATGAATCACCTCGCCAAAACAAAACTCGAATACAGGCTGCAAACTTGTAAAAAACCATAAGATTGCTTCCCCCCCCCAAAAAAAAATAAAAAAAAATCGATTTATTAATATAAAAATCAAAATGAAAGACCAGCGAGCACGTCATATAGATGTTCGATTTTATCTCATCCCCGAACACCTTTCAGTTTAGTAGATAAAAGGTAAATGACGCTCGTACTAATCTGCGAGACCCCAGTATTAGATTTGGCCCAGCTCTGGTTATGTAAACTGTTTGTGTTGAGCTAATGTTGTAGAAGTCTTGTAGTCTTCGACGGCTGGCGAATTACGCAGCAAGCTCTCCCTGTCTGAACGTCTTTTTTCCGTGTGTGTGAGTGTTGAGAAGCTGGGGCGGAAGGGGATACAGGAATATCGACAACAGTGTCCTCCACTGTAATAAGATTACCAGGGCGAGACAATGTTTACACGACTCTTTAGTCCTCTGTCTCGAGTCCTCTTACTTCAGCCATGATGTTAGCAATTCTGCGCTCACCGTCGGACAAGTTTTGAATCTCCTGGTGTCAAACTGGTTTTACTAAGTCCGCCAGCGGTATACAAGCTGAGGGAGAGATGGCGTAGTGATTTTTTTTTAATTGCTTTTTCCAGCTTTGCTCCATGGCTTATATGAAATGGCTCCTGCCTCCTCACAAACGTGACCCGAATGAGTTAAATATGAAGAGGACTTGACGAGCATCATCATCATCGATTATTATTGTTGTTGTTGTTATTATTATTATTATTATTATTATTATTATTATTATTATTATTATTATTATTATTATTATTATTATTATTATAATCACTACTACTACTACTACTACTACTACTACTACTACTACTACTACTACTACTACTACTACTACTACTACTACTACTACTACTACTACTACTACTACTACTACTGCTGCTGCTGCTGCTGCTGCAGCTACTACTTTTATTATTATTATTCTTATTTTTCTTCTTCTTCTTCTTCTTCTTCTTCTTCTTCTTCTTCTTCTTCTTCTTCTTCTTCTTCTTCTTATTATTATTATTATTATCATTATTATTATTATTATTATCATTATTATTATTATTATATCATTCTTTTTATTATCATCTATATTTCAAAAATATTGTTTGTTTAAGAAGCAACGCTTTTAATTCACATTCAAAGTTAATATTATCGAGTTATTATTTTGATATAGTTCATTAGATCGATTAGAAGAGAAGACAGAGCATCTCACTAAAATAACGAAATGTCGTGATGCTCAAAAATAAAACAATGCGCTGAAAGTTTTCACAGTTATCAAGATATCTTTTACAGTTATAGAGAAATTAAATTATGACTTCATTTAGACACCGTGGTAGGGCGAAAGAAGCTGATCAAAGTGATAAGGAAGAAAATGAAGAAAATGACAGGGCGAATTGTAGGCTGCAAAACACAAAGAAAGTTATAAAATCAGCTTAAAGAAATCTAACCTACTTTCCAGTGCCAAGCATTGGCAAAGGAGAGAGGGATAAAACTTGAAACAGCACTGCTATCCGTACAGATGTGCCAAACGGTTAGTTTGCTTCGACGAAGAATCAGAAAAATTAAAATTGTGAAGTATTTAAATTTTTAAAAAGATTTAATAGTTTTATAGCAAGAAAAAAAAGAAAAAGAAATATTTTACGACAACAATGATAGAGATGCACATAAGACAGTAGCACAGAGTGATAGATAAAGAGATACAGAGAAGCATACTAGATAACTGAAAAGACAAACTAAATGATATATTCCGAACATTTAGAAACACAAAGCGTAAATAGGGAGGAAGTGGGGAGATAAAAGATAACAATGGAGGCAGGAGAGAGAAACTCAGAGAAGTTGTGAAGTATGGCATGTGATTTAAGAGGAGAAAAGTGAGAGGAATTATCGTGTGAAAAAGATGTTTGTCTTGTATTATTGTCCAGTTAGACTTTTGAATTGAAACACAAGTCAGAGTTGGACTGCACGGATGTGGTTGATTTTTTTTAAATGAAAAAGAGAAGATAAATGTATTCACTCACCTCTCGTTAAAACAACAGTAAGAGACCAGGCAGGTTCACCTAGCATCTTCTCGGCATAAAGCATGCATTAGTACCTGACCTGTGTCGGAGAGTCTCCAGCCAATTTGTAATCAAGGTCCAACGAGACAGAATAAAAAAAAACAACAACAGAAAACAAACAAAACCCCCCCAGATTTTTATGCGGGAACCATAACATTAACTTGCTTCCCCCAATCCATAGAATATGAAAGAGAAAGAAATCAGAAATCGTTTTATCATTGATAAAATTAACAATGTAGGAGGGTTCTTTTCTTAAACGGTGCTCACCAAATTTCCCTAGCAAGCTCTCAGCCACAAATTAATGATACCCAAGAAGTGAGCTTTTAATCTAAACAGTGGGTGCCGTTTTATACAGTTCACCTCATTCGGAAGCTCACAAAAGCGGTAGTGGAAAGATTTAAAATACGCTTTCAAAATGTAATTAACTGACGCCAGTGACATTTCCTAAGGATTATTGGTGTAATATGTATATAATTATAAGGCGTTGGTGTGGTCTCTGTTTCTGTCTTTGCACGTGTTCTTTTTTTTTACATGGATGTGAACTTCTTCTCCCTCATATATCTCTTTCTCTGTGCAGTGTTTGACTAGACAATCATAAATACACCCCCCATCCCCCCTCACCCCATCTTATTTTACAATTAACATATGAAAAACATAAAACTTCGTTGAACTTTTTCATTTTTTTTTATTTCTCTTATAAGAATCACTGCAGTCTCCTTCTGTCAGTTGTAATGATTGAAACTGCTTTAAAAGCTAGCACGTTATCAGGGAAAAGATCTAATTGTGTGCTATTATTGTGGTTACTTATGAAATCTCGTTTTTATGCGTAAGATGAAGAAAAGTGCTTGTAGACCCTGAGGTATTGGACAGTATTTTTCCATTACGAACATCTCATTTCAGATATTGCATTTTAATAATTAGAACTAGCAAATCCGGAGAAAGCTAAAAAGAAAAACAAATCTGTCATAGAAAAAAAAAGAAATGAGAAAACGATCTCATTAAGAGAATATGCGAATAATAGTGCACCCTGCCTTAAGTTTATAATGTAAAATACGTGTAACGGATATCAATAAACTTCGTTTATTGATGACACGAAATTGCTGGAAGTTTAACCCCCCCCCCCTCCCAGAAAGTGGCCTAATTATCGAGACAAACTATCAATGTAAAGTTTCAATTAAGAACTAGAAAGAATTATTACCTTTTTGCAAGTTATTTACATCTTCATCACATTTAAACGTCGATTATTATAACTTCATCTCTCGTCAGGCCGGGACTGCTTCAGTAGATGTTAAAAGCGTAAATAAAAACAATATAAAGCGTTGTTATTGATTCTCATCTTCACCGAATAATATAATTATGTCTGTAGAGTAAAAAGATATAAATAAAAGACACGATAATTTTTAACTTTGTGATGACATTAATTTGTGGTTGAAACTTTTTCCCTCATCACCCTCTGCCCGACACAACCATGCCGATAAACCGTCGAATCGTGGCCAAAGAATGAAGATGATGATGTAGTGACAGACAGCGTAGGGGCAGGCCCAGGTGAATATGTCCCAACCCTGGGCTAGCAGCTCTCTGTTTTGCCTCTACCTTGTGGGCAAGAGGCTTAATGGCGGTTCCCGGAGGCTTATGGCAGCTTACAGCAGCTCTCACACGCTAATTAATAAGCATAAAGGGAGACAAGGAGGTAATGGAGGCGAGAAGAGATAAAGTAAATCGAGCGATGCTCAGGTATTTTCATCATACTCAAATACCGAGATTATTTTGATACAATCTTTACTCCACTTAGGCGCTTTGAAGTTGTGTAATGTATTTGATGTGATATTAGATGGTTGGAAATCTCGTTAATAAGAGGATGAACTAAACAGAAAATACAGTTTGATCTATTTCTAAATGAAAAAGTGCTTTAAAACTGCACATGAAAATGTTTTAGGTCTAAGACTGTTTGAATTAATTCATTATCACACAAGTCTTTGCTGAAGCTGAAACCTCCAAACTCCTAAGTATAAGCACTCCTGAACTCCACCATAACACTTTTATCAATTTCAGAAAGATCCAAGCTACGTTACGATGTAGCATTTTTATCCGTATAAGAAAGGTTTAAGCTACATCAGGATTTAGGACTGTTATCAATATAAGAAAGATTTAAGCTACTTTAGGATGAAGCAATATTACCAATATAAGAAAGATTCAAGCTATTCTGGATGTTGAACTTTTATCAATATTAAGAAAGAGTAAAGCTACATTAGGAGAAACCATTTTTAGCAATATAAGAAAGATTCAAGCTATTCTGGGTGTAGCACTTTTATCAATATTAAGGAAGAGTAAAGCTACATTAGGAGAAACCATTTTTGTCAATATAAGAAAGATTCAAGCTATTCTGGATGTAGCACTTTTATCAATATTAACAAAAAGTTAAGCTACATTAGGAGAAACCATTTTTATCAATATAAGAAAGATTCAAGCTATTCTGGATGTAGCACTTTTATCAATATTAAGAAAAAGTTAAGCTACATTAGGAGAAACCATTTTTATCAATATAAGAAAGATTCAAGCTATTCTGGATGTAGCACTTTTATCAATATGAAGAAAAAGTTAAGCTACATTAGGATGTCCCATCTTTGTGTTCATACTGCATTTATATCCGTCCCATTGAGAAATCGCATCTATGACGATTGACTTAAGACTTTCCAAAGCAGCAATGTCGTGTAATACTGTTGCACACATAATTCAAGTGTTAAATGTTTGTAGTCCATATAACACAGTCCTGAAATGCTGTAAGAACTTTTTTTTTTGTTTTCCAGGTTTATTAAGGATCCAAACGTAACGGTCATAGTATTAGCAGAAACGCAACATTACGGTCAAGCAGCTTATTCTAGTAGATTTTCAAATTATTTGTTTATTAATACTGAGGACTGCGACCGCTGGTGTTGGGTGTAATAGAGTTTTGAGGCCAAGTTTTGGAGTCAGTTATCAGGTTTAAATGGGATTCTCGATTAACCTCCATCTCCGTGAAAACATTTCGGTTGGGAAAAACGTCAGAAAAAAATTGTGGGCCAACAGTTTATCTGCTTATCCGCTTAGTTCTTGAATATCTGTTCTCCGTGTATATAATGCAGGGTAAAATTGTATGTTCTTTATCGACATGCATACAGCTTAGCTAGGGAAAGCTTTATCTTCTTTGTATTCTTGAAACCGAATCTTCTAATCTCGAAGCTGCGGCAGAAGACTGGACGTGCTTGAAAAATTCCATATTATATTTCTAACTATACTTGCAGCACACATAGGATGGAATTGGAAAAACAAATAGGAAGAAATATGTGAATTGGAGAGAGAGAGAGAGGGAGAGAGAGAGAGAGAGAGAGGGAGAGAGAGAGAGAGAGAGAGAGAGAGAGAGAGAGAGAGAGAGAGAGAGAGAGAGAGAGAGAGAGAGAGAGAGAGAGAGAGAGAGAAGGAAGGAAAGAAATAGGCACTGGAAAAAAAGTATCAAATCCGTCTTAAGCTATATAAAATATCTCACTCGAGGCCCGGTGCTGAAGCGTATTCTTTGACAACGATCCGAACAAAGCAAATAGAATTATGGAGAATGTAAACTTTAGAGATAAGAAAACAAAATTATAGACTCCACCAGGTTTACATCCCTGGCGCCATTGTCGGAGGTGTTGGCACCGCAAATAGAAAATTAAAAAAAAATAAAAAGGAAGGAAAGGAAAAGTTCAAAAGATAAGCAGATCGGCCGGGATCCTGAAAGAGCAGTCAAACAAAACAAAACAAAACAAAAAAAAAAAAGCGGTGGAGCTCTTTATATTCACTTCCATACGAAGTTTGCCAAATTTCTTATGGTTAAAAACAGTGTTAGATGGCTGGTGTAAACGACCTGCCCTAGAAATGCAAAGTTCAGAAGCTAATATTTAAAAGTTATATGGTTTGATTTTTTTGTAATGAGCTGTGAGATTTTGTCCATCTTGAAAGATCCTTTGCCCAAGTCTATCTGTAGGGGCTGTTGATTAGGATGTTTGAGTTTTCAAAAAAGAAAAGAAAAAACAGAAGTGACAACAACGCGTTCATATCAGTGTTTCAGCCAATCTGCCTTTTACTCGCGGTTGAGCGATTCAATACCAAAACTATCTCACAGCACACTGAACCCGGCAGTGTGTTTCAAGTTACATCAATGACTTTTTTCATAAATCTGAAAGTTATTGTACACTAAATTTGATACATGCAGCAAACGATAAGGGTGAAAGTGGATGAACTTCCAGTCTTACAATGTTCGCACAACCGATAAGTGTACCACTTAATTGGCGGATTGTTCGGCTAGTCGGAGTCGAATCAAATGAATGGGAAACAAGTGTGGCATAGGTTTGACTCGCCCAAACCGCAAAACTAATATCGGTTCATTGGAGTGGAATAGTATCGTGTATCCCTGAGCAAGACAAGGCGGTTTTACACTGAAGTGTTCAAGACTAGTCGCTAAAACAGCATCATTCTAAAACAAAATTGTGCGGGATAAGACTTTGATTCGTGAATAGTAAATAGATAGATAGAATAATTGGCGATTTAAGTTTAAGTCTATCAAACAGAAAATTAAAAACATAGAAATAGAATTAAAATGATTTTACCTTCGTAAAACGTGTATAGATGTCTCAACAGACTATGAACAAACAGGCAAATGCACAAAAGATTATCACCAAAAGACTTCATACAAATGGTAATTATAAAGGTTAACGCAGACTAGAGGAACCAGACTAGGAATATAGTGCTCGCCTGAGAAACCCTAGCCTCGGCTCTATTGACAAGATAACTGAGCCCAGCTCAGCTCGCATGGACGACTCACAGGGAGAGCTGCCTCACTAAGTCTTATCCTCCTTTCTTGATAGTAGCTTCGAAATTCCCCGGTCTTTACTGCCGGGAGGGTACCTCTACCATGAAGTGAGAGAGAAAGAAAGAGACAGAGGGAGAGAGAGAGAGAGAGAGAGAGAGAGAGAGAGAGAGAGAGAGAGAGAGAGAGAGAGAGAGAGAGAGAGAGAGACTGACACGGGGAGCGAATGAGAGAGAAAGAGAGGAAGAGAAAGGGAGAGAGAGAAAGTTATTGAGGCATATAGAGGCAAAGATAGAGAATTACAGAGAAAGTATTTTAACAGGTTGGGGTATGATTTGGATTTGGGAAAGAGGGAGCGGAAAATAGGGAATGCCACAAGACTTGTAAAGAAGACAGAAAAAGAGAGAGATAGAGGTAGATATATATATATATATATATATATATATATATATATATATATAGAGAGAGAGAGAGAGAGAGAGAGAGAGAGAGAGAGAGAGGCACACCGACACGGGGAGCGAATAACAGAAAAAAAAAGAAGAAAAAAAGCGAGAAAGAGAAAGTTATTGGCACATAGAGAGACAGAGATAGAGAATGACAGAGAATAAGTTTGACAGGTTGGCGTATTATTTGGGAAAGAGAGAGTGGAAAAAAGAGAATGCCACAATACTTGTGAAGAAGACAGAAGAGAGAGAGAGAGAGAGAGAGAGAGAGAGAGAGAGAGAGAGAGAGAGAGAGAGAGAGAGAGAGTGAGAGAGAAAGAGAGACAGACAGACAGAGACAGAGAGACAGACAGACAGACAGACAGAGACAGAGACAGAGACAGACATACAGACAGACCGACAAGGGGAGCGAATAACAGAGAGGAAGAGAAAGGGAGAAAAGGAAAGTTATTGAAACACAGAGAAATAGAGATTGGCAGGTTTACGTTGCATATGTGAAAGAGAGATTGTCAA
>JAWDGP010001827.1:165000-182500 GCA_033675545.1 Elysia crispata
TTGCTGTCTCTCCGCCAGCTTGATTGGACTGAGTAATTTAGCCAATTGGAATTGATCTGTCTTATCCTGCTTATTACAAGGCTGGCTACTGTTATCTGAAATCTCATTTCAAAACAGCTGGATGGCACATTCAGAAAAGAGTATATTTAGGAAAACTTATGTGAAAAGAAGATTAGAAATGTTTAATATAACGAATATACTTTGAAATATTGTAGATTTTTTTTTTAGTTTTGCTTCGTGCCTTTTTCTTGGATGTCACTATCATGCTCTAAAGTAAACATTAACATTGTTACGGTACTACACAAAAATCATTTTTTTTTTTTTTTTATATTTGTGTAAGGAGGTGATGCCAATTGAGAAAAAACAACTTAAGCAATTTAGAAAGGAACATCACATCCTTGAAATGACCGGTCCAAAATTTAAAACAAAAAATGAAAGCGAGGCTAGAAGCATTTGCAGTATTTTGATTACTCGAAGGAAATGCGAAAGAAGTAAATGTGTACAATTATAAACATTCTTCATTCTTCATAATCCTAGTTGTGCATTCTTTAAGGAGAGCACTTTGAAGTTACTTCAAATAGGTTTGTTTTTTTTTTTGTTTTTTTTTTCAATCGTATTTACAACCATCATTTCTCCAATTTGTCTGCTATGAGAAGATCACTCATTAGTTGACGGTTCAATTTAAAACATGCAGTACAGAATCCATATCCATTGCATTGGTTGAAATTAGAATGCCACGTGACTGGTTCACAAGGCATAGACAGTACACGTTACAGTTTGCTCATCTTATAGAATGAATGATAAGGCAAAACTGCTCACCCTGCAACGACCATCAGCTCTGATAATCCCCGCAATAGTTATGCAAGCAAGTCGGACAATGACCAAATTAACAGAAGAAAATCTACATTAATGCCAATTTAAAAAAAAAAAAAAACTTAAACATCATAATACGGGTTTTTCTTTTGTTTATCCGTTTACGAGAGTGAATATTCGACATCGGGAGGGCGGCTTTACTAAAAGAGAGCATGAACGAAAAAGAGCAAAAGACATCAACAACAAACAGAGACTCCTGGCAGAAAGCAAGAGCGAGCGGACCCAGATCGTGCGCGCTACAATAACCGAGACAGGCTGAGAGACCAGATAAAGATCGCTCCAGTCTCGGCAGTAAAAGCTCAACACAAGAAACAAGAGGGAAGGCGCAAGGAAAACAGGCTGTTCTGTGGGCTTTTATTCTTTGACAAATAAAACGGCATGAAAGAGGGGGAAGAGCGATATTACTTGGTGTAGATCTTAATTCTACAAATCTCTGTATAGGCTGTACAAGCGAGTGCAGCAACACGTTTATCACAAGCTACAAGTCAGATCTACATATCGAGTGATACAGCAGGCTCGACGGGTTCCACCCTGACATAAACTCTGACACGTATAACGTCATTGATTTGCATTATCGGACTAAACAACTATCAAATATTAAGATCTTAAATTATAGACTTGAGATCAAGATATTTAGTCGGCTTTTAGAAATGTAACCGAGTTTTAAACCAGGTCTGAATATTCATATACCACACATATGTTCGGTAAAGCAAATAAATAGTATTTCAGGTTATTGGGTGGAAATATATTCGGGTTCAATAGTCGATTTCAGGGGCAGTCCCAGAAGTGGAAAACTCAAATTTATGAAATATAGAGCTGAAAAATTTGAACTTACTGCAATTTGAAAGTACCAGAAGCACATTTTCATCAAATTGTTTACAATCATAAATAAATCATCTAACTATTACTTCTTTGCACATTCATTTGATCATTCTAAGTATTTTTCCACTAAACACCTTTGATGCAAGAGTCTAAGGTAAAAAGGTAAATTTGAAATGAACTACTCTTATATAGCGGGAAAAAACCCATACAAGAAATATCTTAGGATAAAGAAAAGCAAAAACATGCAAAGCATTCCTGTCTACATTAAGCATATGTTATCTTCCTTAAACAAAAAGCAAAGTTTTTTTTTTTTTTTTTCGTAAAGTATAGAGATGCACACTAAAAAACTAAAGTTTAACCTCGTCAACAAGCAATATGTTGTTTATTTTTCCTAAACAAGATCAAGACTTGGTGCCATAGAAAATTAAGAAATGGATCGATTTTGACTCACATTTTTTTTTTATTTAATCAATTATATTTGCGTAAATTAAGCTCTGACCTTCATACTAGTCTTTCTTGATCCTTATATATCTGCAATTTTAAAATCTATTTGAAATGGTCAGTGCTGTGTACATATATTTTAAACTAACTTTCTAGGAGCAGGTAAGACAGAAATGATATTTAAATTAACTAAGATTTTCTACACAAACGTAAAACGAGTGTACTCGAAATGACTGAGTAGTACATTGAACTATTAATGTACTTTACCTAAATAATATCAACAGCTAACTTGTAGGACGCCCTGATTCCTTGCAAAGAGTTTTAGTTCATCTAATCAGAGAGAAGCGTAAAAAAAAGAAGGAAAAAAAAAAAAACAAATAGGCAAATTCACCAGTTTTCTTTTCAAATAAATCTATCCAAAAATCTATCTGAAGCCCAATTAAGAGTTACACAAAAATGTCCTATTTTTAGAGAGAGATCTTGAGGAACTATTTAACTATTGTCTCTATGTCATAACGCCTTTAGATCCCAACTCTTGGTGCAATAGGCTTGAAAGCATATTCACTCAATTACTCAATCAGCCTCTGTTTTGCGTGATGTTAAAAAAATTGTTGGGTTTGAAATATTTATTGCGTAAGCCAACAAAAATAAGCAGCTGCAAATCAGTCAAGTTTAGACAAACATACTGTTTTCTGGAACAACAATAAACAGAAATAGAAACATTTTTTTTACAGAAATGTCTTACCTCTACTTCTTTTTTTCTCATACAGTCTCAATCGAAAACGAAATTTCCAAAGAAGCTCTGGAAAGAATTTCCAATAAACCCGTGTTTCAAGACCCGAGCTATCACTCTAGCTCGGTAAATATCACTGGGGGTGTTGGACAATAAATATATCAACACCATAAATGGATTTCCCTGATCATTTGGTTAACAATATTTGCCTGCTCCGTTATAATTCCAAAGTGAGCGTAGACGCACGTCTTGCGTGATGTAAATCCAACAGAACATTAGTTAGTAGAAGACTGTCCTCGCTGAGGCACCCTAGGGGGGAGGCAACCCTGGAACCACAGTGAGCAGAGGGCAACGAGCGAGTCCAAGGGGAGAGAACCAGTGTGAGTAGAGCGACTCGAATCTCTTCTGGCTGAGTCTGGCTCCGTAGACGCTACGCTTGCCTGGAGAGATGGCGGGGGCGAGGGGAAATAAGGGAACTGGAATGGGGATATGGAAGAGGGAGGGGGGGAGGGGGTGAATAAAATAACCAATGATTGGCACTGGGATGAAAAGAAAGAGAGGAAGGAAAGGGGGCGGGGTGTGAAGCAGGGTTAAACAAGGTCGCCTCTATCTAGCGGCTCGTGCTACTGAAAGAAGACTAATGGTAAGTTATGGGCGCAAGGAGCTGTATGCCTTCTGGAATGGCTATAAACCTTTACTAGACCAGGAAAGATGTACGCGACTGAAGCATTCTAGCATACAAAGGGAGGGTCGTCACGTGACCTAATCAGTCTTGGTTTTCGGCGTGATTTGGAAGCTGTGCCAGGTGGAGTCGATTAGACAAACGGAGCCCTAAATCATTGCTGTGGTCATTCTCCTGAATGGGTAGGACAAATCATGACGTCAGATTCCCTGTTACATTAAGTTACTGGTTCTAAATACATTACAACATTTAGTTACTGGTTCTGAAAGTTTTAAATGGTTATCGTTCCTTAACAACTAGATGGAGTCAAGTGAGACGCTAAGATTAACTCGCGCAGGTCAATCTATAGCTTAGCGGGTGTCAAATACAGTGAGTAAAACTATGTAACGTAATATTTCTCGTGAAAGACAGGTATCTTACCTTGGTGTATGCTGATCCCAAATTGGTTAGAACTTAACCAGTGACAGCATCATACTTTACCCTCCAATTTAGGGAAAAAAATGCCAGGGCTTTGTACAGCCCTGACTTACAATATAAACCAATAGTCACTGCCTGAAAACCGATAACTGTGCGGTAGTTTGCATGTCTCGTAAAAGACAGTCTATAATAACACAATATCAGGCTTTTAAAAAAAATTACTTTATCGAAATGATTGAAAGTCGAAGCGGCCATAATAAGTGTTAAGCACCGTAAATTGAGAGCAAGCCCCGAGCCATGCCCCCCCCCCCCTTCTCTCTCTCTCTCTCTCTCTCTCTCTCTCTCTCTCTCTCTCTCTCTCTTTCTTTCTCTTTCTCTGTGTCTCTCTCTGTCTCTCTCAATCTCTCTGTCTGCCCAATTCTCTTCTTTTCTTTCTCTCCGTATCTCTCTATCTTCTTTCTCTCTCATTGACTGTCTGTCTGCCTTGTCGATGTCTGTGTTTCTGATTTCTCATAGTTTAATCTTACTTAAATAAAATAATGTTTCTAAAACGAAGAGGAAGAGATATTCAAGCATGCTTTTCTCATGATTGGCTTTTATGCAAGATCGCCTTGCTTAACATAAAGAAGCCACCAACGAAGTTGTGGTCGAGCCGTACAGGTGCCGGGTACGAGTTTTGTCACTCTACTTGTGGCACTCCCTCTCAACTCCAACATAAGCCACCAACGAAGTTGTCGAGCCGTACAGGTGCCGGGTATGAGTTTTATCACTCTACTTGTGGCGCTCCCTCTCAACTCCAAGATAAGCCACCAAAACAGTTGTCGAGCCGTACAGGTGCCGGGTTTGAGTTTTCTCACTCTACCTGTGGCACACCCTCTCAACTCCAACATAAGCCACCAAAAAAGTTGTCGAGCCGTACAGGTGCCGGGTATGAGTTTTGTCACTCTACTTGTGGCACTCCCTCTCAACTCCAACATAAGCCACCAAAAAAGTTGTCGAGCCGTACAGGTGCCGGGTATGAGTTTTCTCACTCTACCAGTGGCACTCCCTCTCAACCCCAACATAAGCCACCAACGAAGTTGTCGAGCCGTACAGGTGCCGGGTAAGAGTTTTGTCACTCTACTTGTGACACTCCCTCTCAACTCCAACATAAGCCACCAACGAAGTTGTTGAGCCGTATAGGTGCTGGGTATGAGTTTTGCCACTCTACCAGTGGCACTCCCTCTCAACTCCAACATAAGCCACCAACGAAGTTGTTGAGCCGTACAGGTGCTGGGTATGAGTTTTGCCACTCTACCAGTGGCACTCCCTCTCAACTCCAACATAAGCCACCAACCAAGTTGTCGAGCCGGACAGGTGCTGCGTATGAGTTTTGTCACTCTACCTGTGACACTCCTTTTCAACTCCAACATAAACAACCAAAAAAGTTGTCGAGCCGTACAGGTGCCGGGTATGAGTTTTTCCACTCCACCAGTGCCACTCCCTCTCAACTCCATTATAAGCCACCAACGAAGTTGTTGAGCCGTACAGGTGCCGGGTATGAGTTTTGTCTCTCGACCAGTGGCACTTCCTCTCAACTCCAACATAGGTGTAGAAACAATGATTTTAATACCACTTGCATAAGTTGCTTGTGCGAAACAAAACCAAAAACTGCCCCTTTAAAAACAAAAAAAAAAACCAAAAACTTCAGACACTTTAATGCTAAACATAATTTAGATTCCAAGATAATTATAGCGTAATTAGTGTTTTTACTGTTTTGGGTTATTAAATCTTCAACATTATATAATTCCTTCGAGAAATTAATAAAGTTTTTTGTGGGTTTATCTAATCAGTGAGCATAATTGTTTTTTGGACTCCTATTTTATCACAGATCTAAATGAAATGCTCTCCTCGCAGGTTGAGCTGACCTGCTCTATTACCTAAGCCAAAAGCTCGGCGTTATTTGTCCGGTGTATTCATTAGCCTCTCTATCTCTATTTCTCTCTTTCTCTCTCTCTTTCTTACTCTTTCTCTCTATCTTTCCAGCTCTCTCCCTCTCTTTCCCACCCTTTTATTTCTCTATCTCATTCTTTCTCTATGTTTTTCTCTGCCCCTCTTTATGTGTCTCTCTATGTTTGTCTTTATCTACTTCACTCTTTGACTCTAACTCTCTCTTCTTTATTCTTTGCATGTTCTATTTGTCTAAATTATTTATCCTTACATCCATTTACTTATGCAGTACCATATTTTCAGTTAGGTGACTATCATTCTATTGTCTTAAAACCTTGGCTAAAAACGCTCTCTGTCTCTCAGTCTCTGTCTTTCTGTCTGTCTGTCTGTCTGTCTCTGTCTCTCTCTCCCTCCCCCTCTCTCTCTCTCTCTCTCTCTCTCTCTCTCTCTCTTTATATATATATATATATATATATATATATATATATCAAATTAAAGCTATCATTCTATCTATATATCCTTCCATGCATCCTGCTATCCATCCTTCCATCGATCCAGCCATATATATTTTTATCTATCCTTCTTTTATAAGTTCTTATATGGCTTCCTCTCAATCCACTTCAGTGTCAAGAGAAGAGTAATGAACACATCTTGAGTAACATCTTGTGTTTCAATCTCATAAAACCCAACGCTTTCTCACTTTGCACAACATTCATTTTCCTCAAATGCTACTCTGTCTTCATTTTATTTCTTGCCTTGATGAGGAGCTTGATTTGATGCTTTATTCATTTTTAGAAACTTCCTATAGTTTTTTTTATACATTGGCATAGTCACAGGAGGTTACACAAAACAAGGACATAGATAGACAGAGAGAGAGACAGAGAGAGAAAGAGAAAGTGAGACTTTGAGAAAGAGGTAGAGAGAAAGCGATAAATATAAAGTAAACCTAAGGTTACAATATGTTTAGTTCGGGTTTACTTACTATGCACGACAGACCTAAAATAACAAATATTCGGTTAACTTTTAATTCACGGTTATTCACAGAACATATCCAGTGTATAAAAGATCTACGGTCACATGAGAGCTATTCGGAGAACATTTCGAGTGCAAAGAAGACCTACGGTTATATCAGAGTTATTGGAGAAACATGTCCAGAGCACAAAAGACCTACGCTTACATAACAGTTATTTGCATAGCATGCCCAGTGCATAAAAGACCTCCGGTTACATAACAGTGATTTGCAGACATGTCTATAAACATCTCCAGTGCATAACAGATCTACAGTTACATCCTAATTATTCGGTGTACATCTCCAGTGTATAACAGAGCTACAGTTACATCCTAATTATTAGTTGTACATCTCCAGTGTATAACAGAGCTACAGTTACATCTTAATTATTCGTTGTACATCTGCAGTGCATAACAGAGCTACAGTTACATCCTAATTATTAGTTGTACATCTCCAGTGTATAACAGAGCTACAGTTACATCCTAATTATTAGTTGTACATCTCCAGTGTATAACAGAGCTACAGTTACATCCTAATTATTAGTTGTACATCTTGAGTGTATAACAGAGCTACAGTTACATCCTAATTATTCGTTGTACATCTCCAGTGTATAACAGAGCTACAGTTACATCCTAATTATTCGGTGTACATCTCAAGTGCATAACAGAGCTACAGTTACATTCTAATTATCAGTTGTACATCTGCAGTGCATAACAGATCTACAGTTACATCCTAATTATTTGGTGTACATCTCCAGTGTATAACAGATCTACAGTTACATCCTAATTATTCGGTGTACATCTCCAGTGTATAACAGAGCTACAGTTACATCCTAATTATTCGGTGTACATCTAAAGTGCATAACAGATCTACAGTTACATGACAATGATTCGGTGTTCATCTCAAGTGTATAACGGACCTGCGGTTACATCATAATGATTTTTTTTACATCTGAAGTGCATAAATAGACCTTCGTTTAAATCCTAATTATTCGGTATACATTTCCAGTGTATAACAGACCTACAGTTAGGTCACAATGATTCAGTGTACATCTCCAGTGCATAACAGACCTACGGCTACCTCACAATGATTCGATGTACACCTCAAGTGCAAAACAGACCTACGGCTACATTATGATTACTATTTCGTGTACATATCCAGAGTATAACTGACATACGGTTACGTTACAATTACTCGTTGGACATCTCCAGTGTATAATAGACCTACGGTTACATCAGCATGATTCGACGTACATTTCCAGAGTATAACAGATATTCGGTCATATTATAATGATTCCGTGTACATTGTCATTGTATAACAGACCTACGGTTATATCACAATGATTTGATGTACATCTCCAGTTTATAACAGATCTACGGTTATGTCACAATGGTTTGGTGTACATATTCAGTGTATAACAGATTTACGATTACGTCACAATGATTTCTTGTACATATCCTGTGTTTAACAGACCTACGGTTACAATGGTTTTGTGTACATGTCCAGAGTAAAACACACCTACGGTTACATCATAATTATCATTTCGGTGTACATCTTCAGTGCATAACAGAAATGCGGTTACATCACAATGATTCGGTGTACATCTCAAGTGCATAACAGACCTACGGTTACATCATAATTATTATTTCGTGTACATATCCAGAGTATAACAGGTATACGGTTACTTCATCATTTTTATTCGGTGTACATCTCCAGTGTATAACAGACCTACGGTAACATCACAATTATTCGGTGGACATCTCCAGTGTATAATGACCTACGGTTACATCACAGTGAACCATTGTACATCTCCAGAGTATAATAGACCTTCGCTTCCATCATAATTATTCTGTGTATATCTTCAATGTATAACTGACCTACGATTATATAATTTTTTTTTGGTGTACATATCCAGTTTAAAACAGACCTGCGGTTACATCACATTTTCCGGCAAATGTTTTTTTTTTTTTTTTTTTTTTTTGTGTGTGTTTAGATTCTATACTATTCGAAATATACTGGGCAAGATTCCCATGTGGAGATTAATGTAAGACTGCAATTCTTCAAGAGTGAATTAAAATAGTTAGGCGGTAATTCAAGATAAGAATGAATTATACACAGTGCTTTAGGCTAACATTCTAAACTAGTGAGACTTATTTTAAAAGGCGACCATAACAGGAGAACTGCCCTACCACGTTAGACATGAGATCTGGTCTTTACTTATGGTAAAACTAATTGAATCTTTTAAATATTTATTTAGAAGTTTTGATATTTGTTCAAAAGTTGGTGAAGCAAAAGCTTGGTTTTGCACCATAATCAAAGTTAACTTACCTGTGTACCTTTTAATTGGTTTTTTAAATCGTCCATTTTGGAGTTAAACTATCAGAAGATTTATACCAAAAAAAAAAATTCAGGTTTTATGTACAGTTACGTAAATATTTCCAATGTTGTTAATGGTGTTGTGAGTGTATATAATGCTATAAACTAAAATACCACTTATTGTCACATATAGTGGTTTATTGTGGTTTATTGAGTACCCCAGCCCTCACACGCCTTGGTATGCTTTGCACTTATCTTTGCTAGTCTGAAGTGTTTTGTTTTTGTTTTATTTTTAAATAATTATTAGCCTTTAGCTATGTTTAATATAAAAGCTCTGAACTGAGATTTGGGTGAGATAAAATAAGTTGAGGGCACATAATCCAAACATAAAACACAGTTCTTTTTTTATTTTTTTCCATTGTTCCACATATCGTCATCAGGGCCACAGAAGCTCAGTCTCTTTGTTTCTTTGTTTAATACCTCAATCGACGAATCGACCATGTACATTGCTCAGCATTTATCAAGCTGTTTGCCTATGTTTTTATTATAATAATCTTATTCTGTGATGAATATCATCATTCAATAGGTTATTTTATTTCTATTATTTAGATATTCGTAAGTGCATGGCATTTGCGTCACAATAAGCAATCCAAAATTGGTCCATCTGGTATTTAAATGTTTTTTCGCTCTTTATGCTGTTTACGAAAGTTGCATTTGTTTTTCATTTCTTCACAAAATTGCAGATTAATTTAATGCTTGGCATTATGGTCTGTTCTTACTTAAAGTAATACAATACAAGTTAACCCGAAAAATGAACAATGTCTCAACGAAAAATAGTGGCACTCCATCTCCAATAGCACTTTGAAGTTTGTTTTGCCTCTAGACAGTTCTCTTGATGCATTTCATCAGCGTTTCAAATCAATATGGAAATTGAATTTGTTTCGCAAAATTTCTCCCCAACATCAATTTAAGCAAAGCCTTGCCTGGTTTTGTTTGTTCTCAGGCTATCATTTCGGGTTGAAAGCTGAACAGAATAATTTTGGTTTATTATTGTTTGATCCGTTGTTGGAAGGTTTGATCAACTGATTAATGATTTAATAAAATACTTTTCTGGGTATTTTATCCAGCTGATTGTTTGATTAGAAAGGATATATTGATGAGTTGATTAATTGATCGATCGATTTATTGGAAATTTGATTCATTACTTTTCAATTGATTTGTTCCTAGATTGTCTGATTGTCATATCTATTTATTTTTAATTGGTCGGTTGGTGGATTGAATTAGCATAAAAGTCATAAGTTGTTTTGCGTTTTTTTTTTTTATTCTTTGCGGTTGTGTGAAGATTTTTCTTGCTGTACTTGGATTCACAGGTGTTAAAAACTTAAAGTGAAAACTTAAAAAAAAAAATTCAAAAATGATAAATTATCATGTTTATGCATGGACAAAAGTTAAGTGAATAAAGACGCTATCAATTACAGAACGCAGGAAACTTTTCTACGTAAGAGGCTTTAAGAAAACAACTGGAATGAATATGAGCGTTGGTAAAGCTAACTAGACTTCCCTCTTAACCCAATAACCCGTTTTGGGTGAGGGGTAACCAGCGTAGGGCCTTTAGATCTTGTGATATGATCCCATGAGTCAAACTTTTGCCCGAGACTAGGAAAAAAAATTTTGATTGAGAGGTCGGAGAATTTCAACAATGTTCATTTATAAAAGAGGCTATGAGCTGTAATTACCAAAAGGGCAAATGTTCATTCTAAAAGAAAAAAAGGCGTATATCTCACCTAATTTTTTTTTTTGACTATAATCATAGTCATTACTGGGCGTTAATTTTGGACGGAGCCGAGCTGGGCCGGTAAAAATGAATGAGTAAATTCTATAAACGCGAGCGTCATTTTAAAACTATATTGAATATCAGTGATGAAGAAATCAATCATTACCATTATATATATATATATATATATATATATATATATATATATATATATATATATATATATATATTATTTAACCAAATTGTGATTGGAAAAATTGACTTGTATTAAAATAATTTCGAAAGACCTTTTTACTCCTCAGGTGTTCTTTAAGGTTTAAGTTTTGAGTTAAAGAATTCCATGAATAGGTCTAAGCACTACATTTTTCTGTAGGACTTAGCTAGTCTGAATTTTCTTTTCCTTTCTCATCTTTTTTTTTTAATCCTGGGCTTCAAAACGGTTTCAGTTTCGAACACATTTTTTCCTCACGGACTTTTGGTTTGTAATTGACTATCAACTTAAGTATTAAGTATAAATTGAACGGGATATTAACAAAGTTGGTACCACCCGGCGTCATATTGGCACACAACGTGTTTACAACCAGATGTGCTGTTGCAATGAAAGTAAAACCAACATAAAAACACAACCATCTATAAAACACGCATTTACTGTTTTTCCACAGGCTATTGGGGAAATCTGTCTCACACGGTGGGAACAATCAGATATGTTCAGTGGCAGATGTTTATAATCCGTCAACTTATAATTTTTATTTTAATCATATTGAATTATTGCATTTTACAATATTGCATACAACTTGGGTGGCCGTTTCATTAAGTGCTTTCCCTGAGTTTATCAAAGAAAGAATTTGGAGAGAGAGGAACAGGGAGAGAGAGGGCTAAACAGATTGCAAAAGAGAAATTGGTTGAGACAGAGAGAGAGAGACAGAGAGAGAGAGAGAGAGAGAGAGAGAGAGAGAGAGAGAGAGAGAGAGAGGGAGAGAGGGAAAGAGGGAGGATCTAGGTATGTTTAAACATTACTAAATAAATAATCAATGGTACAGGGAGCACTATTGATTGTATAACAAGAAATAGAGAGAAAGGAAAAGACAGAGAAAGAGAGAAAAAGAGAGAGAGAGAGAGAGAGAGAGAAAGAAGGAGAGAAAGAGAAAGAGAGACAGAGCGATAGTGAGAGAGAGAGAGAGAGAGAGAGAGAGAGAGAGAGAGAGAGAGAGAGAGAGAGAGAGAGAGAGAGAGAGGGGGAGGGAGAACGAGCTATAATATTTTAAACCCACTATAACAAATAAAATATCATTAGTCCACAGTAAATATCGATCACGGTGTTAAAATTGACCAATCGATGTCGCATTGTCAAGGCCGATCATAATGTGATAGTTGACCAATTGATGTTGTATTGTCAAGGGCGATCGTAATGGAATAAGTGACCAGATGCTGTTGTATTGTCAAGGTCGATTGTGATGCAATAAGTGACCAGATGCTGTTGTATTGTCAAGGGCGATCGTAATGCATTAAGTGACCAGATGCTGTTGTATTGTCAAGGTCGATTGTGATGCAATAAGTGACCAGATGATTTTTGGATTGTCAAGGGCGATTGTGATGTAATAAGTGACCAGATGTTGTCTTGTCAAGGGCGATTGTGATGCAATAAGTGACCAGATGTTGTATTGTCAAAGGTGATTATGTTTTAAAAAGTGAGTAATCCATCTTGTATTGTCAAAGGCGACCGTGATGTAATTAGTGACCAGATGATGTTGTATTTTCATGGGCGATTGTGATGCAATAAGTGACCAGATGTTGTTGTATTGTGAAGGGTGATTGTGATGTAATAAGTGACCAGATGATGCTGTATTGTCAAGGGCGATTGTGATTTCATAAAGCAGCAAATAGTATCATACTGTTAAAGATGCCTTCTGGTTAAAAAAAAAAGTCCTATCTTTAGATTTGCTGCGTCATCTTAGAGCTTAAAAGATCCAAATAATCTTAACGAATGAGTACCTACGACCACCTCTCCTGCGTCTGACAGCATTATAGGTTGAATGCCATTGATTTGGTTTAAATTCAAATCCAAATCCAAAACGTGGGGTAAAAAATTTAGCAAGATAAAGCATTTAAAGTTTTAAAGAAAAGAATCAAGAAACTCTGAAAAAAGTCTTTAATGCGGTAAAATTCCATCTTGATTATATTGACTGCTACAAAGGGACAAAAATAGTCAATGTCCAGGCTCTTGGACAGTAGGAGTTCTCACTTTCTATCTAAGACATGTAAGCTTAAGAGGACCATCTATCACTACGACCTGTAAACGGAAGAGTGTTGTGTAATTTACCAGCTTTACCTATAAACTGATTTGTAATTTGAAGAGCATCTTATAATCTATCACTATGACCTATTAACTAAAAGGATTTATTAAATCTCTTCCCACGACCTGCAATTTGAAGAGCGGCCTATAATCTATCACTGTGACCTGTTAACTGAAGGGCTTTATTTAATCTTTCTCCACGATCCATAGTTTGAAGAGCGGTGTATAATCCATGACTGTAACCTGTTAACAAAAGGGCTATATTAAATCTATCCCCACAACCTGTAATTTGAAGAGCGGTGTATAATAATAATAATAATAATAATAATAATAATAATGAAGTTATTTCCTAGCGCCTCTTCCTACTTGTAGGCTCGAAGCTCTTTACAATAGTCTATTTACAAACGTTTAACATAGTGACACTAGTCTATAGTCTAAAACCTAGTCCATTAACAATTCAAACAAACAGAAGAGGAAAAAATAAATAAGTTACATGTACAAAGAAAGTAAGAGAAGACATTGACAATAAGACAAATTTCTCAGACTAATTAAGGTCTTCATGTGCAGTAAACAAATGGGATTTCAATAGGGTCTTAAACTGACTTATAGAACTCGCCTCCCTGATGGAAAGGGGAAGGGCATTCCAGACAACTGGTGCACATTGTACAAATGCTCTATGACCGTCTTTTCTTGATGGTTTGCATGGAACTGACAGCAAAGCTTTGTTACCTGATCGTAAGCTACGAGTGGGGACGTACATACCGACAAGATCTACAAGATAATTAGGGGCATAGCCGTGAACACATTTGAAGCATAAGACAGCAATCTTATATTTTATCCTAGTTTGTACAGGAAGCCAGTGTAAATGCCTAAACATGGGTGTTAAGTGATCTCTTTTACGTTTTTTCAAAATGAGACGAGCAGCGTTGTTCTGAATCAATTGAAGCCTCTTAGTGTGTCCATGGGTAAGCCATATAGTAAGGAATTACAGTAGTCTAGTCTTGATAGAATGAAAGAGGACACAAGAGTTTTCACAGCCCCTTCATTTAAAAAAGATCTAATCTGTTTAATTCTGCGTAGCTCTAAGAACATAATTTGGGCCAAATGATTGATATGAGGGGTCACTGACAACTTTGAATCAAAATAAACACCAAGATTTTTAGCTTTTGAAGAGAACAGTATCTGATCACTATCAATGTACATGTGGTCAATAACATATGGAAAAGCTGTTCATAATCCATGACTGTGACCTTTCAACAAAAGGGCAATACTATATCCCCATGATTTGTAATTTGAATGTATAATCTATCACTGTGACCTGTTAACAAAAGGGCTATATTAAATCCACCCCCACGACTTCTAAGAGAAGCAGTTGGAGATGAGAGCTAAACAGTTGTTGATAAGTCACTATTCAGTTAATAACAGAGGGTTACTCTCAATATACAGCCTTACTTTTTTTAAAAATACGTCGGCTTAAGAATATCAGACAACAAATACAAAAATGAGGTTTTTTGTTCCATATTGACCTTTACTGGTAATGAAGAAAAATGAGTTTGTTTTTTATTTTTATTTTTTTTATATATAAAACTTGGAATTGAATGCCAATTGTCAAGATTACAAGAAAAGATCTGACTGAGATCCTGTGTCTGAGAGATTGGATGATACCTGGGTGGTTAGTAAGATGAGGGCAGCTACATAGAGAAGAAAACATGGGATACCGGAAAAGATGATGACCTAGTCTTTGGGATAAAACCGAGGATATTTCTTTGAAAATCGGAAAAAAAGAAAATTCTTGAAACAGGTTATTATACATTTTTAAAAGAAGGTTTTATTTTGTTAAAAAACGAAGAAGAAGAAGAAGAAGAAGAAGAAGAAGAAGAAGAAGAAGAAGAAGAAGAAGAAGAAGAAGAAGAAGAAGAAGAAGAAGAAGAAGAAGAAGAAGAAGAAGAAGAAGAAGAAGAAGAAGAAGAAGAAGAAGAAGAAGAAGAAGAAGAAGAAGAAGAAGAAGAAGAAGAAGAAGAAGAAGAAGAAGAAGAAGAAGAAGAAGAAGAAGAAGAAGAAGAAGAAGAAGAAGAAGAAGAAGAAGAAGAAGAAGAAGAAGAAGAAGAAGAAGAAGAAGAAGAAGAAGAAGAAGAAGAAGAAGAAGAAGAAGAAGAAGAAGAAGAAGAAGAAGAAGAAGAAGAAGAAGAAGAAGAAGAAGAAGAAGAAGAAGAAGAAGAAGAAGAAGAAGAAGAAGAAGAAGAAGAAGAAGAAGAAGAAGAAGAAGAAGAAGAAGAAGAAGAAGAAGAAGAAGAAGAAGAAGAAGAAGAAGAAGAAGAAGAAGAAGAAGAAGAAGAAGAAGAAGAAGAAGAAGAAGAAGAAGAAGAAGAAGAAGAAGAAGAAGAAGAAGAAGAAGAAGAAGAAGAAGAAGAAGAAGAAGAAGAAGAAGAAGAAGAAGAAGAAGAAGAAGAAGAAGAAGAAGAAGAAGAAGAAATAATATATCCCTGCAATGAACAGGTTTCCATTATCTGATCGTCTGAATTACATTTAATGTCCAGTCAAACTCTTCGACTTTTCCCGGACACTATTTTCTTTGCGGGAAACTGGGCAAGGTCAAAAGCACCAACTGTGTTCTTTGCTCTCCAAAGTCAAAAGAGCAGTAGTTGGCCAAACTTGGCCAGTCCCGGCGTTTCCCGTGACCAAAACTATCCCGATAACTACCGCAACCCGATCTCCTGGCCAGCTATTGTCCACTCGAGCGCTAAAGCCCTATATCATGAGCGCCCCATAGACATTTTTTTAGTAAAAAAAAAAACCAGGCCAAACAAATACACGGTCCGCTTAAGTAGGAAATCTACTCACTCTTGGCTCGCGGGCCCGTTTACCAAACTTCTCGGCCGTGTGAAGAAGCAGAGAGCAAAAAGCAACGGCTTAGGTTTGGACTAGATGCTGCTTTTTTCCGATGGCTGATGGTAGAAGGGTTACAAAGTTACCGAATCGATTTCCCGGACTAGCGAAATTGACGAGAAAATCAACAGAAAGTAGCCTTGTTTCCGCCTTGGTGGAAAGAAAAGGAAGTTTCAAAAGTGGGCTTTTATCTAGGCTTTTCAAGAAACGTGTCTTAAGCAAAGCAAGGCACAGTTGCCACGAATCAGTTTACAGAGTTTCGGGGTTTTTTTTAAATGTAGGAAGTCAAGGGGGGGGGCGAGAAGTCTTATGTCTTTATTTTCATAATTTGTTTTATAGTTTTACATAAATCACATAGTTTTACTTTGCCACATAAAAGAATGTAAGCATGATTCATCACGAACTACAGTGTTGAAAAAAAAATGCACGTTTGAATTTCATTTTAACTCGCATCTGAGCGTCTGCTTTAGTTTTCCTGAGGACCTTTAACAGGGAATTTTTTAATCAACATTATCAATGATTTTACAGGAAATCTACAAGTTCCATCCATATCGAAGGTCTTAGACAACCTTAGAGACGTCTAAGTTTCATGATATAAGAAGCCTACTGACCTACAGTAGGTCCAGCTTCACCTATCAGATGAAACCAACACATGTTAAAACCCTTGAAGTTAAAAAGACAAAAAAAAAAAAATAAATAAACACCAATGGACGCTTCGCACTTTAACATCCTCCTCTAATCTAAGCAAATGGTCATTTTCATTTTATCCGAATAAATTTGATTTCTGAGCTGATATTGGCTCTTGAAATAGACATCGAATTACCGCTCGAAATTTTTTTAAAAATCATGAGTTTAAAAAAAGAAGCCTCCCTTTTTATGCTGTGTCTAAGAGGTTTGTTTTGTGAGCAAGAGGGTTTAAGTTGCGATTCTAGATCTAGCTCGAATGAAATGTTTGGTGTATACACCAATATAGATTGCACTCAAAAACTGGTCCCAGGCGTGGCAAATCATCAAAGCAGAACATCGTTTAAAATTTTTAAATGCACAAGTCTCTCTCAGAATTTTATACCGGAACAGAAATCTTCTTTAAGGAGATAAAAAATACAAGAAAAAAAAATCTCCAATGCTTAAATCCATATAAAAAAAAAGTATAAAAATCTTACTGGTTTATATTTGTACTGAAATTTCAGCTCAGTTGAATATGGAGCGATCTATCATAAAGAATGATGGTTAGTCTCTTTCTCTTCTAGGAGGTCATGTAGCAAACATTTTAAACCAAGTGCAGGTGAGCGGTGGATAAGTCGGCAGGGTGCTTGACTGCCAAT
>JAWDGP010001827.1:187500-215000 GCA_033675545.1 Elysia crispata
GTAAAATTATGATATGAAAGTAGAAAAATGGATAGATAGATAGACAGATGGAAATATCGTTATATATAATGAAGAAAAAAAAAACAGCCACTCCAATACATCGCTAATTAATTTGTAGGGACTTTTAAAATGTTTGCTGTACATTTAAAAAAAATCAATATTGATTATGATGAAATTGATTTGAATTGAACATTGAGAGTTATCCTACCTTAAGTTGATAAACAGGGAAGCCATCAATAGACGCAGTTTTTGAGACAGCCGGAGAGATAAATCTAAATTATACTCGATCTCATTAACTTCTCCCCTAAACAAAAAGAAAATATAAAAAGTCACTTTTCCTACTGCTCTCTTCACAGCGAACATGCTGTCCAGTAATCCCAGTTTCTACACACAGTCAACTATTTGGGTCCTCGGCAAAATATTCAGACAATGAACTTGAAAAAAAACCCACCACTACTCCTATTCTAGTGCGACGTCCAAATTACAACTACTGGCCAGAGTGACTGGTCTCAACATCTACAATTGGCAAAATAATAGGTTCAGTGGCGAAGGACCAAGATACTAGAGAGCAGGAGAAAACAGGCATGTTTTTAAACTTTTAGAGGAGTTGTTGAAATTGATTGTAGTCTGGGTTTTTTTTTTTTCAAGAAAAAGAGTTGCAAAACTATCTTTTCTTCTTTCTGGTTTATTTTGATTTGGTATTGTGCGGGGCGATGGATTATGTGATGAAACTTTGTAGATTCCTGAAGAAATTCCAATCTGCTCTTTAGCTCACTTGGTCTTCGATTTTTTTATTCATATTTAAGAATATTTTTGTTGAGATTGTGTCCAAACACTTTTCATCTTATATTGTATAGCCGTTGTTGATAGATTATTAAAACAGAAAATAAAACCAGCCCTCTACTGCTGCTAAAAAAGAATCTTACACTGAACAAGAATTTTTTTTCTTAAACAGTGAAATTCAAGAAAATTGAAACCGACACCCCCCCCCCCCCCCCCCCCCCCCCCCCCCCCCCCCCAAACCCCTAAGCTGGGTAGCTATTGACTGCCCGTTTTAACCGCATGACGCAAGAGCAATGGTAATGAACAACAATTCTTCTTTTAGAGAAATGTTTTGGTTTCCTTGCGTATTAAGTTTACAAAACACGTGGGAGCGGATCATAATAAAATGATGAGAAGTTTCCGTGATCAATAACTTTGCTCACAGCATTTTTTTTCATATCAAACAGTTCAAGTAAATAACATTAAAGACATTTTTTTTTAAACTGGGATAGAAAGAAGAATGGCGCAGAAGTTAGAGCGCTCGATTCATGAAGCACAGGTAACAGATTTAATCCTAATTTCAGGTCATGTCATCCACACTACTTTCATTGATGAATAGAAACATGAAATCGATTTGGTTTTTTTATTTGCACTTATAGGAATTAATAATCTAGCCTTTTGATTTATTTTTATATGCGAAGTCAGCAACTTTTTTTCGCCCTCCTTCTAACACCGTCATCTAAAATGGGTCACTTTGAAGAATGATCGATCTAAAGAATTAAGATAAGTACATCATGCAGGCTTTCTTTCAGACTCGCAGACATAAACCAAGTGTAAGAAGAGAAGGATAAAGATAACAAGAAAAAAAAAGAAAGGCAATGTGGAAAACGAAAGCGAAGAAGCATGAATGAAATGTGAAGATTACATAAAAAGAGGTCAGAAATGGTAGAAAGAAAAGGAAGAGAAAAAAGAAGAAAAATTCACCGTAGAGGTAGCAACAGGCCTGTAGGTAAGACAAGGTAAGGAATGATGCAAGGGCGGGCCCGAAATATCTGCTAGCTAATCGGTTGTGAGTGGAATATTGACTTGAACCCTACGCTGCGGTATTATCTTTCCGTGTGTTCATGTTCTCACTGGCCCACTCTTTGCTTTCTCAATATTGAGTTACGTCTACGCTACCCGTCATGGCATTTTAACTGGCGGTCTTAGAGCTGTGGCTCAGTCGTTTCTCTGAGGTTTCTACCTCCTTATTGGGTTTCTCTCTTCTTCCGTTTCTCCCTCTGTCTCAGTCTGTCTGACTGTCAGGCTGATATCTGTCTCGCTCCGTCCCTTTGTCTGCCTGCCTGCATGCTTCTTTTATTCATTTCTCTATCTCTCTTCCTCATTCCGTCTCTCTTTTTTTTCCCTCTCCCTTACTTCCTCTGTCTTATTCCCTATTTTTCTATTTACACTTTTTTATATATGTTTCCTCTTCCTATCGCTCTGCTTGATTTCCTTGCCTCTTTACCAACACACACACATTTAAGATAATCTGTCAAATCCAATACAACACTACCAGAGATAATTAACTGTTTTCTCATCTATTCTGATTGGCAGTGTTTTGCAACAAAACCTTTTTTCACTGCTCATATCGCAAAAGAACTTCGACAAATTAGTGATAAGATGGAAACAACAAGAATACAAAGTCATCAATCTGCGGTTCCGGGTTACTCAGCTGGAACCGGAAGTAAATGAAGCATGAATTGATTCAGAGTTACTGCGTCTGCCCAACTCTTAGATATCCAGTATCTTGACTGGGTATTTGTATTGGTGTGGATAAAATGAATCGGCGAAAAGAAACAAACAAACAAACCTAATGCGTTTTGGGTGAGATTGAGGCTAGGGGATTAAACCTATGAAGAATATATGCAGGGATTTATTCTAATTGCACTAAGTTAAAAGGTATGCAAGTTCTCTGAAAAAGCTTAGGAAAGTGAGTTGGATATGATAAACAACCTTTAGTCCTTTCAGCAATGACGTCTAGTCTATATAATCTGTGCCTTGTTTTTATGTTATCGGCAACGCAACTCTCAGGTTAAGCTAAGCGTAAGAAATGATGAAAGCAAAAAGCAAAAAAAAAAACAGGATGCGCCCGAATAAAGTCGTATGGCCGTTATTTTAATCTTATTGTTCGAGCAACTGTTGAAAATTCCTCGGAAATTGAAAAAAAAAATGGGATCGGGAGAATGTCTTAAGAGCTTAAATAATTATGCAGGAAAAATGCCTGAAAACAGGAACAAAAGAAACTCCTAAAGTCATTAAAATGCTTACAGTGGACTGCGCTACTTACAATTATGTTAGATTTGCTCTTTCCTCTCCTCTGAAGGCAAGCCAGTTGCCTTGCTGAAGGTCTGTGGTAACTTCCCCCACTAAGTTCGACCTAGCGCTAAACAGTCCAGTGTGAGTGGTAGTACTGCTCATCCTCGCTGAGTTATCCTGACTCCAGCTTCCTATTGAGCGACCTTTACCTCGTTTCGCTCGATGTTTTTTCTTCTTAGATTATCTTTTTTTCGAGCTATCCATGTGTCTATAATTCGCCTAAATTATTTATCTACGATAATAATAAAAATAAAAAACTATAATAATAATAATAATAATAATAATAATAATAATAATAATAATAATAATAATAATAATAATAATAATAATAAGCAAAATTTGAAATTCTTGAAATTTGAAAGCTTGGAGAAAAGAAAAAGTAATATGTTCTTCTACATTAAAGTTCATGGTGCCCTCTGAGGTGTAAGATAATATTTGTGCTTAAAAAATGTTTTTTTTTCAGTTGATTCATCTCAAGTCTGAACTTCGCACCAATTAAGTAGTAGTAGTAGAAATATTGGAGTTTCACGAAACGTAATTTTTGTACTCATACATCTGCTTACAGACATACTTTTTTTTCTTCAGAGATTTGTTATAATTGTATCTCTTTTGTACCAGACTAATGAGGAAAACCAAATTCTTTTCTTTACAAAACTGCGAAAAACTAACATTCTTTCATGTTTTCAATGCAATTGTCTTTCACTTTCTGTTTGTGGGTCTTTTTCTCTGTCTCTCTGTCTCTCTGTATCTCTGTATCTCTGTCTCTCTGTCTCTCTCTGTCTCTCTCTGTCTCTCTCTCTCTCTCTCTCTCTCTCTCTCTCTCTCTCTCTCTCTCTCCTTCCACGTTTGTTTTTCTTCTCTCCCACGCCCATCTCGTCCCCTGCTGTCTACGTGTATCTACCTTAGTCCTCGAGTAATTAAAAACTGGTCATCCAATCTACAGTTCAACCATGATGTTAAGCGCTTTATTGAATCCACCTCGTGGTATACTGTTTTGTTTGTTGTGGCTATCTCATCGCAATGCATGTATACAACATGTCAAGTCGTGAGCCAATGTGTCTACAGTTAGCGCATCATTACTTTCAATCAACTTGACAAATTATATTGACTCTCACTTAGCGGGCAAGGGAGGTTACCAAAGTACAACACAGCTACAAACACTTTCAATGGAAGCATCAGTCTTGCCAGATCTCTATATCTTTCCACCCACAATTATCTCTCTAATTTACTGTTGGGGCACAGCTTCACTTAGAGATTGAGCAAAATGGGCGTGATGAGGTGACTTTCACGCACAAATACAGAAGGAGATAAGCATCTCACGAAGAGAAACCGACATCTCTAAGTTTATATCATGATTTCCATTTGTCTTATCAATCTGTTAGATCTTCGCCTCCATGTTATTACAAACTAGACAATCCTATCAATGCAGACATGCGCACAATCCTCGTCTGCCAAATTTAAAGTTTTCAAGTTTACTATGAAGAATTCATTCGTCATTTCTCCTGCAGACTCAGACAAAGTAGAACACGTTCAATCATCCGCTTCAATAAAATATAATAAGCTGGAGGAAAACTACCTATGGCAAAATCTCAACAATTTCACTCTCCTCTTATGCACTTCTATGAAATATACAGCTATTTTTTTTCTCTCTTTTTTTGCTACTGTTCTAATAGCTACATGTAGCTACCCGGAACTGGCTTCTTTTTAGTTTTTTTTTTTTTTTACTTCAAAGATTTCAATTAAGAAAACTCATGAAAAACTGCGTTGGAAAAACACATTAGACGCAGAACTGCATTTATTAAAGAGAAAATCCCTGAGTGATAAATAAAACTTCTTTCAAAATGTATGCACGGCGGACCTGACAAAAAATCTCTCAGACAACACTCAACGCTCCCAATATCCAGGTTCAAGTATGCTCCATAAGGGAAGTCTGATTGCTGTCTTCAGATTGAAGCAGACTAAGATTGTTTCCAGAATTTGCGGGATGAGTAAAAAAAAATGCAACAGTTTCTTCCTGATTGATTATTGATATTTATATAATTATTGCTCAGCAGCAAAGAATTAATAATCAACCAAAGAGAAACCAAAATTAAAAAAAAAATCAAGAGGGAAAAAAACCATCAGACAAGGGAGTACAATTTGGTTGAGAGAAGGCAAAAAAAAAAAAAAATAAATTAAAAAAGACATCAAGTTTTGTCTGCCCGTGTTTGTGTGTGGGGATATTCCCGAACCATTTTTCTACAGCTCCATCATTCACTGAGCCCGCCCTTGTAGGTGTCCGCCTTGTGTGTCTGAGTTCTTCTCGGGATAAAAGTCCCCTTTCTCAGTGCCAGCGTTATCCTTTCAGCGCCCGCTTTGATTTAGAGGCTGAGGAAGAGAAAATAACTAGCCTGAAAATAGTCCCTCAGATCATTGCGCGCTCTCAAGGGGAGGTAGTTTATGGTGATGAGGTTCGGAACTTGAGACTGCTTAAGAGTTATCCCGCCTGAATCTCGTTTATTTGTTGATCGACCTGAGTAATAATAGTAGCGATAAAGCTCCAACACTTCAAACGAGGTGTGGGTCAATTTGGATTTAGATACTATTTTGATAATGCATTACCTCACCCTGAAGTTGACCCAGTGGGATTAAGTCCTTATCCAAAGTGCCTCAGCCTGAAGTAGGAAATTGGGCGATCGCTATAAGACCCTTGTGTAATGTGACATCAATCAAAATTAGTCTTTAGTGCAAGAGTAGATTTGCATATTTTTGTTTTTTGTGAAAGCTGCCTTGAATTTATTTGGCTTACCAATTTCCTGAAAATGATCAACTTCTAAAAATAATTTCGAGGGTACCATATCATTAAAAAAAAAAGCTTATTCTTATAATAAATTATTTTATTTATTTATAAGTTAATTTTTTTTTTTTCAGTGGAATATTATTCTGCATAGTCTTCATTAAAGTCCTTTCATTCCCAATCACATCATCTCATATGCACACACACCCATATTTATATATATATATATATATATATATATATATATATATATATATATTTCCCAGCATGCCAAGTTTTATAAACTACAAATAAAGGATTAGCTTTACAAAAATAATTATTACAATTATAACAACTGTGAAACTATCAGTGAAGTGATAGATTCGCACCAATGGTTAAGTGATGGAGTAATTCAAATACTGGAAAACTCATTTCTTTCCCAACTGGATTTTAATGTAAATTTCATGTGGGAAAAAAATCTCAAACCATATTACATTTTGTTCTCAAATGAACAATCACTAATCTAATTCTAAGTTTTATCTAGAGATGGATTCGCATCTAGGTCTAGATAAACTATTTGTATATATGTATTAAGATAATAAACCATTCAGTATCGATGCCAAAACTGAGTTCATAATAAAGAAGAAACCAATAGAAACTCTAATCACAACAATAGTGATAACACGATAGCTGATTTAAGTGATGATTGAGCTATGAGATTATAAGTTTCTAGAGCACTAATAAAATCACACGGTTATGAACATAGCTGGTTTGTAAATTATACTGGAGTACTTATTATTATAATGTAGAATAAAAACTGATCACAATATAGATCCATGATAAATGTCTTTTTCAAAGTATTTTGAATCATTTTTCTATTTAATAATCACTTAACTTTCTCATAAACGTAATCCTTGCCTTTTCTTGTCGCCCCTCACAGATTCACGCATTTACTGTTACCTTCTCCTTGCTAGAATCAACTTTCCCGTTAGCTGCATCAGTAGCTTCCCCAATCAATTAAGGGACTAGCTACCTCCAATCCGTTTGATACAGCTTCCCTATTTGGAACAAATTAACAAGGTCGCTCCTCTCTCAGTTAAGAAAAACAGTTATCTTGTGTTGTGAAATCAATACGATGTCATTGACCTGAGCATATTGATTTTTGTTTTCAGTTTCTCGCATGTTTCTTAGCGGAATTTCTTGGTCTGGCTCTATTCACTTCACTGACAACAATTGTTATTTGCTTTTTTATTTTAAGAAAGTTCAAGGCTCTAAATATAAAATTGTTTGATTTATTCATTTAAAGTAAAAAACAACTCGTGACACAATAATTAACTAGAAATATGATAAAGTTTGTCTCATCTTACACGTTGATCAATTCTAAATATAGACTTAGAAAATATCAGCATTATGACCTGTATTGCTGAATGCAATCTGGATGAGCAAGGCTCTTCTCTTGTTGGTGGGAACTAAACACTATGGCGAAACAAAACAGGACAGGAAGGAGCTTTAAAAAAATTAATACTTGAAATAAAAAACAGATTTTTAATTTTAAAAAAAATGTGTCCATTTTATTACCACAATTCCCTGCCCATGTGTTTACGCAGAGGAAAAGAAAGTCATCATTTTGATTTGATAATTATGCTGATGAACCAAATTAATTATCATTCTAATCGTTTCATGGTAGTCTAGAAGCCTCAATTTTGTTGTTGGACCGAAATTCCTAAACCGAAAAAGCGCTTTGAATCTGTGCAAAGAATAATAAGATACGAATCAAACTATTACTAGTTTACACACTTGGTTTCGGTGCTAAAGGCAGTTTTACATACGGTGTTGTGGTATAGTAGTAAACAGCGGTTTTAAATAAAACGTCAAACCTTAGAGCGACTTAAATACAGATATTTAAAAAAAAAAAAAGAGATACAGAGGTTAAACTGTTCATTATGCAAATATAATAATACATTATTATGTTCGACATTCTTGAAAAAACGATTTTCTTCATGAGCAGTTGTGGTTATGTTCTGAGGTAGAACCGAAACGACATGATATTCGCCCGCACTGTGGAAGCCGGGCGAATGAGGGGCACGTACGTGCAGTTCGGACGGAAGGGGTGTAATGTGTTATGAAGGGCCGTATCGATTTGGTTGTCACGTCCAGATTGAGAGATTAGCCGTGTCCGAATCCACAAACATTGATCCTAGATATGGAGAACTTGCCCCACGCATTGAGGACGTGATCGAATAATAATAATAAAAAAAAGGTTCGAATGAGAAGGGAATCTGGTCTTCCATTAAAAATATTTTAGCAATTTATATATATATATATATTCAAACCGTTTACTCCACCAATATTGTAAGCCGAACAAATACCCGTATGCAATTCATGGTACTCATATTTTATATTCCTAATTTGTACGTTTCCTTATCATAAGTCTTATAGATTCAAACGTTGCTCTGAGTCAGAACGTAGTCTTCTACATCAAAGTCCAATTTGTTTTTGCGAGATTGCTGAAAATGGAAATTTTAGATGCATTTAATACTCTTCTTAAAAGGTTCTAAGATATTTCTATAGATTACATGATTGGGGTATAAACAATCTCGAAAAAATATAATCATTGCTGCAACGACTCTTGTTAAATAAGGATAAAAAATAACACAAGATTACTTGAAGTTAATGGTGAAAATGAAACTGGGTTTTGATTTCAGCAATAAATCAAGCTGTTAAGCTAAGGTCTCAAATCACAGAGTGATGACATTCCATTATAAATCTGATGATGGAAGATTATTGACTAACTGTGAAGAACCAATAAATAATGCACGGAATTCACTTTTGCAAAAACGTTTTATCAAACTTAACTTCACCAGTGAAATTAAGATATGAATCCTAGTTTGAGTTGATAGACATTGGCGAGTTAGGTCTAAAGCTTAGCCTTTCTTGTCACAGAGATTAGCGACTTTTAAATCTCCATGAACATTAAAATAACGGTCAGAGGATCTCTCTTAAAATGATCGTAAACTATTGACAAAATATGGCGAAAACAATTTTATGGATATTAGTTGTAGGAGATCTAAGCGTTAAACTTGGTAACATTGCAACTTAAAAAATAAACTCTACCGCAGCTAGCCGGCTGTACTTTTCAATGTACCATTCATTAAAAATGAATATCATAATATATTTTCTTCATTGTACCATTCATAAAAAGGAAATATCATAATACATTTTCTTCAATGTACTATTTATAAAAAAGAAATATAATACATTTTCTTCAATGTACCATTCATAAAAAGAAAATATCATAATAAATATTCTTCAATGTACCATTCATAAAAAGAACACCATTATACATTTTCTTCAATGTACCATTCATTAAAAGAAAATATAATAAATTTTCCTCAATATACCATTCATAAAAAGGAAATATCATACCACATTTTCTTCAATGTACCATTCATGAAAAGGAAATATCATAATAAATTTTCTTCAATGTGCTCTTTATAAAAAGGAAATATCAATGTACCATTCATAAAAAAAGGAAATTTTTTACATTTTCTTCAATGTACTATTCATAAACAGGAAATATCATAATACCTTTTCTTTAATGTACCATTCATAAAAAGAAAATGTCATAATACATGTTCTTCAATGTACCATTCATTTAAAAGGAAATATCATGATACATTTTCTTCATTATTCATTCCTCTTTTACAGTGTGTTTCTCGAGCTTTCTTACATCCTTTTTATTGTTCTGACCTCCCGGTCAGTGTCTCTTGTTCTACTCGGAGATCATTTGGAAGATCAGACGGACAAAGTAACATCATGTACAGAGAACCGTGGGTGACAACTCAATTTGCTGTTGCCAGACCTATACTGATCGGCATCTCCCACATGTGTATCGCATCCCCTTTCCTGTACACATCATCTTCCACCACACATTACGTACTTAAAGACACACCCACTCACATCTGGCAATGCGGAGACATTTTTTGAGCAGGTGATCGAGGTTTCTGTACTAAACAGTCTACAGAAGAGAGTTATCTCTCTTTAGACATTACGTTTAAGAAAACAATCATTGGAAGCAAGAATGTATAGAACATGCAAACTTGACTGAGTCATTTAAACAAGTTACAGTGTGGTTTTAAAAAATAATCCATTACATTTTTAAGCAGATTTTTTTTTCTGAAAAAAAAAAATGATGGTTTGCCTATCTTATTTCCGGAAATAGTTTTGCTCTACATTAAGTCCTCTCCCACGCCTACACATGCATCTCTCTCCCATCACCCAATATTCTAAAAGAATGGTTGAATATGAACAACGAATACGATTCGGATTATACTACTTTCTGGTTTGAGTTAGACTGGATGAAAACTCATTTTTTTAATTCTGAAATCAGACTTTTGAAAATTAACCGAGCTTTTCTGCAACTATTTCCTCTTTGAAAATCTATGTTAAGCAGATCAAAGCATCAAAACAACCATTTAATCTCTATTTAAAAGAAAGAAAAGAATGAGAAATAAAAATTAATGCACACTAGGACCATTTAGTACTGAAAAATAAGTGCAATTACACATTTTCTTTATTTCTCCCAAAAGGTAATTTTGTATGTCCACACACAAACTGTGATTTGAGACAAATGGCTCGGCAATGTCCTGGTAACAAATCCAAGGAGACCATCACATGAGAGCGATCAGCTGCTGCCTGAGTGTCGGAATATAAAATGCTGCACATTCAACACAGGCAACGATATCAGAAACTGCCATACGCCACCTCGGTATTAAACGTTGCCATGGTTACGATGGTTTCCCGCAGAAGCAATGCCTTCAAAATTAAACTGGCCTTCGTTGATTAATTCTTAGCATCCATAAATAAAAAACATGGCAAATATTTAACAAGGAAATAAAGAAAGGAACGAAAACATAAAAAGGCAAAAAGGAAGAACAAAATAATAATAATAATAATAATAATAATAATAATAATAATAATAATAATAATAATAATAATAATAATAATAATAATAATAATAATTAAAGATAAACAAAGAAAAAAATTGCGCCGTTATTATTTTTTTAAGCTGCATTCTAAAGCCAAGGCCCAAACCTACCTTCAGTGCCTTACTAGAAGTAAAGCTCTGCACATTTCAGCTCTGTTGATTTAGTATTATTCAGTTGCCAAAAGTAAAAGGATCATCGACAAGTCACATTGGAGTTTATATAAACCACTGTGAGAGGGTTCGAAGCCGCAAACCGACAAGTATTAAGTACAGTTGGCGGTATGTTGAATGCGTCATCTTAGACTCAACTGAGACACAGCGCTGATTGCAGTAGGCTTCTCTGCAAATGATACCGAGTATCGCAAATCAGAAAAATTGTAAAAATGCATTTTCATGAAATATAAAGAGAAAAATCTCGACAAAATTTTTGAGATTTTTGGAATGTTTAAGAAGGAGGAAGAGAGAAAAAGCAGAGGGACAAAGAGAGAGGGAACAGAAAGAGAGATAGAGTGAGAGACAAAGAGAGAATATGAACACTATAGTAAGTGACCTTTTTGCAGTCGGTGATAAAATCGATGACACTCATTTTAAGACATAAGAAATTTATAGTCATTACTGTTTGCTTTAGGTAGAGCCGGGCATCACAAACCATTATGACCTCAGGTTCGAATCCCAGCCGTGTAAAACGCAGCTTTTGATATCTCGGAAAGTTTTGCATCACCGCTCCTCAAGGCATTATTTCTGCCAAAGTGTCTAGAAGTCAACTAACTATTATAATACCATAAAAATGATTTCAATACATAGGAAAGAAAAACGATTTACAAAAGAAAAAATCCTGTATCTCATATTTCAAATTAGAATTTGTAGAGCACTCAAATCGGTTTGGAACAAAGCATTTTGTCTTTATTTATTTATTTATTTATTTAATATTTTTTGTCTAAAAATACTATTTTTTTTATCTTTTTCAGGATGAAACAGGATTATAAAGACAAAATTGTTGCAATGAATCTTCAGTAATGAACCTTAATATTATTTGATGGAGTATCTGTTGCTGTCAGTCCTCAGGTACATTCCATTGGCTTAGGTCTAAAAATTAATAAAAGGGAAACAGTTATTTGTTTAAATTTCTTTAACAAAAATTTTGAACAAAAAAAATCTTTAGAAAAACGCCTTTTCAGAAAACAAAAACTAAAAGTTTTTATTTCTACTGCTACTTTTCTAAAGCCCAATTTAGAGGAGAGCAACAACCTTTCGCAGAAGTTCTTACCGGATGTGCGAGTGACTTACCCGGATGTTGGGGTTTGTGGTACACCAGAGCAGTGACAAAACTTTTCATTGGGTCAGCATCCAGGATAGGTATTGCTAGGTCAAACTTATGTCGATATTGAGTGAAATTCAAAGGGAGATAAGTCAATACACCTAATACACACTCATGTATAAATTTACAGAAAAGAAACTATGTAAAATTGCTTAGAGCTATAGGCAACCCCCGATAAATAGACAGATAGGTAGATCGATTTCAAGAAATTTAGAAAAATGTAAGGAAAACAGATATGTAATAAGATCGTCCATTAGTAATATAAGCTCAGACAAAAAGACTTTCAGATTGAAGAATAGACAGATAGCAAGAAGATATTGGTATATTGCGAAAACAGTTAAAGATATTATGCAAGCTGAAGATGAATGGGGGAATCATTTCTACACCAATAAATCGAAACATAGATATACTTTAAGACCAAGTATATTTCGATATACCAATGCAAAAAGAAAATCACAACAAAAGTGACAGGAAACAGTATGTATTACATCCTATTAGATGAATAAACATGGACAGACATTCTAAACTTAAACTTAGTCTCATAGCAAATTATTATAAGCTCAATATTCAGTCTGTTCTTTCCAAGTCAATAGTTTTCATTATATTTTCATTTCCTCAAATGTGTACTATGATGTGTTTACATAAACTATAGCAAATCCCCTTCAATCATCCATTTTTACACGCAAGGTCACATGCAAGAAAAATCTATGTTTACAACTCAAGGATATTACACATCTGCCGCCGATGTCTAGCCGCTTGAGATCCATCTTGATCTGGAGCCACTTGCCGGCTAAATTATGCCATCAAAACTTTCTCACCACGTGAAGCCCTCTCTGAGTAGCCTACGTGAGCATATTTAATAAAGGTCTAGATCTATACTCGGCCAGGAATGTCAAAACCGCTTCTATTTCCTTCAGTTAGGCCAGACAAAGGTCAAACGTGTAACATTTGTCCCAAGAATATCCGATGCTGTTAAAGGATTTAGAGTTCGAGGGAAATGATAAAAAAAGCCACGCCGAAAGAGAGACGGGGTTTACTCTCATTACCGCAGCAGAAAAGAGCATTATGTGGAGGAATATGTTTAGAATAAAATGCAAAAGATATAAAAGAAAAGTTATTGATAACAGCAAGATGAGGAAGAAAGGGAAAGAGACGAGGTGTGAAACGAGAATGGAAATTAGAGAATGGAGTTGGTGGGAAGGGGGGGGGGGGGTGAGAAGGGAACGAGGGTCAGGCAAAATGGTAGGCACACAATATTATACATTAAGATAATTATCTTAGAAGTAACACATAGAAAAGAAAAGAATAACATCAAAAGTAGATGCAGACATAAAGGTGCCAGACGAACGAATGTACCGTGCCACCATGTCAGGCTGGAGGTCTCTTGAGGAACAAAGAGGGTGAGCGCGCAGCTGCCGATCTAACGTGAGTGAAGACTGGTCACGCAAGACAGCGGTTACCGGAAAGAAAATAGCGATAATAACATCAGGAGAAATTTTACAAAAAAATGCTTGGCAAGTGATTGTTATTACTATCGCTAAGTGCTGACATGAATGTTTTGTACGCTGCACATAGTTGCTTTGTTTTGTATAGCAAAAATCTATGATGAAGATATTTTGTTCGTCGGAAACTTCAAAGTTTTCCTGCATTATCGACATCTCTTCCAGATTCATTGTGTTTGTGGTTGTAAAATTTGTTATTCCTGTTCGCTGTACGGCTAAATTAAATGTTGATTTGATCCAATTACGTTTTGATTTTTTAATTTAATTCTTAAACATAAGTAAGCAATGTCCACAGAGTGTCTTAATAACCTTCATTATAAAGAGTTGTTATAAAAACACAGGTGTACTCCTGTCTGTCTGGGATAACATAGCCCGCAATATCAAAATCTCGTGAAATTTCCAAACTTTCATGTTGGTTGGCTGCCGCATCCACATTTCTTCACACTAATTCTTTTCACCTAAGAAACCTTCTATATAGAATTGTCCCTCATATTTTATACATATCATTTATTTTTAGCGAATTAAAACTGCCGTTAAAAGTACATAACCTAAAAGAAATCCAACGATTTTGAAATAGAGTGAAAATAATCAAACCTTCCACGTTCCAAAACTTTCAGTTTTCAAGTGGACTCGGATTTAAGACGGCAGAATAAATTATTCAACTCTTGAAGATTAAATCCTGTAAATGCGAGAGCGTTCTCTCCCCTTGTCTCTACTGCCAGCAGCAAGGGGGTTAATTAAGCGGCATAACTCTAGACGCTCTTCAGGGACATGGAGCAAGGGGAAGCAATTTTTATTCTTTTCTTAAACAAGGTCGAACAAATGTCTATGATCTTGAGAGTATTTCTGCTGATTGATACTGTGAAAAAAAAAAGATTGTAATATTTTTTTATTGTAATTATTTCTTTTTCCCCAAAAGCCGAAGCAATATTATGTTTCAGAAAATATTTAAGCTGTGTATCAAATTAAAGGCTTGGATGCTGTTTACTTCTACATAACAATAGATAACATTGTATAGAGAAGTAAATGATTTATTCTTCAGGTTAAAATCCAGGTTAGGGCGAGTATACTAGCCATAAGCACCAGCTGCTCATGAGAGATATTCTATTTGGCTTGGATAACAAAATCTATTGACAAAACCAGAGAAGAGAAGCTTACACGACAGTTTCCCAAGAACATCTTCCGGAAACGTCAAGAATTTTTGTTCCAGACCCTGTGAAGAGAAGGTTGGAGACAAATCGTTTGTGACAGCAGAAATGCTGGAGAAAAAGTTGTGGAAGGATAGATAACTAGAATAAACAAACATAGACTACAAGACAGGCCGGTGTTTATGTTACGAGTCGAGATCGACAAGGGCACCGACTGCATCGACTTGCAACGATGTGGTTTGGAAGGTTTCGGATAGGTTTCATAACTGTTGTCCGTGTTTCTAGTTCATCGGAAGTTATTGCTACAAGAATTCCTTGATATTCTTCAAAGAAAAAAAAATAATATCCTCACATTTATGCTAAGGCCAGTTTATAAAACAAGCTGATCTCCTTGACTTTTATATCGCCATTTAAATTTTACAGATACACAGTTCGAAACCTAAGAAATAAAAAGACTGGACAAGTGGCATAATTATTACTTAAAAAGAGTGAAATGGGATTTCGAAATCAATTATATTAGCTAGAATTTATTTGTTTGAGAGTTGAAAGGGAAAAGAATTAAATAAAATTGACAGCCATTGCGCAAGATGTCTGTCTCTCTGTCGGGAAATAGAAGTTTTATCTCAGCATCTACAACAGATCATGGAGAGAGGTGAAGAAAAACCCTGCTTAGTCAGGAGCCAAACCAAATGAAATTAAAACATAATTCAAACCAGAGATCAGGAGTACCTTGAAGTATTACATTTCAATACAAAGTTTCCCTCTGAAGAGTAAAAAAAAGAAAAGAAAACTAATTATTTTATGGTTTTTGTTATACATTGCTAGGGGTTTTATTTCTCCGCAGGCAACAGGTAAACGAGACAGAAATTCAATTTAGAGAGACTGGGTACATAATAATTACTGTTAAAAATCAACCATGTTTTTTTTTTTTTTGTCAATAAGTCATCAATAAATTTTTCTAATAAAATCATACATTTCAAGAATTTAAAAGCTAACAGTCATAAACACGTTTGACATTTGGGTAATCCGATGAAATTTACATGATTTTCATGAATATTTATGAACAGCAAATCAAGGGACACATTCGATGTTACCAAGTCAATTGTGCTTGCTTCGCTTAATCTCGCGAACCTGCAAAGATTGTGAGAATTCCTTGGAGCTCGACAGCTGGGTGAGAGTCAGATGGTGTCCAGTTCCACTCCCTTTTGTTCTATGTTCAGTCGAATGTTCACTGTAACAAAACTTTGTCTTCTTGCTCTTTATTTTTATTGTCAATGTGTTTATAGAAAATATGATTAGTTAAGTGAGATTGAGTTGACAACTGTGAAAAAAATCCAGTAGGTATATTAATTCTTTCATTTTTGTATATTAATAGAAATGTTTTACTTTTTTCGTTTCAAAAGGGCAGAGAAAGAGAAAAGAGAGAGAGATAGATAGATAGATAGATAGATAGAGAGAGAGAGAGAGGAGAAAGATAAAGATCTACAAAAGAGAGTTAAAAAATTGGAATAGGAAAAGAAATAAGGATACAGAGGTTAAGGAGAGAAAACATTGATTAAGTACAAGAATAAAAATAATAAGAGAGATAGAGTAATAAAAAAAAGACTTAAGACATTCGGGAGTTCAAAATGCAGACACAAATCTAGCGGTAAAATCAAGTAAAAGAGAACATCCCCAATGCATGATCTTCAAATAAAAGAGAAAGACAAAGCGAAGGGTAATGATAATATGATTGAGAGTTTGAGAGAACACGATAAAACACTAAGCCTTGCAATCAGCGTAACATAAACATGGCCGAAGCCGATAGCGTCAAACGCCATAACAACGTAAGGACATCACACAACTGACTTGACCCTACAGGCCTCCTCTCCTAAACCTCAGGACAAAAACATCAAAGGCGCATCAAATGGGGCTCAGTGTAAGCTCCACAGACAGCCCTAGATGCTCAAACAGGAACAAGATCTACCCTGCCTTCAGTTAGTCGATTTATACTAGTTTCTTCTCCTCTACATCGTTACAGACACATGAGGCAAGAGAGAGAGAGAGGAGAGAGAGAGAGAGAGAGAGAGAGAGAGAGAGAGAGAGAGAGAGAGAGAGAGAGAGAGAGAATGGAAGAGTATTTCAGCATTGTCTACTGCTGCACAAAAAGTGACGTTAAGTTCGATCCTTAAATTGATCCCACATCGGATTGGCTGTGTTTGGCAAGATACTGGCAAGCTAAGCCCCGCTAAAGAAAGTGGCGCCTGAAAGATTTAATACTTTATTCCATGATTACGTTGTTTGTTTATAGGCTGCTGGTTTTCAGTAGGCGATATCTGTTGTGAAAGTGAAGATTTGCAAATAATAACGTAATTTGGAGGAACAATCATAAGAGATCTTGAATAGCAGTCATCTTAACAAATACAAAACTCAGAGAAGGTGAGAGAGAGAGAGAGAGAGAGAGAGAGAGAGAGAGAGAGAGAGAGAGAGAGAGAGAGAGACAGACAGAGAGAGAGAGAGAGAGAGAGAGAGAGAGAGAGAGAGAGACAGAGAGAGAGAGAGGGTGGGGGGGAGACACAGACAGATAGACAGACAGACATAGGGATTGATACAGAGCGAGAGAGAGAGAAAAAGAGACTGAGAGAAAGGCAGAGAGAGAGAGAGAGAAAAAGAGACTGAGAGAAAGGCAGAGAGAGACAGACAGACAGACAGAAAAGGCAGAGTTAGAGACATTGATACAAAGAGGGAGAGAGAGAGAGAGAGAGAGAGAGAGAGAGAGAGAGAGAGAGAGAGAGAGAGAGAGAGAGAGAGAGAGAGGAAATATAAACCGATAGAGGGATGCAGATAAGGAGAATGTGACACATAGAGTCAAAAAAAAAAAATTGAGAGAAACAAGAAGAGAAAGAGAGCGACTGAAAACAATCTGAGAGACCTTAAAAAAAATAGCCATATTCAGGCACTCAAATAAACAGACAGGCGTATAGATTGATAGATATGTAGAAAAATGGTGTGAGAGAAAAGAGAAGGAGAGAGAGAGTAAAACAGAAAAATATATTTAGAGAGAAATGGAAAGACAGGGAGAGAGAAAGGCTAAGAAAGAAACGAAGAGAGAGAGAAAGAGAAAGAGAAAGAGAAAGTGTGAAACTATCCTATCCTGTCAATGAGACCTAAACGAAGCAGCAGACAAGGTAACGACCCGTCAGACATTTTCTAGCGATTTTTTTTATACTTTTCTGACTCTCCAATCTGGGTCCAAACAACTTGACATGTCTGGTTTACGTGGCAAATGGAAAAGTAATTGAATGGATATTTACATAAGTCTCATGAATATTAATGATGACCTGAAGTAGCTCAAATTTGATGCGTTATTAAACATAGTCTGATCGTGTAAGTTTATCACGATTTGTGAAAACTGAACCCAATAGTCTTGATAAATGTTAGTTCATATTCGTTGAACAAAAATGACATAAATGGCTCTTTGAAGTTTTCTGTTCTTTGGGTTTTTTTATCATTTCTTTCTTTCTTATGACTCTGAAACAGCAAGATTAAACCAAATATTCAGGAACAAATTGTAAGTATGGAAATAAACACCAGCAAAATAGCCCGAGGCTTAGCTGGGAATAAAATGACGCTTCTATTTTTATCGAAGTAGGCTTGGTCGAGTGGACAAGCAAGTTAACAATCTTTTTATTAAACTGAACTTGATAGAAAAAGGAAAAAGATTCTCTCTTTTCTTCCTATTGTTTTGATATCTTTTAAGTCCAATTAAAACTCAACTAGGCTTCAAGTGATGTGTAAAGCAAAATTGAAGTTAGTGTGTACTGAAGCAAATGGATCAAATCAATACTTAGGTACTGTAATATCAAGCGATGGGCACGACACCACTAAAATCACATCAAGAACAGCGCAGGCAAAAATGAGTTTTCAGAGGATCGGTTCTAACAAGTAAATTAATGTCTATTCACACAAGAAGAAGAGCTCTCCAGTTCTATAGTGAACCCATTCTGTGTATGGGTGGCAGGCATTAATAAATTCAAAAGACGTACGAAAGAAACCGGAAGCAACAGGAACGTGGTTTTTATGGAGAATGCTAAGAATAATTATCATGGATTGCGAAGAAATCAAACGAAACAGTGGTTGGATAAGTTGACACAATAAGATCACTCATAAGTAGAATACTTAAACGCCAAGCAACCTCTTTTGGCTATGTAATGAGAAGAAAGAAACTAAAACATCTTATGACAAATGAAATGATAGAAGGAAAACGCAGCAGGGGAAAACGGTGAGGAAAGATGTTGGATGGACAAACAAATTTGCTAAATGTAGGATGAGTGACAGATGCACAAGAAGCGTCGAGAGATAAAGATGTACGGAAGGCTAAAGATCAGCACGGCATCTGATTGATTGAAAACACCGTCATCTCAGACACATACAGTGAGACCACGAAGTCTTTTCTCTTATTATCTTTAGATGTTAATTCTCTGCCATGCCATGCTTGTGTCTTGGGTGAGAAAATATTTGTAAATAGGCCCAATCCGTATCTCATCTCCACACAGGCTGTCTAATTTGATTAAGAAATGAAACTGTAGACTTTTGATAAGAAATAAGGGGGTCTAACATTACACAACAAAGGCATTGAAGGCACGCAACTACCTACAGTTCATTATTCTAATTATTTATACATTATATTCATGCATATAATAATAACAATAATGTGTTTTACCATAAAACCTGTACTTTTAATTCCACTAAGACATACGTTAGAAAGTCTTTTTTAGAGCATATCTATGACTTAATCCACCAGGATCATAACGATTATTGAAGAAGCTCAAGTTGATGGAAATAGTAAAGAATAAAATTAATGTCTCTAAAGTTAAATCGGACATTAGATAGAAACAAATTGACTCTGGATCGTTCTGGAATGAGGAATGGTGCTTGAATCGTGGGACTGATGGCAGAATTCGTAGCTCTATCTCTCCGCAATAGTCAAGCCACACTTGAGACCACATTGTCTAGACAGAGTAGTTTCCTGACCACACTTGTCTACAGCTTCCTCAAGAGGAGTACAGTCTGCCACATTGTGAATTATCCTTCTCTGCCTAGTATCAAGTGATTTTTTTTTGCTTACGTACAAATCGAAAAACAATTTCATTCAGTGACCAGAAGTTGTACCTTCTTCGGATTCCCATTTTCTTCAAAACGTAAAGAAGTTTAACTGCGTGAGCTTTTTTTCCATTGATTTATTTTACTTTTATTAGACCGTTTTATAATGTTGGAAATAATGGTCTTGTTTTCTGTGGCCAAATAGGAGAAGATTATTAGATGCTATGTCCGATTCTGTAGCAATAAAAGTATCGCGTGTCCAAATGAACCGTTATTAGATCTACTTGACCGTTTTTTTTCATTCAATTTCTTACAGCCTTGGCTTATTGAAATGGTTCAGATCTATTTCCTACAAGCTAAATGTTTTCTTCCAACTGCAATTGTCCAGAAGTCTCTAAACTCATATTTCCAAAAGAAAGAGGAAACCAATGCATGTATACTTTTATTGATTTACTGAAGACAGCCATATCAAATCAAAAGAAATATGACATAATTTCTTAACATAGAAAAGAAGTAGGTAGTCAAACAAAGATAGAGGCTGGAACAGATGGAGACAGATCTAAATTTTTTTTAACGGCACCTTTGATTTTTTTTTCTTTAATTTAGAAAAAAAATATATTTGTACATAATAATTTTGTAACTAAGAGCAATTCTTCCTCCAAAAGTGCTCTTAAACAATCAAAAATGAAATATTTTTCTCTAACTATATTTTGTTGGAAATGAATGAGATTGCTGTCCACAGTCTCACACAATGGGCGAGATACTGAGGAAAGTGAAAAAAAAAACCAAGGGGAAAAAAAACCTGGTTTGTTTTCTGTAAAAGTTCTAAACGTCCATAGCCAAAAAGGATTTTTTTTATATTTTGGGATGTTACAATAGGAATATTTTACATATTTTAGCAAATTTGGAGAATATTTTCTTCTTCTCAAACGAATGGTTAACTATTTTAGCGAATCCAAAATTATTGTTCGATCCTTTTAAGCTGTCATTATGATGTTAACAAAACTAAAATAATTCCCTTAAGGCAGTGCATCTCTTGGCAATTTTTAAAGGAATTTATTACCATTTGATGAGCGTCGGAAATGGTCTTGAAACAAATTAATAAAGAATTGGCTGTTTTCCAGAATACAATTGTTTGTTTTTTGCGGTAAATTACGTGGTCCACTTACTACAGAGTTCAATGGTGACAACGGGAAAACCGATTTGAACAAGATTGGTTCAAGTGACATGTTGAAAATTCTACCAGAAATCTCAAGTTATTTGTTTGTGAATTAAGTTCTTTCCCCCAGACAGAGGCTAACGACAGTAAGAACCTCTTCTTTGGGAAACAATCTTAACCTGTTTAAGGACCCCAGAGTATTCCTCAAGTTTTCACACATTAGCGCCTTTATCTCGTGATCAGTTGAAGAGATAACAATATTAGAAACCAAACGCAGAAACAATTCAAAAGTAAATAAAAGAGATAAAAGAGGGAAAAAAATCGCTTGTCCTACTTTTTCATTGTCATGATGAAAATGTTTTTGTAAAGCCTGAATCAACTCAACTGATAGTCCTTGATAGTACTTTTAATACAATCCTGTTAGTAGAGAAAACTAATATCAGCATAGAAAATTGTAGTATAAAATTGGGGTCAACAATGTTGACTGACTGACTGAAAAATAGCTTGAACTATCGATCGGTTGATTGATTGATTGATTGATTAATTAATTGGTTGTTAGATGGGCGGATCTGTTGATGAATAGATAATTATAGCCCACTACCTTTTAGATTCAACAAAATCAAGTCAAAAAATATTGTATTATGGCTGTAGCAGCTTTAACTTTGTAGAGATTTTCTTTCCATATCATGGAAGCGCTGTACTACTGTGTATGATCTGCCATTTCAGAAGTCAACGATATCTAGACGTATATATTGGTCGATAATATTCACGCAATAAACATTTCAGAATAGATTGTTAGAGCAAACAGGTAGTTAACATCAAATATGATAAAATATAGATTATAAAGAATATGAAAATGAATTAAACTAATTAAGTAACGAAAAAAATCAATGGTCAAATAGGTATCACTTTAGAGAGATTGATGCCTGAAAGTTAAAAGGAGTCAAAGCGAAGGCATTGATTACCAAAAGATCTTCAGGGTGGCACTATAATCTTTCCCATCACAATTGCCCACGTTAAATAAAATCACCCGCTCACGTTGAACAAACCTAGACTTGGCTCCTCTCCTAGAGCATCGTTTCCGTTGGGTTCAGAACTTCCAGATTTGCCCTCTATGCCATTCGGGGCAACTACATCTTTCAAAGAACTTCTTAAAAAGATATAAATAATGTGCAAAAAAGTACAAGCAATATACCTTTTACGCACAAAATTCAATAAACATTACCATTTTTTGATCCAAGACAATCTGTATGTGTGTGTGCGTTTGAGTTTCCACTTCTAAAGATCGCCTCTAGGTTTGGACCTCAGAAGGTTGGAATGGTATAGGAGATACGATGAGACGATAAAATAATGTGACTTTATTTGAGTTTTCTCTACAGAACAATATGATTTACTTTACCCAGTAAACTGTGGAAGTACTGGACGAGGTCCAGCTTGCTAATAAAACGAAAAACTCGGACAGGTCAAGTGCTGGCTTGAAATCACTCGCACAAATCTATGGAGACAGAGAAGCTTGAAAGGACTCAGGATTTTAAAAAAGGAGAGAGAACATGGGCAAGAGAGAAAATAGACAAAATACAAAGATAGATGGAAGAGTGGTAAAAGGAACTTCAAAAAGGCAATGGTAGAGAGAGATATTTGAAGACGAATAGTAAGTCTGGAGATATATCAAAACTGATTGAAAGATGGATGAAAAACGGATATGCTAGGATAAATGGAATAACAGAAAAAGAGAGAGAGAGAGAGAGAGAGAGAGAGAGAGAGAGAGAGAGAGAGAGAGAGAGAGAGAGAGAGAGAGAGAGAGAGAGAAAGAGAGAGAGAGATCTTGAAGAAATTTTAACAGATAAAAATAGAAAGATAAAAAAGGCGCTACAGGCAGAAAAAGATGTAAGCTGCGGGTGAAATAGTAAGGGAAGAACAGAAGAATATTTTTTTTTCATTTTGGCGTTAGTACGGGGTACCTATTAACATGCGGAAATGATTTTTCTAGTAGGGTCTCGTATTTGCTGTCTGCGTAAGCTATTCTAAGTAGGTTAGTCTAGTTCTATCAAGTCTGGTCTTAGAATTCTATTCTATGTTAGGTTTTTTTTATACGTCTCCATTAACTTAACCTGGATTCTCTTCCCTACTTGAAATTAAGTCTAGGTATTTAATAAAATGCAATTTCTCCATTTAGCTTTTCTTCTTTTCCAAAGAGCGATGTCGAACAAAATCACAAAACAACGTTTCTTTTCTGCCGAAACTGTCATATATTTTAGCACCAAGGCAAGGAATTGTGCAGACCTCTATGTTCTCACAATTATTGTGGATGAAGAATGACGAAGATCTCGTCAGCAGTCGCCAACCATGGAGAATTCCAATTTTTTTTTCACGAAAATCAAATTTGGCCAGACTAGTTTTGAAATTGAAAAGGGCTTGTCCGTATTGGATCAAAGAGGCCAAATTCACCACTCTTCATTACCTATCGACGAAAATTTTTTTCCTATTGTGTGTATTCAAGTAAAAAAATAAAACTCGCGGAGGTTTCCACCTATATTTCCACGAAGGATGGCATTACTAAGTTTCCCGAGAAAACTTTCCTCGCTAGCCGAGGTAGCTAAGCCGATATGTAAAGCGAAAGGGTGTGATCTTCTGTATGAAATTTGCATATCCACACTCCACAAAATTGGAATAAGTCGAAGAGACATCTTAATATCTCATCTCCTACTGAGGTTAAAAGACGGGAGTTTGGATGGTTTAAGAGATGAAATATATCTTTTGTTTTCTTTTGGAACTTTAATTGCAAAAATTTATGTATCTTAAAGGATAAGAAAAGGGAGATAAGTGAAAAGATATCAAAAGAAGAAGCCAGAAAGTGGGAAAAAAAAGGGGGGGGGGTTGATTTTGTGGTTTGGGAAAACATTCTTTATTTTAAAACAAAATTAATATAGCGGAAAACTTAGTGATATAATATTTTCAGGTAAGGATGAAATGGGAGTTGGCTTAGTAAGTGCATACTCTCCTTAATAAAAGACGTATTATCCAACTCTTCAACAATATCACAAGAGTGTTTACACCTTTTGATTGGCCCTTACAGGCTTTATCAGATTAACACAACCAATCCTATGTAAATCATTACTTTCCTCTTCTAAATATGCCCTAGTAATAACCAAGATTAAAACCAGAGCCGTAATTTTAGACTTTATCTTATATTGCTCCTTTTCTACGACAGCTAATCCATTTCGTCCCCAACGACTACTATTTTTAGCTGCGGCACCACGCGAAGGTTTCAAGTTAAACTGTTTGAGATTTAAGGATGCACTTGCTGCTGAGTAAATAGAATTTGACAGTGTTTTCGGATTTTCCCAGCCTCTCTTGAATTGAACGTCAGATTGAACTGGGAGATTCAACATTCTATCAATCAACCCTTTTCAAGCTGAGAGGCTTTTTGGGACCATATTAGCCTTTAAAAAAATATATAAAAAAAAACATTTGCATGTTATGACATTTAAAAAAACGGCTTCTTCAAGTTTTTATCCTAAAGAATCAATAGCTTTCCACTTGTCATTTGGCTCAAGATCATTTTTGCTACGTCCTTCATATCATTCTTCTTGCATAAATCAAGTAAGAAAAGATTTATTGCGGGTGGTTTTTTAGCTAAATTAAACCACTGCGAACTAAAGAATAACTGCTGTGGTGGTTTCTTTAATCCTTAGATATCCTAAACTTTATGAATTTTCAACAGCTTTGACATCATCTTGATCATGTGATTCTCGATTGGATAACTGCAAAATATGGCATCTGAAATAAAGAATTCGTTGACTACAATTATTATTATTATGGTAAAATGTGATGCTGGCAAGGACCCAGGGCATAAGGCATTTCTTCTGTAGGAGGAGAAACATTAATGGAAACTGATTGTTCGGATATGTTAGAACAGAGCACGCCTCAAAACAGGTAAGACTGAGTTGGAGATAATCAACTTTGTAAGGAAGGGAAATGATTGACGTAGTTCTATGTAATAAATCTTTATGTAGTGAAAAATAAGAAAAAAAGAAAATATTTCCAAGTGCTAGAGACACTTTTCTTTCTTATTTTTCATTTCGGGAAGGGAAGAAGATGGAGAATATCGAACTGGTTGAATCCTGGCATAGATATTTGTTTGCTGCGGTTTATAGTGTATACTAATATATCCCAAAAAATACCGAAGCACGCATCCACCATGACCTTAATCAAGTTGACCTTAATCAATTTAAACCGGGCTATGAGATATTTAACATATCGCAGTATTGTATTCAGTTTTCCAGTTGGTAGATATGTATGTGCGTGGTTACCTGTGCGGGGACTCGGCTCCAATGTTTGTCACACCTCAGCTCGCACTCAGATGTGCGTAGTTTTCCACGAGATGGTAGCAGAACAAGTCTCCATGGAAATGCCTTCAATCTACTTTGTTTGTCGTCGTTTGCTTAGTGAAATCTGTCACCGTGCCTCCAAAGTTACTGACATTTATATGAGAACGATATAACCTACATGCATAATAATTTTTCAGTGAAGATTATATTGTTACGAGTACAAACAATAGAAAATCCGTCTGGAATATCCTCACGACAAGCAAGACCAATAATAAACTCTTCATGTTGTAACAATTTGTGTCCATTTAGTTTAATAACTGTAGGCATAGACTGAGGCCGGAATTCCAGGCAGAAGTCTCTGATACCAATAATCCCACTAACAATGGCAGTCTGCTGATCTCTTGAGATCTTCTCGTAGGAAGAGTCTAACTCAGTAACTGTCACTGTCAGCACGGCTTGTAAACACACCAGGTAGTGTGTACACTACACACCTCCCCCCCCCCCCCAGTGCTGACATCTTCGAATGCTACTGGAAACGCAGAGGGAGGCGAACATGCCGCCCTGAACGTGTCGTTTCTTGCTTAGATTGCAATGGTGCATATCTGTCAGTAAAAAGTTCTTGGTTTTGTGTGATATGAGGTCTTCCACGACGACGAGGCTGTGCGACTAATACTGGCTGGGTCAGATCAACATGGGCCGGCTTTAGACGATCTATAGAGATCACCTCCTCTCTCAGTCCGATCATCACAATATAATATTACTACGGTAAATCATCATATTTTCATTGACTTTTTAGATCACAAGAACTTGTTCATTTTAGGAGGCTTACTTAATATTTAGAGCATGGTTTACTGTTACGCTTAGGTAATTTTATACAGTATATATGTGTAATACGATAATGGGTTGTTGAAAGTATCAAAAGATGTGGGCAAGGTAAAAACAATTTCCCAGTTGACGGTTTTGCTTTGAATTCAGCTTTTAAGAAGTCTCTTTCAAATTCCCAGACAAAGTATCCAAACTGCGTGAATTGTGCAAAACAAACTTGACATGCTTTGAGATGGTTCTACCTCGTAAACCCAGACTTGAACCTGCAGCCAACGACACCGACCTAGAGTAAACAATATGTATTGAAAAAAAAGAAGACAACATGGATTTAGTAAGAGATCGGGGCTGAAAAAATTGATTCAGTTATTAGTGTTTGTCCCAACAAATGGCTTCAAGGGAGTTAAATGTTAAGTTTTTATGTTAAAATGTTTTGAAACATAAAGTGACCTTTCTAATAATCATTCCTATAAACCTAATTGCATTTCTTTTTTCATTAGTAACTTCTTTCTTGTCAATGTTTCTTCTGCCTAACTTTAACATTAATACAACTTTTATTCAATACCCATTGTACTATGATTGCTTTTGAGTAAACTCTTCCAGACTTTATTATATTGTATTATTGCATAATTGCACTATTGCAGTTAAATTCAGCATAATGAACGTGTCTTTGCTTAACATTGCATTGTTTGTTTAAGAATAAATTCCTAAACGTTTGAATGATTATTTCTTTTGTTACGCCAATCGTAAAACCTCTCTCTCTATGAGCATTTCGTTTTTTCATCCTCAGAATCTTAGATTATTAGATAAAATTGAAATGATTAAACACAGATTGGCGTGTCTTATTTTGTATGCAATCTAAAACTTAATAACTGTACATCTAATATAACCTGTAATCATGCACGAATCATCGCGAGATGTAATGGGTAAGAAAATGGTTCTATGCAGATTTGTAATTAAACTTGGAGATCTCTTATATAACGGTTTATGCAAGAAATGATTATTTCATTTTTCGCCATGTCTTTATTCAGGCTGTCAAGCCAAATTTTACTATTGATCTTGTCTATAACGTTTAAATAAAGAAAAAAGTATGGGAGTAGGAAAATATTTCAAAAAACATTGAACAAACAAAATTGTTATCGTGATTTCGAAATTTTCTGAAACAAGCAAAACTCACTATAACCATATCATGCTTTCAACAGCCGAGTTTTCATTCTATACACCTCTGGCCTGTGGAAAACTCAGGTAGATTGCTTTTCCAAAATAGTTACCCAAC